>JALMQS010000061.1:1533236-1896864 GCA_024734495.1 Forficula auricularia | reverse complement strand
AATTCTTCGTAAAGTATTTAATCTATTATAGATCACTTATACAGGGTGATTCACGGTCGATGGCACGTTAGACGTTTATGGAAAACGGAAAGCAGTATTTTTCTGAAAATTTAGCACCTTACATTTTCTTATCTGTTCTATCGATCTAAAATATTTTCATTATTGTGACTTTTCAGCTTCCATCAAAAAGTCGTAGCAACTTCATTTTTTTAAATGGAACACCCCGTACATTAACACGTTTTTAGAGCCACCCTTTTATTAAAATAGTTTTTTGTTAATATTGTCCTATACCTATCTCTATCGGTTTTCGAGATAAAAAAATAAGTTATGTTAAATATGGTCCAAAACATGGCCCTGATTAGACTTAAATAAATTGGTGCTCTCCATTCATGAAAAGTTGATATTTTGGTGGTAGTTTAGACACACTCGAAGTATTTAATTTACGGCGAAAAATTAACTCCATATTATACAGGGCGTGCTAAGATTACTATTATTTCCGATATTCATAAAAGGAGTCAATTGTTCGTTATTTTTTCAAATGAGACCCACTCTATATTACTCAATAAATTGAAAGACGAAGAAAAATGCTTTAAGACGATATATCATGTCCCTATACCTAAAACATCAAGTTTTCTTAATAAAGCCACTTTTTCGTGAAAAATTACTTTTTAATGAATTTAATTTTAACTAACCATGGAAATATCAAGCTTATGACAGTTTGTTGACTATTTATAAGTAACTTATAAACAGTTTATTGACAATGTTCAAAAAAATCTCTCAAAATGATCCCAAATATTGATTATTCAAACGAAGTTCCTATAGTACAAAATAAATAATTTCATAAGACTTCGTTTGAATAATCAATATTTGCGGTCATTTTGGGAGATTTTTTTGAACACCGTCAGTAAACTCTTTATAAGTTTCTTATAAATAGTCAACAAACTGTCATAAGCTTGATATTTCCAAGGATAGTTAAAATTAAATTCATTAAAAAGTAATTTTTAACGAAAAAGCGCTTTTATTAAGAAAACTTGATGTTTTAGGTATAGGGACATGATATATCGTCTTAAAGCATTTTTCTTCGACTTTCAATTTATTGAGTAATATACGGGGGGTTTCATTTGAAAAAACGAACTTTTGACCCCTTTTAAGAATAACGGAAATAATGGAAATCTTAGCACGCCCTGTATAATATGGAGTCAATTTTTCGCAGTAAATTAAATACTTCGAGTGTGTCTAAACTACCACCAAAATATCAACTTTTCATGAATCGAGAGCACCAATTTATTTAAGTTTAATTGGGGCAATGTTTTGGACCATATTTAACACAAATTATTTTTTATCTCGAAAACCGATAGAGATAGGTATAGGACAATATTAACAAAAAAAGTATTTTAATAAAAGGGCGGTTCGAAAAACGTGTTAATATACGGGGTATTCCATTAAAAAAATAAAGTTGCTACGACTTTTCGATGGAAGTCGAAACGTCGCAATGCTGAAAAAATTTTAGATCGATAGAACAGGTAAGAAAATGTAAGGTGCTAAATATTCAGAAAAATACTGCTTTCCGTTTTCCATAAACTTCTAACTTGCCATCGACCGTGAATCACCCTGTTTAGTGCAAGGGCGTACTCAGCTTTTTGGTTAGAGGGGGGCCAAGAGGGAATTGTAGATTTCAATTAAATTAACTAAAAGAAATTTAGAATAATTAAATTTACTAATAGACTATAAGAAAGAAAATTAATAACATCCATTTTTCTTTTCAATTGTTCATCTTCAGTATTTATAGCTTTTTGATTTAGATTAAAGTTTTTAAGAATCACTTTGCGTCTAGAGAGAGGGGGTAGACCCCTCTCTGTTTACACCTGGGTACACTCCTGCTATATTGTAAATATTGAATTAATTTTATTATTAATTGAATAATGTTTTGATTCTTTATTTCACTCAATTTTTAAATGTTAATAGAAATAGAAACTGTATCCCCTTTCATCCCAGTTTGATTTTTGATATATGTATCAAAATTTGAAAATTATTCCAGAATAAAGAGCCGAAACATCGAATATTTAATGGGGAATTTTAATTCATCTTCAATTTGCGTAATTGATAGCCTTGGTCACCATACCTTTAATATAAAATAGATTAAAAATATCCCTTAATTTATTGACAATGAACACATTATGCAGATTTATTAAACATACTGGGTATATTGATTGCATTTACATTATTTGGTGTACTCGGAATCGTTTAATGCCATTGTCTATTTATAATGAAGTATTCGATCGATCTGGTCGTCCAAAAGTCAATTTTCACTAACTCACTTTAGTTTAAAAAAATATTTCTTTTGAAAGCTAAATTCGAGAAAAAAGTGAAACATTTATAAGGCGCTATTTGCATTTTCGGTCAATTAATCATTTTAAATGTGATAAATCTGATATTCATTTCGATTTAATATTTTCTTACCTAGAGTCAAAAGGCTGTTCCTAGAATTATAGAAATTAAGAAACTCTAATAATCTGAAACAGATCTGAGCTTATATTTGGCATCCTCATAATACTTTAGCTCTAAAAGAAGAGAGAGAGAGAGAGAGTTATCATTCTATCCGCGCCCTTTTTAATCATTTTTCTCAATTACAGTCTAATGAAAGAATCGCTTACCCGCATATTTATTAAATAACAAAAAACTGAAATTAACTTATTTACGCTAGAGACACGTTTATAAGTAATAAATCATAAATTTAAATATAAATTGTTCATTTACCTTTGCCTTTATTATAAATACATCGCCTTAAAATCTCAATAAAATCATTCAAAAAATTATTATATGTTTTCTGCATTTTTGTACCAGAAGTTCTAAAGCTAGAAAGTCCCAAAAATTTAATAAATTTTCCGCAATTTTCGATGCTAGACTCACCCGGGAGCCTGCTTTCCTGGCGTACTGAGTAAACAATAGGCTAGCCAGCTCCGATCGGATCGGAAGAAGAGTACAAACTTTACTTTGTTTTGATGAGCACTTTAATCTGCGCTTCAAATGCATCGCTACTTTCTATAGTGAATAATTTTTTCGGGATATTTCTTCAAGTGAATAGTTATGATTGTTAATAAAGCAGATCATTATGAATACATTTTAAATATTTTCATCAAGATCGTAGCTATTTTTACAAAGAAAAAAAAGACTACAAATCACATTCTCTTGCTATTTTTGAAACAAATTTTAACAAACTTGAAAAAAATCACTATAATATTTTTCTGATTTCTAAACATTTTTATTTTGTGTGTTAGAATGATGAGGTGTCTACTTTATAATTTCGTAAAAATCTGCCCCGGTTCAAAAATGGTTTAAAAAAATATATTTCCTAAAATTTGTTTTTTCTTAAAATACGATTATTATTTATTGTAATATGTCAGACCCATTTTAAAAATATAATTTTTCCCAACCAAATCAACCAAAACTGTGAGATGTCCGGCTTCTCTAAGCTGTGAATATCTCTACGTAAATTTCTGAAAAATAATGGAATAAAATATTATTTTTCAATGCTTTCTTTGCCAATAAATTAAAACCTACCTTAAATAATCTACCCATGAATCCAGATATGTTACTAAAAAAAATATTTTCTTTTTCAGACCCCAGGAATATTATTAGCCTATTTATTTGTATCAGGATTAACCCTTACTTATATTAGAAAACCGATAGCAAAGTTCACTGTCGAAGAACAACGTTTCGAAGGAGAGCATCGATATATCCACTCACGGTTAATTGCTAATAGTGAAGAAATTGCATTTTATCAAGGAGGAAATCGTGAAAAGCTTATAATGCTCTCATCATTGCAAAAACTGGTTTGTATTTCTTATCAATTATCTTGTCTCTTTAGTAATTTTTTCAAATTTTCTCATCATTAATTAAAAATTATTTCTTAAAAAGATAATATTAATAAGTTTTTCTCATTATCTACATTGAATTATAATTATCCATTATTTTACTATATTTATGCGTTTTTCTCTACGGAGATATGGTTTTTGAATATTATAATAGAGTGATGGGTCCAGTATTTTTTATCATATCTTAATACTTTAGCCATCATTATCGTATAACAAAATATGATTTATAAGTAACAATAATAATCATAAGTTTCCTATATGTGATTCAATCGCGAATCGAATGCAGGTCATTTTTATCAGATATTAATAATAATAATATCCGAATTTATATATTTCTGTGTTGAAATAATGAATTTAAATAGTTTTCTAATATAATATATTAAAGAGAATTGTTTTTGATCGCGTTTTTAACAGATCCAGCGCGCTGGACTGGGGGATTGAATATATAACTACAGCGTCCTAAATCGGGGTTCGGTTACTGAAGTTTGGGAGGACAGAGAAATTGCATCCCTTCTGAAAACCGGCTGAAAGATTTTTTCTCTGATTAAATGAGGGTGCAACTTGAGAGTTGACACATCCGCTTAGCAAATTTCAATTTCCGGATCCAAGTTCTCTCCTCCCCAACCAAACTCCGAAATAGACTCTTTACTAGTATAAATATAAAAAAATGATAAAATGATTAAATGGTCAGAGGTGTTGTCGAGAAAAAAATTGAGATGAAAAAAATTATAATAGTAAATTAAAAAATAATTGTAGCCGTTTATTGAAACTCGCAGTAATGATTGAAAAATATTCAGGCATAGATACTTGACACTGATTGAAAGAAAACTTTGAGAGATAATAAAGTGAAGAAGATTTGAATTAAAATAAAAAAATCATATAAAGTATTATTAATAGAATTCAAAAAAAATATACTGAATACAAATAATCATAAAAAAATAGATTCAAAATTTATCTGTCAACAGAATGGTGAGAGTGAATTCTTTTAAGAAATCGTTTTCATTTGGCCTCCTCTGAAGCGTCGTTGGGGCCCAATCTTCTTGCTAGCAATCCAAAAATGGCCAAAGCCGAATAGAATGGGCTCAAGGAATAGCGCCTATAAAGAGAGTCATTTGAGTCAGATCCAAGCAAAAAAAAATAGACACAATTCTTCAAAAAAATCAAAGAACTATTATGAATAAAAATATTAATATATAATTCCTAATTTATTTTAATATCGATTCTAGCAGAACACTTTGTATTTCTTTTAGAGGGCCCCTTTATCCTAAAGTGACCAGGGCCTCCTCTAGACGGCCCTGACCATACAAGTAAATTACCTAGACATGTTGAAGGAGACAATGAAAGAGTGTGTCTTCTGCTGGAATTATAAACTTTTAATTTATTTATAACGATTTATAATTCCAGCAGAAGACACAGTCTTTCATTGTCTCCTTCTTTTATAAAAATTCTGCTACTCTCGGCAAAAAGAAACTTCCAATTTATCTAGACCTGTAATAAAGATGAATCATATTGACGTGTTATGTGACGCATTTTTCTATCAGAGGATAAATATTAAATAAATGAGTGTAATTAAATTTACGGTTTATTAAACTTGCAAATTACAATATAAAAAAATAATCTGACGTGTTCTGATGTGGCCATCCACTTGCCTTTATCATACAACCTGGCCCCTCACTTATATTTAATATTTAATAAAAGTATTTATAATCATGTAGGGGAGGGGTAGTTTTTGCATTTTTAGACTCCTGGGGGCCCATTGATTATGTATACAAAATTTGGTTGAGTTTGGTAAATGGCCAAGATTTTCATTTTTTGACCCCCCCCCCCCTCCATTTTGGGCGGTTGGTTTTTGCATTTTTAGACTTCTGGGGTCCCACTGATTATGTATACAAAATTTGGTTGAGTTAGCTCAAATGGCCTAGATTTTTAATTTTTAACTTAATTTTTTCGATGTTCATTTATTAAGGCTTTTTTTGTAGACCGAAATGCCATGGTTTCGTCCAATTTTTTTAACCAAAATAGTTTCAGCCGTTTTTGAGATATTTCGAAAAAAAGAAGCAAAAAACCACTTTTTTTCATACACGATTACAATACTTGACCATACCCTGTATGGTAAAGTAAAAACCTATTTACTTATTAAAGAAAAAGAACAAAATTATGAATGCGAAAGAAGAGATATTTTTGCATGTTTAATGTGAGGATGTTATTTGTTATTACATAATAACTCTAAATCAGGAGGAAAAGAAGTTAATTAATAGTTATTATTTAGTTTTATTCTCAAATCTGGCTCGACATCCAATCTGTTTCTCTAGTTATATTTTAAGAAAACTAAAGTAGAAAATCCATAATATAACATCCGCTTATAACAAATGGTTTTTAAGGAATTTGGTGTTGGTTCTTGGTGAAACATTTTTTATCCAATAATGTAACAAAAGACATTAAAAATCGTAAATTTCCTGTATTTGATTCGATCGCGAATCGAATGCAGGTGATTTTTGTCAAATATTAAGTGAAAATAATATCCGAATTTATATATTTCTAACTTGAAATAATGAAGTTAAATAATTTTATAATTTTCTCATTAATATATCAAAGAATGATTAGCTAATTAACGAGAATTGTTTTTGATCGCGTTTTTTGAACAAGATATATATCGCAAGACTACAGCTGGTTGAGGCTATTGGAGTCTGCTGAATCTTAAGTCTGGACCAGGAGAGAATGAAAAAGATGTGACCCATCTAGCTACCTAACACACGTGTTAACAGCTCGAGCGATCTGGACTGGGCGATTGAATATATAACATCTCAGATTACAAATCCATTTGGTGATCCATATCAGTGTTTGATATAAAAAGCGTCATGCGGGCTAATCGCGAAATGATGCTGGATCATAGCTAGATGGATCACATCTTTTTCATTCTCTCCTGGTCCAGACTTAAGATTCAGCAGACTCCAATAGCCTCAACCAGCTGTAGTCTTCCGATATATATCTTGTTCAAAAACAATTCTCGCTAATATGTTAATTATTCTTTGATATATTAATGAGAAAATTATAAAATCATTAAAAATCGGACTGCGCTCTCATATAAATTACATAATCACAATCTTTCGTGGCGGGCACTTTTTGTAAGCCTTATCTTGAAATCGTCCAAACTAATATTTTCTGAGCACAGGTATTTTTTTCCTGCGGGACAATACCAGGCCACGGACCATACACAGTTTGGGAAACGCTGGATTATACTTTCTTTAATTAATTTTTATTAAATATATTTTAGAAAAGGAAGAATTATTTATTGATTGTTTTTTAAAATATTCAAAAAATAAAATACAAATTTTTAGAAAACAATCCTAAAAGCGTTTATTTTAAATCCAAAGGTTTCGGGAGAAATTCTTCCTTTATCAATAGATTTTGAAATTTGAAAAAAAAAAAAAAGTTGCTTTTACTAAGAATTTAAAAGCAACTCTAAGCTAAGGCGCACACTGAGCTGCGTCACGCAGACGACGCAGCGCAGCGCAAGAAAAACACTGCGTCGCAGTGTACGCGCACATTGAGAAGCAGTTTCGGGCAGCAGGTCGACGAAAGCACAGAAGTAGAATGACCGCCTTACGCGAAATATTTATTTTGTAAAAAATATAAAACACTAGCTGTTAAGCCCGCCTTCGGCGAAGCGCGTCTCCACCAGCCGGGGAGACCCGGCTCTAACCAACTCACTCGACTCCCTAGCTCATCGAAGAACCGTTTCTGCCCTTTCCTGTACTACAGATACTATCACGGTGTCTGTTCAGTCGAGCTGAAATCAATTATCCCCCCTAATGCCCTCTTTACGAGAAACACGCGGTTTTCTGACGCTCAGCACCCCTTCGCTGTCAAATTGGATAAAAGTCGAACAAGCGCTTTCGTCAACTCTTTTATTCCTATAGAGGCGCTAATGACCCTTGCCGTTGATGCGCCCTTAAACACCTATATATAATAATAATAATTTTATTCCTATGACCTCCAGAGACTCGAACTCGCTCCCTGCCACCATCTTTCCCGCGACTTATAACCCTCAGCTATTTAAGACCCGTATCCACGAATACATTCGACCACCCGCCCAACCCATAAAATTCATTCTTCTTCTTTTCTTGATGGAGGGGCCAACTCCAGGCACTTTAGGAGTTGCACCTTTTCTGGTGTAACTCCTTCTCTCATCATTATCATTAAAAAAAAAAATGTCTTTCAATTAATGTTGGCAACGCCAGTAATTGTAGCTTCAGCCAAAAGTTTTTCCTCAATTAAAATTAAGAATCACCTTCTATTTGCAAAAGCCAATGATACTTTTACACCTATGTCTATTTGGTCTCTCGAAAGAATGATATCAAAGCCAGTTAATTTTTATATTTAAAGACTTGCATCGAAAAAGGCCAGAAAAATGATTTAATAATTTTCTATGATGAATGTGTTAATTTATTTAGAAGTGTTTTTTACCACGCACAATTTTCGAATCCTGCCCTACAAATGTTTACGCCAGCCATCCTATTAAACTGTATATATTTGAAATTAATTTATTATATAGTAAATAAACATATATATATTTTATTTCAAAATAATATGATAAGAATAAACTAAAATTATTTTCAAACTATTTACTGATTAAAACTTTATTTATTTCCATATAGATAAATCATCTTCGAGGCTTTTTAGAATTCCGACTTATAATGGGAGTTGCTGACAATATAATTGGGAAATGTAAGTTAATTGAAATATATATATTTTTTAATAATAATTAATTTCTATTTGATTTTTAAATTATAGATATTGCAACTGGAATTGGTTTTATCGCTGTTTCGGTGCCATTCCTAAATTCAAGCCATTCAATTTTAGGAAAAGTAGGAAAAAATAAAAGATTCGAGGTAAGTTTCTTTTACAAATAAAATGAATTGGTTCCATTTATAATTATAACCTTCGGTCATCGAGTGATAGGGGATTCTACGGTAACTGTGGCGCCGCGATCTGACGATGGATTCTTATAGTACTCACCAAAATAAGACGAAAATGAAGAATACAATTTTTCGAAATTTCGTTTAGTTTTCGAGATATCCAGTTTAAAAAAAATACTGTTTTTTGTATTTATTTTATTTTATTTTTCAATTGTTTTTTATAGAAACCACGGAAACCGTAGTATCACGGGTACCGTGTGGCGCCGCTATCTGATGACGGTGACGGATTCTTTTAGAACTAGACAAAATAAGTAGGAAAGTAAAAATAAAATTTTAAACTACAAATTTGAACTGAAATTGAGTTTATGGACTGTGATGTCTCACATTGTCTCAAGTGAGCGCCAGTGGGCGTTGGCAATTTTCACTTTTAGGACTTTCCATAATTTCGGTTCTATTTATCATCTTGGTTCATTTAGATAAAAAAAATGGGTTCCCGAACAAACTTTGAAAGGTTCGGTTAAGATATATTCAGTTCGGCTCTGTTCACTGTTCGGATCGTATATCTTCATTTCGGGCTGGTTTTTAGGTCATTAGGTTGGCGTTACGCCTAAAAACCAGCCCGAAATGAAGATATATGAGTCGAAACCGAACGAGCCGAAGCTGAATATATCTTAACCGAACCGGCAACGACTTTTACATATTCGAATTTTTTTGGGCATTTACTAATTATTTTTTAATTAATATTCATTTTCTAAAAGAATCCGTCATCAGATAGCGGCGCCACACGGAACCCCGTGATACTACGTTTTCCGTGGTTTCTATAAAAAAAACAATTGAGAAATAAAAGAAAATAAATATAAAAAAACAGTATTTTTTAAACTCGATATCTTGAAAACTAAGCGAAATCTCAAAAAATAGTATTGTTCATTTTCGTCTTATTTTGGTGAGTACTATAAGAATCCATCGTCAGATCGTGGCCCCACAGTTACCGTAGAATTGCCATTAGTTTTGTTTGATTATTAGAAAATTATTGTGTAATCTACTTTAAACTTATGTGTTCGACTAAAGAAGTCTTCATTCTAAAACTGGGTTGTTGGGAGGGGATGTCTAGCTAGAACCCCTCCTTTGTACCATATATCTACACCACAGGCTAAACCATTAATATGACTCTCAGACACTTAACTACATATATGTTTACTCGATCTAAGCTCCGGAAAAATTTCAACATTAAAATTCTAAGTTTTATATAGAAAATAAATATTTTTTGTTTCGACTAAGGATTTAGATAAATATAAAATTTCATTAAAAAATACGTGAAGAAATCTAAATAAACATGTTTTAAAAAGGAGAAAATATCAAAATTTTCAAATTAATTTCTTTAACTTGAATAAAATTGATTTTAATTTAATTTTTTTTTCAGCACTACTATGTTTACGGACGTATGCTTCTTAAATTAGCAGAAGCTATTGGACGTTTGGTTCTCTCTGGAAGGGAACTAACCAGATTGGCTGGATTTACATCGAGAGTTACTGAATTATCTAATGTCCTTGCTGATCTTAATAAAGGAACATATACACGCACACAAGTTACAGACAGTCCTGTTGTTTCGTTATCTAATCGTGGCAAAATAATATTTAAAGACAATATTATTTGTTTTGATCACGTGCCGTTGGTTACACCCAACGGGGAAATTCTTATCGAGGATCTTACGTTTACTGTGCAAGCCGGAAATAATGTTCTTATTTGTGGTCCAAATGGTTGTGGCAAGAGCTCCATGTTCCGCATTCTTGGAGAGGTAAATTTGCATTTTCAGAAAATTCTATTTATATATATATACAGGGTGTTTCAGGATGAATAGTAAATATTTTAGGAGGTGGTAGTATAGACGTATTGCAATAAAAAATTCCATATAACATGTGTCCAATTGTTATTGAGTACAGAGATACAGCTGAGTTCAATGCATTTTCGTTTCATGTCTTGGTACACTGGTTGTTATGGGTTGTTATGGGCGTATTTATCGAATGTCAGTAGAGTGTTGATGTTCAAGTTGTGAAGTTGTCCTTTAGTTTACATTGAAGTTTTCATTGTGATTTGTTGACCAAGTCTACTTTACTGTAGCGTGTAAAAATGCCGCTCGTATTTACACATGCTGAGTATGCCGATATTGGGTTACATACTAACAGCTGTATCTCTGTACTCAATAAAAATTGGACACATCTTATATGGCATTTTTATTGCAATTCGTCTATACTACCACCTCCTAAAATATTTACTATTCCTCCTGAAACACCCTGTATATGTATATTAGATATTTTTTCTCGGAGACGGACTGATAAATATAAATCTGAGGATTGAATGGAAGCAAGTCCAGGGATAAATAAAATGATGATTCCCAATAAAAGAGTATTTATTGGAAAGTTTATTTTACAACTTTTGATCAGTTTGAACCGTCGTATCGGAGGATCTTCCTCTTTCTTCAGTGTTCCGAAGGGTCACTGAAGGAAGCATGTAATATTTTTCCTTCATGTTTAGCGCTCGTTGTGTTGAAAAAATATTTTTAGTCTTGCCATCATCAATATCAACACTAATGAGCACCGAAAAAAGAGACTAGAAGGAAAATTATTACATGCTTCCTTCATTGACCCTTGGAACACTGAAGAAGAAATGTTGGTTCAAAAGTTGTAGAAAAATACTCTTTTATTGCGAATCATAGTTTTATTTATCCTTGGTCTGGCTTCCATTCAATCCACAGTATTATTGTCCTGTTAAGTCTTTTGGTACTTATTGTCTCATAGAGTTAATCATATGTATAACAAAATTATTAATTTTCAAATTGTTTTTTATTGAATTTAATTCAACAATATTTTATGATAAAATTGCTAGAAGAAGCAAGTCTGGATTGACTCTTGCATCCTAGAAGGATAAAGAAATTTTTTTAGGTATTGGATCAGTTTTGAATATTTGCTGGTGTTAATTTTATGGAATTCTTAAGCTACTATGTGCGCTCACAGGGGGGAAGTTACGGCAATTACTCCCCCATTATTTACTTTTTTTTTTAATTTTATTCGAAATGTTTTATTATTCAAATAATTTTTTAACTCTAAAATTTTAAAATGTTTGGACTTTTTCAATATGAGACTTTTAAAGACATGTTTACAATAGGAATAAAATTTTCGATTGACATAATAATTTAGCAACTTTTCTATGCTCCTTAACGAGTTTTTCACAAATATTATTATTTATTTGATTTGAAAAGTTTACTAACAGTAAAATAAGGACAAGTTTTTATGTGTGTACATTTGTACCATTAGCACGTTCATCGCACTTTGCCGACTGTCTTCAGGGCTTCAAATAGTCATGTCACACATTCGGTTCAAATTTTCTTGTTATTTTCGTTACCAATTGAAGACCATCAGAACACAAATTTAAATTTGAGATTTCTTATGTAAGGATCAAAAGGAAAAAATTCTATTCTCGTTTTAAAAACAGTGTTGCCTCATTCTTTATATGTTATTTCAGTAATTGTTATTATAATAAAGTAAAAAAGAAAGAAAAATTGTTTTTGTGAATGTGCCAAACATTTTTTGGAATTTGTGTTCTGATGGTAACGAAGATAACAAGAAAAATTAGACGAATGTGTGACATGACTATTTGAAGCCCTGACGAAGCTCGGCAAAGTCGACGAAACGTTGGCTGATAAATAAAAGTCACACATAAAAACTTGCCCTTATTTTCCTGTTATAAACTTTCAAATTAATACAAATTATGAACTGAAATTACATTAGGTTGATGCATAATTATGGAACGTTTGTATTGGCGCGTTTTCTTTAGCCAAAAATGGCGTTTTGTTTATTATTTTATAAAAACAATCTTCTCTATTTATAGTTAATAAAAATGCGTGTCGAAAACCATATTCATATTCGTCATATTATGCTCTACCACTACGAGAAAGGATGGAAGGCAGCACAGTCATTTCGCGATCTCAACGAACTTTTGGCGAAGAACAATTATGATAGTCAAACCTCATCAAAATCCGATGGCCGACCTCTTCCTTCTTTATCACTCCAAACTAGTGTCACCTGATTTGAAACGGGCAAACCACTTCCGTACTGCACTATCAGTAATTGTTCCTTTGCCAAAAAGTTCGTTGAGATCGCGAAATGACTGTGCTACCTCCATTCTTTCTCGTAAGTGGTAAAATGTATATTTAGATATATTTCATTTACGCATTTTATTAGCTATAAATAGAGAAGAAGATTGTTTTTATAAAAAAAATAAACAAACGCCATTTACAATAAAAAACGCGCCAACTAAGCGTTCCATAATTATGCATCAACCTAATAATAATAATTATTTATACTTACTATAAAATCCAGGGATATAGTGGAATGGATCGGTTGAGAAAGAGAGGATGAGGGGAACATGTGGAACGAATGACGGATGACCGCCTTGCAAAAATCGTTAAAGAAAATCGCCAACGTGGCACACGGAGCAGAGGGCGGCCGAAAAAAAGATGGAAAGATGTCGCAGCAAGAATCTAACGTCTTTTTTTTCTTATTGGAAGAACAGGCGAAAGTCTATAGAGAAGAAGAAGAAGACTATAAAATGTAGTTTCTATCCCCCTTTAATGTAAGAATCAATAAGTTATCAGGTGCGAGGCGATAAATAAAAATGCTCAGAAACATTGCATAGCATTCGGTTTATTATAAAACCTTCATTAGTGCAATATTTCAGGATTGAAAAGTGCAATTTATATTGAACAATAATATTTTTTCTTCAGCCATGAGTATAAACTATTATTATATTATTATTGCTGCATAAAAATCTTAAAACTTAATAAATTTTTTTCTTTTAAAAACTAAAATTAGATTTAGTGAAATATTTTTCATACATAATTAATATATATTGATAAATAATTTTATTCTTCAGCTTTGGCCTTTATTTGGAGGCACTCTTACAAAGCCACCATCAGGAAAACTGTTTTACATTCCTCAACGACCATATATGACTCTGGGAACTCTTCGTGATCAGGTAATTGAACTATTTATTTAACTAAACATTACAGTTTTATATGTAGCTGTTAAAGATTGTATTTTAAATTTATTCAAGGTTGAAATTTTGTTTAAATCACACGTAAATTATATTACTTCATTTTGAAAACAAACAACAAATAATACAAATAACTACGACGTTTCGATCGGATTATTCTTCTCTCTTATAAGTATGAACACCCATGGGACCACTCATTTGCCTACGTGAGTGTCCAGTCCTATATCGTAGTCCGCCAGTACAGTCTAGTCAAGAACTTAAGACACTAGCACCCTCTGGGTTGAGCAATACATGTTTTGAAAACCGAAGCGATGTGATCAAAACCTGATACCTAGTATTGTATAATTTGTTTGTGTCAATAAATAGTACCTGGAGCCACCGAGCGATTCACGGTAACTTTTTATTTCAGTTAAAAGCTATATATTGATATTATTTTTAATTTAAAATTCTGATAAAAATTCAAATATCTATCTATCTATCTATCTATCTATCTATCTATATATAAAATAGAAAAGTATGTGGATATGTATGTGGAAACGATCTGATTGGCCAGTGCATAGCCAATGCCAAAGCGTTAAATTATTAGAACGATTCTGATTGGTCAGATAGTGATCGTGCTTAGGCAATGTGTTAAATAAATCTTTCCTTATTCTTCCTTATTTTTGAATCAATTTCATTCAGCACATTCTTTCGATACTTACAGTAAGATTTTAAATTTCAATTATTAAATTGGTATGAACGAGACGCTCCCCGCCAGGGCTAGGTGACGCCGGGCCGAAGGCCCGGTCGTCAGCTAGTATACTATATATGGACTCCCTCGATATCCCCTCCCCCGACCACCACTGCACCCCCAGCCCCACCCCCGCACCCAGTTTTTGCATAGGTGCAGTGATTTTTATCAGAATTTTAAATTAAAAATAATATTAATATATAACTTTTAACTGAAGCAAAAAGTTGCCGAGCTGTTGTATATTTATTTATAGCTAGTTATAATAATAAAAAAAAATAATCGTATAAGATCTGAAATAAAAATATAAAATTAAATAAGATTTGTTTCCAAGTTATATAAAAAAGGCCACTTCAACCACTTTGTTTGGAAACACACCTGTTTTGTTATGAACCCACTTGTAATGTTATGATTTAGACACCTGTTAATTGAAAAAAAAAATTCCTAATTTTAGTATAATATAATAATATTTATTATAATCTATTAGTGGATTTTAAAATTAAAAAACCAACTAATAAATAAAAGATAATTGAAAAAAATGTAAACAAACTTTTTTATTGAGATTTTCATCTATCAATAATTACTTTAATTAAGAAAAGATCAATTAAGATGCAATTTGTTGAGGTCCAGACCTAGCCAGATCGTTTTCTCATCCTCAAAACTTGTTAATAGAGTTGGTTTCATCAAAATCGGTAGAGCCGTTTTCAAAATAGAACTAAGATACAAATATATAAATATATATATACAATTTTTGCTCGTTTAATAAGAGTAGAGGACCTAGTTAATTAATTAAGTGTGATTTAAACAAAATTTCAACCTTCTGTACAGTTTCACTTTTTTTTAAAGAAAATCACTTCTCTTTAAAGAATAAATTTGTACACATAATATAAAAACAGTAGAGAATTACAAACTTAGGATATATAAATATATCTAAATTAAAAAAATTTGACACAGATTTTTCTTATAAAAAATCAATTGATTTGATTACAGGTAATATATCCTCATTCACAACAAGAACTTTGTAGAAGAGGAATTACTGATGAAGATTTACAGAAACATCTGGAAAGAGTTCAACTTGCCTATTTATTAGATAGATCCGGTGGATGGGATCGTGTAGATGATTGGATTGATGTTCTTAGCGGAGGAGAAAAGCAGCGAATTGCTGTAAGTTTCCCATCGCCTGGCGTACTGAGTAAAACGCGAAAAAACAAACCAAAATCAAAGATAGTATAATAAATATTTTTGATTTTTAGATGGCCCGACTTTTTTATCATAAACCGCAGTTTGCAATTTTGGATGAATGCACAAGTGCAGTTTCAGTTGATGTTGAAGGAAGTATGTATCAGCATTGTCGCAATGTAGGAATCACCCTATTTACTGTATCACATCGAAAATCACTATGGAAGCATCATGAGGTATAAATATTATCTATTTAATATTTCATTATTCGTGTCCATGATTAATATTTAAAGGAATCGTAGGAGTTGGACATGACTTTAAATTAAATACAAAGTTTTTTATTTAAATACGCCAAACGTTTCGTTGCTTGTTTGCAACTTCTTCACTGGCTCTTTTATTAAACTTATTTGTCTGGAGTTTTAACTAAGAGGAAAACCATTTTCAAACAGTATCCTTACAAATCACTCAATATTATCAAATAAAATAAAACATAAAACGGTAAATCACTCGTATCCATAATAAGCATTAATTAACAGGAATAGCAGGGAATTGGACAAAAATAAAAAACAGAGTTTTTATTGAATGGGCTAGACGTTTCGTCGATTAATTTCGACTTCCTCAGTGGCTCATTCTATCACTCTTTGTCAAAAGACAATTCCACTACGCGACGAAACATCCTTTAATCCTTTTTATTTAAACTATAATACATTGTTGGATCATGCCCCAATTGCTCAAGAATCTTGAACTTTTACACACTTGAACAATCAAAAAATTAAAAACCTTTAATCAAAATTATCACAAAAAAATATGTTTCTACTCTTTAAACAGACAGAAATTTTCTTTGTCTGTTTAAAGAGTAGAAACATATTTTTTTGTGATAATTTTGATTAAAGGTTTTTAATTTTTTGATTGTTCAAGTGTGTAAAAGTTCAAGATTCTTGAGCAATTGGGGCATGATCCAACAATGTATTATAGTTTAAATAAAAAGGATTAAAGGATGTTTCGTCGCGTAGTGGAATTGTCTTTTGACAAAGAGTGATAGAATGAGCCACTGAGGAAGTCGAAATTAATCGACGAAACGTCTAGCCCATTCAATAAAAACTCTGTTTTTTATTTTTGTCCAATTCCCTGCTATTCCTGTTAAATAAAACATAAACTTTTTAAAACAATGAAATTGTTTCCTGTCAAAATAATTAAAAGAATCAAATTGAACAAAAGAATTTTTATTTTATTATGTACTATCAGATATCTTATTAAGATATCTTATAGTAAGTAGGTATATAATAAAAAAAATTCTTTGTTCAATTTGATTCTTTTAATTATTTTAACAAAAACAAAAAAACTTTTATTTATATAGATATATTATCGTAGGTAACGTTAAAAAAAGAACTTTCTGACCCAGGGTTTTGTAAATATTCAAATCTATATGATCGAAAATATCAGTCCGCTTCACTTAAAACTAAATAAATCACGTGATTCGAGTCAAAAGACATTTATTTATTATATTTATTAATTAAATTATTTCATATATCCGATTAAAAATGATAACAACTAAATTAAAATAATTATTTTATGTGTTAAAATTTTTAATTTTAGATTAAAAAAAATTTAGATTTTATTTTGACTTGCGGGGTACTGTCCGAGCAACCTTAAATGCATTAATTTTTAATTACAAGAGTAAAGTTATTTGTTTTCTTTACGAACGAATCCATTGTCCATTCGTTTTGTCGAATAGGGCCTTTGTTTAAGATGAATGATTCATCTTTATTTTTTTAATATTTTTCTCTTATTTTAAAAGATCAAAAAAAATATGTATATATATCTCAAAATTATTGTTTTTTATGTTTCAGTATTATCTCAGAATGGATGGTCGAGGCTTTTACGAATACAAACCAATTTCTGCTGATACAGAAGAATTCGGTTCTTAAAAAAAACTTTTTAGGAATAATTTAATTAGGGGCTTATAAATACTACAGGGTTCTAATGAATTTTAACTCTATCCTTAACATTTTTTAATAATAATCAAAAGATTCTGTTGATCAGATATAAATAATGAGCTATTTTTTTAATATATTATATTTATATTTATCTATTTAATATAAAAAAATTATTTTTAAGAATGGTAATAAATGTTTTATATCTAATTTTGATGAATCAAAATATATATAGTAGGTAATATATAGATAGATAAATAATTAAACAAAAGAAAGTTTTTTTAAACAATAATTATTTGAGGTATTATTTGATTTTGTGCAATATCTCTCTGGATGGTAAATTATATATTATTTTTATGAAAAATAAAGAATAAGAGTTTTATTTTATACTAGCTGCAAGGCCCGCCTTCGGCCGCCCTCTTGCTAGCCAGGGGGTTACCCCGCGCCCAACCCCCGGCCCCACACCACCAGCCCCAACACTCCACCCCGCATCCCACCCACCCCGGACCCCCACCTATGTACCACCCCACTAGCGTCTCTGGACCCCCTTCCGAACCCCCCACTTCACCAACCCTGCACCACCACCCCGCACCCCACCCACCCCGTGTCTTCCACCCCCGCGCACCACCTCCCCTGCCTAGCTCCCTCCACCCCCACCCTACTCCGCTCCTCTCCCTCAACCCACTCCCGCACCCAGTTTTTGAATTTCTAGCCTTCTAGTGACCCACAGATTATGTATACAAAATTTGGTTGAGTTTGGTCCATCAAGAGCAAGAATTTTCATTTTTTGACCCTCCCCCCATTTCGGGTGGTTAGTTTTTGCATTTCTAGCTCTCTAGAGGCCCACCGATTATGTATAGGTACAAAATTTGGTTGAGTTTGCTCCAAGGGCAAGAATTTACATTTTAACCCCCCCCCCCCCTTTTTTTTGGTGGTTTTTTGAGAGGATTTTTTTAAACAAAACTTGTCAGAAATCACATCCCCTACAACAGTGATTCTCAACCACTGTGCCGCGGAACTTTAGTGTGCCGCGAGATTCTTGAAGTGTGCCGCCACTGCTAGGCAGTGGTCCCACCCGAATTGATTTTTTTTTTACATTTCTTTATCAATTGACACTACATTTAATCCAAATACTAGTAGTTATTTGATCATTTGAACTGAAAAGGTAGTAACATTTTAGAACATTTTAGAGGATGCAGAATGTCCTATGATAAATTTATAGGTACATTAATCAGTAAACCAAATAAAATTATTTTAATTTATTTTATTGTTAGTGTGCCGTGACGAAAAAAGGTTGAGAATCTTGCCCTACAACTTTGCTCATAATAAAATTTGCCGTAGAGTTAATAGTTTAGGAGTTATTTGATTATTTTCATTTGTACCCCTCGACCCCCAACCCCCTTTTTGGGGTCAAAATATCAAAACGTTATATAGCTATAAACGTAAGTTAGAAGACATCTGATGCAAATGTGAAATTTCATAATAATCCCTTCAGCCGTTTTTACGTGAATCGTGAGCAACTTTTCGAAACCACGCAAACAGACAGACAGACAGGAATTTTGTTGACAGTGTTTTCGTTCATAACTTTGCTTGAAACGTGTGCAACCAAAATCAATTTATAGACAAAATCTTAATTTTATATATATATAGATTTTTTTAATTTGTTGTTATAAATATTTATTTTTATTTAAATGATAAGATTGCAAAAAATGTGAGAATTCTAATAATTTGCATCAGAAAAGAAAAGAGAGGGTGATAGAACTCAGTCGAAAATATTTTTTTAAAGCGGCTTCTGAATGATTGAAAAAATGAAGGATTAGGGAAAGATAAAAACGAGAAGAGAATTTTTTAGCCTTTAAGTAATAGTTGAAAAATTATCTGGTACGCTTGGTTTGCTTCACCATTCCAGGCGACCGGAGAATTTGGTTTACTCCAGAAATTTCAAATTTTTATATTCTTATTTGTGCTTAGAAATGTCTGAAACTCAGATTATACTCCAACCCGACCAGACAGCTCACAAGATAAGAAAGACGTACATTTTTGGTCCATTAGGTGAATTCTTTCCTACGAAAATAAAAAAACGAACGAAAGACATCCTACTAAGATTTTCAAACATGTTGTACCTGTTCTGAATATAACTGAAAGTACGTTCTTTGGATGTTCATTCAAATACCAAAGTCTTAGAAAGTTCATTCTTGTGCTAAAATGTTCGTATTCCAATGTGGAGAATTGATTAATTTTAGGTATTTTAGCTTTAAAACTTCTGGTTCAAAAATACATTTTTGAATGATTTAATTGAGATTTTAAGCCGGTATATTTATACGAGTAATATAGGCTTAAATGAACAATTTAAATTTCTTCTCTTCTTATTCTTCTATATAGGTGTGAACACCTGTTCTCCAACATATTATAATCAGTCATCAGGGTCATAACTTTCCGCCGTTTTTTTGGTCTTCCACGCATTTGCTTCTGACCCTCGGGACGGTTTTTTGCCAATATTTTCGGGAGATAGTCGTCTCTGCATTCTGTCTAGGATGGGCAGCCTGTGCATTCCTTCTTTTCTTACATGAACCCAATCGATCAAGTGCCCGGAAGACCGCTTATTTTCCTAAGGTGTTCGCTCCTGATTTTGGTCAGTGAAGTCTCTGAATGGACGGCTTTACAACCTCATCTCAGTTGTCCGGAGAAGTGCCAAGCTTTGTAACGTCAGTCTCGTCTTGACTCAGCCCCATATGTTATTATCGGGCGAACACAGGTCTTATATCCTTAATTTTACTTTCGGAAGACATAAACTTATTTTTCCAGACTAGACTTGGATAGGCAGCCCGGAAATTTTTGCTCCTTTTTGATGACTTCCCAAAGCATGTTGTATAACTTGGGCAATTTATATTTAAGTCATTTTGCTCAAGTTTAAAATAAATTTTCACTTTTTATTATTTAATACATGAATGGGAGAGCGATTCTTTGACTAAATTCTAATCGAGGAAAAGTACTTAAAAGGACGCGTTTAGAATGATCTCTCTTCTTTTGAAGCTAGAGGATTGCCAGGATGGCAAATACACGTCTAGACCAGTTTCAGAGTATTAGAGATTAATTTCTATTATTCTAAAAAAGGCCTTTTATGACTCCAGGTAAGAAAATATTGAAACGAAATGAAGATCAAATTTAGATATTTATCATTTAAAATTATTAATTCACCGAAACAGCAAACTGCGTACCGAGTCTTGAAAAAGTTTTACTTTTCCTCCGATTTCCTGTTGATTGTTGTTAAGGACATTCCGTAATTTAGCTCAGATGCAGTTCGCTCTTTCTCCTATTCTCATATGCGCAGAAAGGCAAAAATATTTTCACTTCGGGGTCAATCCATTTCAAATCGCCCAATATAAATAAAATTTGTTGCTCATGATTTTATATTTTCCTGATTTTTTTATCATGAGTTCCCTATAGGTAGACAGTCACAAAACCGTACTTGAAAAAAATTTATATGCCATAGTTTTTTTTGGCAGCCATTTTAAAATGGTGGTTGGGCATATTTTAATGAAAAACGTGGTTTGCGGAAAGTTTAATTGCCAAGCTATTTTTAAAGATAGCAGAATAATTCAAAAACCAGTGTATTCACCATGAAATGAACTTCAGGTATACATTATTTTAATTTTTCTATCATGAAAGAGAATCAGTCAAACTATTCCTGAAAAAACTCGGAAAAAATGTATAAATCGTTACTTTTTAAATCCATAAATTTTTATGAAGAAAAAGAGACTCACTAATAATAAGTTATTTCTGTGTTGTATACTTATATAACTACCTGCAGTATAAGTTGTAGTTCTGGGAATGCACTCGTTTTTTTTTCTAGAGCTTTTCAAAAATGACCCAAACCCTTTAAATGTCAATTTTCACAAGTCAATATCTGAAAAGGGAGTGAATGAAAAAAATTGAAAATTTTACAAAATGTTCTTTATACAAATAGGAATATCTCACAAAAAAATTATGACTGATATTCAACTACATTTAGAGTAATAGAGCAGTGAATTTCAGTAAAAACGCTACCCTGCTACACGTTCATGCAGTGTCAAGCTTGCAAATAAGGGCTTGAAATTATTACAATTGACATTAGTCGAATGATGATTAAATATCATACATACTATAAATGAACAAATATTTCTTAATTTAAATAAAAATAGCCAGTGATAACAATTGGAGCTCTGATTCTTTAACTTGATTTACCGATACATTTGTTGTACTACACTTGCGTACAGAATACACACAATCAGAGGCGTAGCAACGGGGGGGGTGTCAGAATTAATGAAAATGATGAGAGAAGGAGTTACACTAAAAAGGTGCATCCCCTAAAGGCCTGGGTTGACCTCTCCATCGTGAAAAGAAGAAGAAGACAAGGTCTATTGAATAAAATTTCTACGTATAAAGAACACTTATAAATATGTGTATTCAAAGTTTTAAAATGATTTCAAGAAAATCGATTTATTAGGGAACGTCCTTAAATAAACCCCTGAATCTTTTGTTGTATTTCTCAAGATTAATTAAAGTATAATATAACTAATGGGTTTCCCATCGGTACTAGAAGAAAATTACCCAATTCAAATCCCTTTCTTAATTTATTCGTTTCGATATTAGGATGGGAGGAGAACTAAATTTGGATTTTTTTTATAAGAAAAATAAATAATTGAAGATCAGGGGGAAAATCCACGTAGTCAGTTTTATTTTTCGATTTTCAACTGATCATGATTTATGTTGGTTTATTATACAAAAGCTTTTTAAACGCTTTATATCATGATAAAGTAAAAACAAACTAGCTAAATTTTTTTGAAAAGCAAATGGCAGGTGAATTTGGAAAACGAAATGAACCCTTATTCATATACCTGAGACTCCAGTTCATTTACCTGAGAGCCTACATAGCAAGAAACAGCATTTTGCCAATTTCCAATATTAAACTTAAAAAAAATTTCTATGGAAAACAAAAAGAGCGAAATGCAGGAGTCGGAGTCGACACATTTTTCCCGACTCCGACTCCACAGTCCTGGCTTCCTTCATTGACCCTTTTAAACCCTGAAGAAGGAGGGAAGATCCTTCGAAACGTCGGTATTTAGACAATGAAAATGACCTTCCAATAAATTTATTTTATTTAGAATCGTATTTTTTCATTATCAACTTGGTCTGCCTTCCATCAATTCTCCATTAAAGTTCTACCAGTCCGTCTCTTCAAAGAGAAAATACTTCTAAATTATAGGTAATCAATAATATAAATATTGTTTTTTTTTTTACTTTTTATTAAATTTGAATATATATGGGGAATATATCGTAAAAACACCTGAATGAATGACTCCCAGGCTTACTTCTTTTTTAACCGACTTCAAAAAAAGAAAGAGGTTACTGATTTGTCGGCGACTTTTTTTATGTATGTTCCCCGAGAACTTTTTACCATGTGGACCGATTTGGATGATTCTTTTTATTGCAAAGGGGTACCTTAAGGTTTCTCCCATATATACCATAATTTGGTCAAAATCTGATGATTTGATCAATCACAAAATAACGGAACTCTTCAATTCTTATGATCAATAATGGAAATTATAAAAATAACTTATATACTATTAACTCTACGGCAAATTCTGTTATAAGCAAAGTTGTAGAGGATGTGATTTCTGACAACTTTTGCTTAAAAAAAATCCCCCACAAAAAAACCCAAAAGGGGGGACGGTCAAAAAATGAAAATTCTATAGAACATTTTGATATTTTGACTACATAAGGGGGCTTGGGGAGGGGGTGCACTATTGGAAATGATCAAATAGCTAAACTATTAACTCTACGGCAAATTTTAGCATCACTAAAAGAGAGAAAATAAAAATGAATTTTAGAAAAAAAAAACGAATTCAAAAAAATTAAATACAACAAATACATAAAATATTACATTAAGAACTGTAAATCAAATAAAATGCACTACAAGTAGTATAAAATAATTATCTAATTTAGTTACAACATGAAAGCACAATTTGAAATCGGTGCCAAGCATAATTATATACATTTTCAGAGATATGACTTATTTTTAACCGACTTCAAAAAAGGAGGAGGTTCTCTATTCGACTGAATTTTTTTTTTTTTTTTTGTGCCTATGTTACCTCATATCTCCGCCAATTGTGAACCGATTTTGAAAAAAAAATTTGCATTGGGTTCAGTCTACCTTCCGATTGGTCCCATTTTTTTCATAGGTATTAGACCTTTTTTGTTAGGTTTGTTTAGGCCTAACTTCTTCGTTTATGAACCGATTTCGATGATTCTTTTTTTATTCGAAAGGGGGTATCTTAGGGATGGTGTCATATTAATTTGGTCAAGTTCTGATGATATGATCACTATTAATAACATCACTAAAAAGAGAAAATAAAAATAATTTTTAAGTAAAAAATAAAACCGACTTCAAAAAATTAAATGCAACAAATAAAATACACTAAAAGGTATAAAATAATTATTATCTTATTTAGTTACAACTAAACGACGAAATATTAACATGAAATTACTTTTTGAAGTCGGTGCCAAACATATACCTTTTATGAATCGCACTCGACGGATCTTACTTAGTACGTTTGGAGGGTATGCTCGCTTATAAGTATAGTTTGTTTGGTAAAATGTCATTTTTAATTGCAATAATTTCATGTTTGGTGTGGTAAATCGTCTTCAAATTTTAACAGTGTGTGTATTATGATTTTTATGACTTATTTTCCAAGTATCAAAGACTTCTTGAATTTTTGCATTTGTGACAGAACTACTTTTAAACCTTAAAAATATAATATTTTCTCACATTTACGCTATTAACGCGATCACTGTTCATAATTAATGTAATAAGTTAAAAATAAACCTTAAGTTAAGATTAATAAAAATATGTTTTCTTCCATAAAGTATTTTATTTTTAAAAAGTATTTAGAAATTACGTATTTTGTATCTAGTATTTCAAATACCATTTACAAAAGTATCTTGTATCTGATATCTCATCTTTACTTAAAAGCATCTTGTAACTTGTATTCCAGATACTTTTTATGAGGTATCTTGTACATCTCTGTACATTTTGATGAATCTCACTCGACGGATCATACTTAAGGACGTTCCCTAATATAGCTCAGATGCAGTTCGCTCTTTCCCCTACTCTCACATGCGCAAAAAGGCAAAAATATTTTCACTGCGTCGTTTCTCGGATCTGGAAACATAGCATTCTTACCGACGCTAAAAGACAAAGAATAAAAAAAAACACTTAATGAAACACCTCAATGTGAAATTCCAGATGAGAACAGTAAGTATAGTTAGGTTGAGAGAATTAGCTAAAAATCTCAAATGCATCAGCTGCAGAAGTTTTTTAGATATGGAAAAATTGAGTAATTTTAGTGCGACGTTGCCAAGTCGCCATCTCTCACTTGCCATGCCATGAGAGAAAAAACGAAAACCATCAAAAGTACCTAACTTTTAACATTTTCCATACAAAACGAATACCGCTTGATACAATTATTTCAACAGAAAAATGTTTGTTATATCTTCAGTTAATGTTTCAAAATAATATCAAGAAAATTACAATTGTTATTTTATGAAACAGTCGCTTTAACATCAATCGGGATAGGGTTCGCCTGTTATATGGAAATTTCAATGGTCAATATTTACAAATTTAGTGCCGCAAGGACTATTGAAAAAAATTTCTACGAATAATGAACACTTATAAATATGTGTATTCAAAGTTTTAAAAGGATTGAAAGAAAATCGATTTATTAGGGAACGTCCTTAATGTATCGCGTAAGCTCGCTTGTATAGTTTGTTTGGCACCGACTTCAAATAGTGATTTCATGTTGTAACTAAATTGGATAATTATTTTATACTTTGTAGTGCATTTTATTTTATTTTCAGTTCTTATTATTTTATTTGTTGCATTTAATATTTTTGAAGTCGTTTTTTTTTTTAATTACTTTTATTTCTGTTCTTTTTCTTTCTTCCTTTGTTATAATATTTAATACTATCGACTAATAATTCTCGAAGATTGCCAGAGCATGCATGGCATTCTAAAATTGAGCCATCTAAGAGCAGAACTGACCAAATTGGGACAAAAGCCGTTAAGTCGTTTGTGTGTCAAAGGATCACATCAGACACCGCTACAGCTGTTAGTTCGCTGGTTAGCTTATGCACGAGGCTCAGGCCAAACCACTTTAGAAATCGAACCAATCATTTAGAATTGAATAATTATTTGAAAAATATATTAATAAGTAATAAAAATTAGTTTTCTTTTAAAATAATTCAATTATAGTTTTTTTTTTTTTTATTATGATAAAATTCACTTTCATAAATTTGGATTTCTAAATAATGATAAATAATTGCATCAACGCAACTAATTTTGTTTTAATGTTAATTTAGTCATATAACGACCGATTTCACCTACCAAACTAAGGCTAAGGTATCACTTAAATTTACCAAAATCCACATTTTATATTTAATTATAATTCAAAAATAATACTTATAGAAAAACCATCGTTTAGGTTTGCTGAAAATCTAGTAAGACAAGCGATATATTAATATTTTTAATTTTAAAAAAGGTCAATTTTTATTTACAGTCAGAATTAAATAAAATTTATTTATTTATTTATTTTTGCCCAAGTTTTCACCTTTTCTGGTCATCGTCAAGGCATTGCAATTAAAAATAATATTAATATACATTCATAGAGGTTCGTTTCGTTGATCATTTTAAATCCTGAAAAAGAAGAAACGATCCTCCAAAAATGTTCAATTTTTTTTTTACTTACTCATTTATATTCTATAGAATATAATGGGAGAGTATTGCGATGGCCAGTCTAGGTCCTGACTCTTTGAGTGCTTGTATCTCAGAGATGAAAAAAGTTAATTTCATTTTGTAACTTCTAGGTAGAAGGAATCGTTGCCCTTAATAGTTGGAAACCGGATTTAGGACATAAAAACGGAAATTGTGGTCCCCAGAGACCCCCCTGCGTTTCACAACCATAAGTCTCATAGATACGAAATTCGAAACTTAAGCTTGATATAAGCTAGAAGGAGTACAGCATGCTTTTGGCTGAAATCAGAAAACCGGAAGTGGACATTTATATGAAAAATTTGGCACAACTATTAACTCATGTCACTTGATTAATACACTAATTTTAAAAAAATCGTTAGAGTCATTTTTGAGAAAATAAAAATAAATGAAGTGGGTGTAAATTATTAGTGTCGAGATGACTTCAAATAAATGAAAATGTGAAAGTCGGGTGGTGAACACACCAGTTGATTACTAATTATATTTAAAAATGTCTGAAACATGGAGAAAAATCATTTTCATTTTTTTTATCGGCGTGTCTGGATTCAGATATCCACGATAATTAAAAAAAAGAAAATAGTAGAAAGTTTGTTTTTGTGATAAAATATTGGTATTTCCAATGCCGAGAACTGATTAGATTTTGGGATTTATAGCTTTCTAAGCTTAGGTTCAAAAATATAATCATTTCTTGAATGATTGTTTTGAGATTTTAAGGCAATGTTATATAACAGAGGGATGGTCAACCTTTTGTAATACTCGAGCTACCTTTGTATACCAAGGTTATGGCGATCGACAGGTTATAATATAAATAATACAAATAAATTGTTAACAAATTAAATGTGTGTATTAACGAAGTACGAGGATAAGTCAAAAATTACTTACACTTTTTGTTCTACAACTTTATTAAACTAAGATAGGTGTACAACAGATACATTATTTTTCGATATATTCTCCACCTTTAGCAATGCACTTGGTCCAGCGAGCCACAAGCTTCCGGATGCCTTCCTGGTAGGTTTTCGGTTGGTCATGAAGCCACTTTTGCACCGGATCCCGAACGTCCATGTCTGAGGCAAATCGACGACCTCTCAAAGCTTCCTTGATTATTCCAAGTTCAAAGAGATGAAAGTCTGAGGGAGCGAAATCTGGGCTGTAGGGAGAGTGTTCCAGGGTCTCAAAGCGTCTCAAAGTTGACGGTCGCCCAGCTCCCTCTTTTTGTATTACGCTCGTTCGACTTTTAAACATTTCGATCCATAAAAAACGCTTTTACGAGAAAAAGCCCTTTCCCCGTATTGTGACAAAAGTCTCCGGTGAATTTCAGCACCTTTCACACCCTCTGACCACTCTTCGTTGCTCCTCTTTGGTGCAATCTGATAGCGGAGCTGATATGCTTATGCTGTTGTAGCTAGACGAAAACTGACGCGATCGTGATTAAATTCCGCACACGTGACCACAGACGAGCCAACTCAATGCAGGCGCATGCGGCCTCCTCCTATCTTAGTTTAATAAAGTTGTAGAACGAAAAGTGTAGGTAATTTTTGACTTATCCTCGTACATAAAACTTTACAAATATACATTAAAAAATTGAATTATATAAATGTAAGTAAACTATTTAATTTATTGTAAAAATTTGGCATTACCCTGATTTGGCAATACTTTCAAAGTCAGGTTGGTATGTTGATGTTGCCAATCGCAAGCATTGATCCAAGTGATCATTTGTAATTTAAGTTCTGAATTTGTTTTTTATATAAGATCATGTTTGAAAACGCAGACTCTGACAAATATGTTGATCCAAAACAAGCCAAAATTTTTTGGGCAATACTTGTTGATATCGGGAATTGCTCGTGTGTATATTTCCATACTAGTTCTTGACTTACTGATTTTAAATGAATATTATTTTGAATTTTGATTATTTCAAGTTCTGTTTCGATTGGTTTGCATCAAACAGTTTAAAAATTTTGTTTGAAATTTCTGCAATGTTTAAATTTTGTTGAAACGAATTGTTAATAAAAGATAAAATCCATTCACTGTTGTTCTCCGAACTTTGCAAGAATCTCCCTCTCGACTATTTCTATTTCATTTATAAATTTCTTGAAGTCACACTTACTCATTTCAGGATTTTCGTTGAGAACTTTAACAGTATGGAAATTGGCGTAGTTCACGACGATTTAAATTTTCCTTCAGTAAAATTAAGAATTGTTGCAATGATCTTATTGCACTTATCATGACTATTAAACTTTTGTTTTTACCTTGCAACTAAAATTTAAATTATTCAGTTTTATGCAAAAATCTACTAAAAATGATAAAACTAATAACCAATTTTTATCAAACAATGTCATGCGGGCCAATCATTAAATGACGCTGGATTATAGCCAAATGGATCACATCTTTTTCATTCTCTCTTGGTCCAGACTTAAGACTCAGCAGACTCCAATAGCTTCATCCAGCAGTAGTCTCGCGATATATATTTTGTTTAAAAAGCGTGATCAAAAACAATTCTCGTTAATGTGTCAATTATTCTTTGATATATTAATGAGAAAATTAACTTCACAATTTGCATCACATAATTGCGGGTGATCATCTCCTTTTTGTCGAAGAAAATTTCTAAGATCAATTAACAAAATAAATCTTTCCAAAAATTTATTTCTACTGAGCCTGTCTGTAATCTGGAACTCTCAAAAGAGCAGATAGTCCTACTGGGTGTACTATGCGGGAGGTTGAAACCGATTGGTGATCGACCAAAAATGGTCCCGCGATCGACCAATCACTGGGGTGGGTCGAAAAAACTGAATTTTTTTCTTCGAAAACTCTTTAGTGCTGAAAAGTTACCTATTGTAATAATAAGAAAAGCTGCATAAAAATAATTAAAATCGGTTAACATCTTCTCGCTCGCGCATCAAACTTTAAACTTATGAAAAATTGCAAAAATCACTATATTTTTGTAATTTTTTTCTATTAGTTAAATTTTTTGGTATGAGTACTGACCTTTAGAAAAATTATGTCCGCATTCGTTGAAATTTGGTAAAAGGAGCTGCGAATAAAATAAAATTTAAATAAATGAAGGATACTTTTTTACCTTTTTTTTTGTTCACCTGGTTGAAAAGTCACCGCCCATTTTACATGAATACATATATGATCATATACCTATATGAATATTTAGATTTTAACACATTATTTTTCAATTTAAATTTTAAAGGGGACCCTTCAAAAAATAAATTTTTTAAAATTAATTCTAAATTAATTGTAAATTTGAGACAAAGTGAGTAATAAATTCATTCAAAAAAATTGTTTGTAGATTTATTGAAATGGCCGAAAAGTGGACAGCAATTCAGAAATGAGCCGTCAGGCTAATTGACGATTCTACCCTCACCGACTCCCTCGACTCGCTGGCTCATCGAAGAAATGTCTCTGCCCTTTCCCTTTTCTATAGATACTATCACGGCAGGTGCTCTGGTGAGATAAAATCAATAATTCCCCCCAAAGCATGCTTTGCACGTAGCACGCGTTTTGCCGACTCCCAGCACTCTTTCGCGGTCAAATTAGAAAAGTGCCGGACCACTTCATTCGCCAATACGTAATCCCCATGACTTCAAGGAACTGGAACTCTCTCCCAGCCTCCATCTTTCCCAGCACTTATAACCTTCAAATTTTCAAAACCCGAGTGCATAAACACCTACGTCTACACCCTCTCACTTAATCAACTTTCCCTTCTCTTCGGTAATGCAAGGGTCTTTCGAGATCCATAGGGGCTGCTTCTTTACTGGTGCGCCCCTTCTTGCATTCGATTGCATTAAAAAAAGCAGAAAAAACAATAAAAATTCCTTGTCCACAAGCGTTTTTCATTTTTCAATTCCTCTTCAAACTCTTCTATCAACGATGTTAAAATAATGTTCAAATAATTTTTAAAAATGCGTTTTTTTTGTTTGTTTTTTTAAGTGTTTATTAGACAAAAAGATTTATATACATTTTTTACAATAATATCCCTAACACTCCGGGATATGGAATATTATTTTTAAGTTTAATCTACATTACATACAGGGCCGTCTCGTGCCGGGGGTGCAAGGGGTGCATGGCAACCGGGCGGCATTCTACATAGGGCGGCAAAAAAAAATAAAAGTTTTTTTTTGGCTTTTCAGGCTTTCAAGCCATAAGCCAATTTACGATCCCAGTTATTTTTTTATTAAAATTTGTCTCTAAGTCAGGGGATCAGCCATCAGCCGAACGCCTCGACCCGGGTCTACTTGGTTAGGAGGTGGAAACGCTAACCACTAGACCAGCCCCCCCCCCAAAAAAAAAGTTATTTATAAATACATCCACAAAGATGTCCATTAAATAGTGCTAATAAAGAATAACAGATATAAAAATATATAAAATTATAAATTATAATTATATTAATAATATAATATAATATTACTATTATATAATAAATTTTAAATCTTTTTTAAAATTATACAAAGTAATAAAGTTTATAAAAAGTTACCTTTATCATTTTTATTTTAATGTTTTATTTCTTAAACAGATTAACAGTTTTCAAATAATTAAAATCAGAATTTTAAATCAACGCTCTTATTATTATTATTATTGCCGGAATATAACAACATTGATGTTCTGATGAGGAAGGGCGGCAAATTATATCTTGCACCAGGGCGTCACATACCCTTGAGGCGGCCTTGATTACATACAATGTATTCGTAGTTATTAATTAATATTTTGATTTACATACATTTTCGGTTTTTTTCCCTTCTTAAATTAAGGGATAGGGACAAGGGCGGATCCAGGAATTTTTTATGGGGTGGGGGGGGAGAATGTATCTACTTTTTATCTCGAAAGTGTGTCGCGTTCGAATTGTCCAAGCGGGGGGGGGGGGTCAGAGACGCCCCCCCCCACACACACATAGAACTTTATTTTAAATTTAAATTTTTTTTTACAAATTTTTTTGCCAGGCACGGGCCTCTATGGGGGGGGGGGGAGGGCAATCGCCCCCACCTGGATCCGCCCTGGGATATAACATGTTTTTTGTTTTACAAGGAAATGGCTAAAAATGCGGTGGTGTTTGACAACTCGAATTGTCATCTTGCAACTTTCATTATACACTAATTAAATAAAGTAAAGAAAAACTTTGAAAAATTTTCTTTACCAGTTAGTCTGCTAAGAGCTTAGTAAATGGAATAGTACTAATGGCAAGTACAAGGGCGGATCCAGGAATTTTTTTATGGGGGGGGAGAATGTATTAAGGTGCCCGATGTATATAAGATATACTTTTTATCTCGGAGACGCCCCCCCCCACACACACATATATAGAACTTAATTTTAAAATTTAAAAAAAAAAAAAAAAAAATTTACAAATTTTTTTTTTGCCAGGCACGGGCCTCTATGGGGGGGGTCGCCCCCTCCGCCCCCCCCCCTGGATCCGCCCTTGGGCAAGTACTAAGTCCGTGTAAACTAGCCTTAAAGCATCTAAAAAAACGAGCACGTGTATAGGAGAGAGATTTAAATAGAGCGCGTTAGGGGGTGCGGGGGTGGAGGGCGGGTAATAGATGGCGCTGATGTTTGCGGCTGCAAAAGTGGACGAAGAACGGAACAGCAGTCGAGTGGTGGAGTTCAGGCGATTCACAACCTGACTCTTCCCTCTAATTATCAATTGATATCGCAACCAGTGAGTGTGTGTGCGAGTGTGTGTGTGTGTGTGTGCGGTTGTAGAACGAGTGTCCGACTGAGGAAGGATCGAGGAGTTTGGTTTGGGCTTGGGTCTACGCTAGACAGAAACTTTTTGGGTTTGGGATGGAGGGCAGCCGGAGCAGCGCAGACCAGGAGCCGAGCAAGGCCGCCTCCCCCGGGGGGGACGCGCCCCCCCCAAGGGCAGGGTGTGGTTGTACACCCTCCATCACGATCAGCATCACGCCGACCACCGGCGGACAATTCGAGCTGCATATTGCGCGTACCGAGACGATCGAAAGTCTCAAAAAGCTCATCTCGAAGAAACTCAAAGTGCCCAAGGAGCGGATCTGTCTTCTCCACCGGGACAGGTACATACATACATAACCCACAAATTCCGTCCAAATCACATTTCTTACGACTTTCACAAGATTTCTTTCTACCCGTATGATCATACCAGCTGGTTTACAAACTTTATTACATGCCTTCCGAAATCAATACCAACTTAGCAGAAAATAAACTGATGTGGCCACCCACCCACAATAATTTGACCATACACCTGCCCCCTCTCTTGTATTTAATATTTAATAAAACAATGTATAATCTATTTACTAATTTAGTTTTTTTAAGAGAGACTCCACCCTCATTTTGGGCCTATTAGCATAAAGAAATTAATCACATCTCCTTTTAAATATTACACTTTTCTATTGTAAATCACAGCTTTCTTTGATTTTTGTTTGGAAATTTTATTATATTTTAATCATTTTTGACCCTCCTCCCACACTCTCACTTCCACATGGAGTCTTTTCTGTAAGGTCGTATAGCGTACATAATATCGTCACCTTAGACTGTAAACCTGCTAAATTCATTTTTTATTAATACCGACCGAAAGAAAAATATTATTATTTTGGGGCTCACAAAACATATATAATAAATTTTGTGAGTTTGGTCGATAGGGCTAGAATTTTCTTTATTTACCCCCCCCCCCCCCTCCACTTTTTGTCTAATAATGTTTAAAACACATTTAAAAAAAAATATTTTATGTTCTTTTCAAAAATATATTCAGTTTTTTTCTAGTTAAATTTTTCATTTTTATTATACTTCTATCGTAATTTGTAGAAAAAAAATATGAAAACAAGTTTCTTTCCATAACAACAATATTAAATTTTGTTTGTTTTTTCTCTGCCCTGTAAAATTTCCTTGTGAGTTAGCAGGTTTACACTCGTAATGCCATAAAATGCGAAATTTTGTACAAATCGATCAAAGGATATAGGAATTATTTTGATATTTCTAATTTTTGAACCCCCCCCCCCCCCTCCATTTTGATCCCCTATAGAAATAATACCTTTTTATAGTAAATTTCGTTTTCTTGAATTTTTAGTTTAAAAATTTTATAATTTAATTTCTTAAGAACCCTCCCCCTCTTAATTTTGGGTTTGATTTAACTAAAATCTTATCAATTTGTAATTTAAATTCAAAAAACAACTCCATGTGAATTTTCGTTTTGATATTCATATTAGTTTTTCAAAATTAGCAAATAGCATAATCATATCTCTTTTTAAATATTAGACTCTTCTATTGTCAGCTTTCTTCGATTTTTGTTTGAAAATGTTTACTTATTTTTGACCCTCCCCCCAGGTCACTATCATCGGCCCCACATGGATTGTGTGACCATCCTCATAACTACTATACACCTGCCCCCTCTCTTGTACTTAATATTTAATAAAACAATGTATAATCTATTTACTAATTTAGTTTTTTTAAAAGAGACTCCACCCTCATTTTGGGCCCATTAGCATAAAGAAATTAATCATATTTCCTTTTAAATATTACACATTTCTATTGTAAATCACAGATTTCTTTGATTTTTATTTGGAAATTTTATTCATTTTTGACCCTCCTCCCCCACCCTCACTTCCACATGGAGTCTTTTCTGTAAGGTCGTATAGGGTACATCGAGGGGTGATCCGCGATTGGAAGTAGGTGTACACCTCTATGGAAGTATTTTGGAAGTACTTGGAAATATTTGGAATACCTGCTTGGAAATATTTGGAAGTGCTTGGAAATATTTGGAAGTACTTGGAAATATTTGGAAGTACAAGTGGAAGTAGGTGTACAGCATATTAGGCCTCGGGGTACATAATATCGTCGGCTTAGAGTATAAACCTGCTAATTTTATTATATATGACATATTAATACCGTCCGAAAGAAAAAGAGATACAGCATCGTCCAAATAAAACTGCTACTTAAAATCACGATCGTAATTTGTAGAAAAAAAAATATGAATACAAGTTTCTTTCCATAACAACAATATTAAATTTTGTTTGTTTTTTCTCTGCCCTGTAAAATTTCCTTGTTGTGAGTTAGCAGGTTTACACTCTAAGGCGACGATATGCAAAATTTTGTACAAATCGATCAAAGGATATAAGACTTATTTTGATATCTCTAATTTTTGAACACCCCCTCCTTCCTCCATTTTGATCCCCTATAGAAATAATAACTTTTTTATTAAAGGATCTTTTTATAGTAAAATTCCGTTTTCTTGAATTTTTAGTTTAAAAATGTTATAATTTAATTTCTTCAGAACCATCCCCCTCTTAATTTTTAGTTTGATTTAACCAAAATCTTATCATCAATACAACTACATGTGAATTTTCGTTTTGATATTCATATTAGTAGTAGTAGTACTTATATTCATAGATATTCAATACTTTATTATCATGAGAGTATTTCGTCAGTTAATTAATTTACACAATAATATTTTTATTTACTTGGTAAAAACAATAAATAAAGTTACTTTAAATTTGAAATTGTTGCCAACGTAACTTCTATTTGTTTCCATCTATTTGTCATCAATATTTGTCTCTGCTCGATGCATATAAATAAGTATGTACACATGTGAATGACTGTAATTGGAATGTCTGTAAAAACACTCACAGCCTGATAGTTTCTTCTATTTTATTATATTGAGAATGGTGAAATACAACTTCATGGAACAGCCATTGTTGATAATTAACAAGTATAACAATGCCACAATCACTACCAACCTATCAGAAAAAATGTCACTTAATTACATTATTCCTTCCATTTTAATCATTTCCTCTACTCTCTCTTTCACTATATATATGATTTTTAGGCTCAATATTATTTAATTCCTTTGTAACGTCGTACTATCTTTTAATCATAAAGCATTCATCTGAATTTTCAAGTCTTTTCAATCAATTCTCCCTCTAGACCTTCAATTTATCTACATGGATTTTAATTAATAATTGATATCAACCTTAAATTACAATCAAAAAGATAATAGCTATAAAATAAATTATTTTCTTGTTAGTTTTGCTTCAGTTAATTAATTACTAGATAACTTATATTCATAGATATTTAATACTTTATTTTCATGAGAGTATTTAGTCAGTTAATTAATTTACACAATAATATTTTTATTTACCATTCAACTTTTATTTACTTGGTAAAAATAATAAATAAAGTTAGTTTAAATTTGAAATTGTTGCCAACGTAACTTCTATTTGTTTCCATCTATTTGTCATCAATATTTGTCTCTGCTTGATACATATAAATAAGTATGTACACATGTGAATGACTGTAATTGGAATGTCTGTAAAAACACTCACAGCCTGATAGTTTCTTGTATTTTATTATATTGAGAATGGTGAAATACAACCTCATGGAGCAGTCATTGTTGATAATTAACAAGTATAACAATGCTACAATCACTACCAACCTATCAGAAAAAATGTCACTTAATTACATTATTCCTTCCATTTTAATCATTTCCTCTACTCTCTCTTTCACTATATATGTGATTTTTAGGCTCAATATTATTTAATTCCTTTGTAACACCGTACTATATAATACATAAAGCATTCATCTGAATTTTCAAATCTTTTCAATAAATTCTCCCTCTAGACTCTAGACCTTCAATTTATCTACATGGATTTTAATTAATAATTGATATCAACCTTAAATTACAACCAAAAAGATAATAACTATAAAATAAATTATTTTCTTGTGACTTAGTTTTGCGTCAGTTAATTAATTACTAGATAATATTTACCAATCTATCTTTATTTGCTTGAAAAAATAAACTGACACGTTCTGATGCGGCCATCCACTTGACTTACCATACATACCTGGCTCCTCAATTATATTTAATTTTTAAAACAATGATTTATAATCATGTAGGGGAGGGGGGTTAGTGTTTGCATTTTTAGACTCCAGGCGGCCCACTGATTATGTATTCAACATTTGGTTGAGTTTGGTACAAGGGTCTAGATTTTCATTTTTGCCCCCCCCCCCCCCCCTCATTTTGGGTGGTTAGTTTATGCATTTTTAGTCTTCTGGGGTCCCACTGATTATGTATACAAAATTTGCTTGAGTTTGGTACAAGGACCTATATTCTCATTTTTTGACTTTACCCTCATTTTGGGTGGTTAGTTTTTGCATTTTTAGACTTCTGGAGGCCCACGGATTATGTATACAAAATTGGTTGAGTTTGCTCAAATGGCCTAGATTTTTAATTTTTAACCCCCCCCCCCTTAATTATGGGTCGATATCTACCAAAATCTAATCAGCTCTTAATTTCAATTCACCAAAACTACGTGTGAAATTTGGTTTTGATATTCACACTAGTTTTTGAGCTAGCTCGTCCACAAAATTTGTTAACGCACTGACTAACAGACATTTTGAAAAAACAATTATTATCTCAAAAAATATCATTTTTTCGATGTTCACTTATTAGGGCTTTTTTGTAGAGCGAAATGCCATGGTTTCGCTCAATTTTTTTAATCTAAATAGTCTCAGCCGTTTTTGAGATATTTCGAAAAAAGAAGCATAAAAACCACTTTTTCCATGCACGATTATAATACTTGAAATATATACCATTCCCTGTATGGTAAAATAAAAAATATATAATTATTAAAGCAGCTTTTAAATTTTTGTCATCACAACTTTCAATAAGTTTTCATCTAATACTTATTATTTTATATTTTTAAAAATAAATCCCTGTTCGTCTTTTGCTTGAAGTAAATGAGCCAGAAAAAACTTGATTGAAAATGTTTTTTCCTTATATTTCACACATATTAAAACATCACGAACAGAATAAATAAATTGATGAGAATTCAATATTCCAGTCGCCAAGCGAGCGCTTTCTGAGTAATAAATTGAAATTTTCTATTTAAATTAATTAGTTGATTTGTTGATTTAACTAAATCTATAAAATCTTCAGAATATTAAAATTAGCCCTCAAAACTTCAATATAAAGACTGATATTTTTTATAATTGCTATAAATGGAAATAGCTATTTAAAATTAAAATCAAACTTTTCCAAATAAAAACAAATTTATTTTTTATTAATTTATAAAATTTCAATAAAAAAATTTTTTTTGTCCAAGCGATTATTTAATATTTTACCTATATTACGTTCACTAATAATCATTATGATAATGATAAGAAAATTGTTTTTTTTCTTGAATTAATGAGAACATTACTAAAACATTCATTTATAATAATAGATGATTATTTTTTCCAAACTGAAATAACTAATACTTTACCTAGGATTGAAACTATATAAAGAATGTGTAGATAATAGTTATTTATATAACATAGGTTAAAAATAAGAACTAGAGAGTTGTGGAAACTATTATAAATATTTCTAACTTGAGAACAAAATTTAACTAACTGGTCTATTCCTGGTTGTAGTGCTTCTTTGTGGAATAATCCTGGGAATTTTCATGTTTCTTAAGGAAATAGAGAAGAAAACGATGAGTATTTAAGAGAAAATTTCAATTAATTTTTCTATTTATCTTAGATCTAAATTTAGAGCAATTTCAATCGCGCTTGCCCTGAATGGTCTTACACGAAAAAACTTCCAAATTATCAACTTATCTATTAAAGCTTCAATATAAAAATACTCTTCTAACAAATCTTGTATTTAGAATGGGATAAAATGTGCGATTAAAGACAAGAAAGAAATTTGACTCACACTATTCAAATATAATGGGAAAGAAAAAATATTTTACCTATTCATACGAATATAGCTATTTCAAATAAAAATTTTGGTGAAACCATACATTAAATCAGCTCCATTTCCTCGTTTCATTGAATTTTTTTATCAAAAAAGTTTGAGCTTTTATAAAGCAATTTTGTAAAAACTAATACAAATAATTTTCTGCACAAATGCAATATTTCTACATTATATTATAATGAATAAATATAATATAATATAAATTTTTATTTATACGATATAAACGAGAGGAAGTTTAGCTCATTTGAATAAATTCACGTAATTGCAGCAAAATGATCTATTTTGAATAGGCCAATGAGAATCTTTTATTTGGTCTCTGGATTTGGGAAGGTTTTGGTTATGCGGCTCGGACAGTTGGTAACACTGGACTGTGGGGATGTTTTCGTCCAAAGAATATGAATCAAAAGAGGACAGGTGAATTCTAATGTTTTAAATTACACTAAATTTTCACACTTATCAAACTATAGGAATAATCGAAACGGTTCATATTCTTTTATTTAAACATATATTCATACCCATTTTATTTAGCAATCCTAAGAAACCCTTCAATTCTTTTGCAATTTCTTGGTAATATGCAACCCAAGGTGGTAACACTGGGCTGTGGGGATGTTTTCTGCTAAAGAATATGATTCAAAAGAGGACAGGCTAGAAATGATCTAATATTCTAAGGGCCAGTTGTATGTCGGTTGGTAAAGTCTTTGTAAAAGTTGACAAAGGGTAAAACCTTGAAAGTGTGTGTCATCTGATTGGTCATTCGGCCGGGCACAAGGTGAATTTTAAGGTTTTACCCTTTGTCAACTTTTACAAAGACTTTACCAACCGACACACAACTGGCCCTAAGTCACACCAAATTTCACACCTCAAATTATAGAAACGATTCATATTCTTTTGTTTAAACATAAACACATACCCACTTTAGCAACAGCTTATTCGAAGAAACCTTTCAATTCTTTTGCAGTGATTGTGCGGTAGATCTTTGGTTAAAGGAAACCCAAGCAAGGTAGATGGATTATGATGCATGGATGAATGACGTCAAGGCTGGCCACGGCATGGCAACACAGCTTAGTGACGTCGCCCATGTTCTGCTTAGGAAACTCATCGGGTACCGAATGAGTACCGGGTACTCGGACTCGGAGCACTGGATCTTGGCCCCGAATTGTGAACTGGATCTCCCTTGGCTGTGTCTTAGCGGTTCCCTAGCCCCAATACAACTTATTCACTCTCTTTTTCCCTCCCTATGCTACTCGATCATCTATCTCATCTATTACATATAATAAATAACAAGTACTTGGAACACCGACCGTTGCTTGGAAATTTTTTGTTTTATTTAAAAGCGATATAAGTAATGTACCAATATATATAGGTTAGAGTGGTCCTTATTTTGAGTATTTTCGAATTTTTACACGGACAAGGGCTCAAATGGTTGGTTCGAAATAAATAAAAAAAAATATCCCCCAAAGTTTTCAAGTCTCCATCTCAATTACAACCTGTGCCCCCAGCGATGTAAGTTTCTCATCTAAATAACATGAGGTTTTTGGCATTAAAATATCAATTATTTTATTCCGGCCAAAGTAATGGTTCAAAAAATTTGAAACTCTGTAGACTTTATCCTTTAATAGTAGCTATCCCTCAGAATTTTTACAGATTTTTAGCTATTATAATTTTGGAGTCTATAACTTAGTAACACTAAGATATATAGCAGTATTTTATCTAACCGTAACTCTAAAATTATAATAGGTAAAAATCTGTAAAAATTCTGAGTGATAGCTACTATTATCAGGATAAAGTCTACAGTTTCAAATTTTTTGAACCATTTCTGTGGCCGGAATAAATAAATTGATTTAATGCCAAAAACCCCGTGTTATTTAGATGAGAAACTTACATCGCTGGGGGCACAGGTTGTAATTGAGATAGAGACTTGAAACTTGGGGGATTTTTTTTTATTTATTTCGAACAATATCTGAGCTCTTGTCCTTATAAAAATTCGAAAATACCCAAAATAAGGACCTCCCTAATATAGGTACATATAAATATACAATTTTAACTCGTTTAATAAGATAGAATAGATAGATAGATATTACAAATACCTGCTTCTTTTTAATTTTTTCGGGAAAATTGACGGATATTTATAAAATATTTTTGACCGCTTCACGTTACCATTACAAAAATTAGTTCATCCCTCCTGATTAGCAAGATGCCGCCGAAGGCGGGCTCCGCATCTGGTTTAATCATAATAAATAACCTATGTAACATAATTTCGATCAGCAGAAATTAACAAACGATACATAATTTTCACTATTTTCGGAAATAAATCTTTTTGATTTTTCATTCATGTTACCTTCAGCTTATACATACAAAGGCGTTTTGATGCATTCTTTACCTCCTCCTTCGTTTAAGTTTCAAATTATATTTTTTCTAAAGCAACGACAAAGAAAACTTTCCTATTTTCAAGAATTCATCAAACTCAAAAGATTTTTAGAAATTCAAAAACAAAAAATTTTTCGAATGGTAAACAAAACTATTAAACTCTGAAGATATATATTCTTTGTAGGGTCCTTTTTTTAAGGTTTCGTTCAAAAATGAAAAATGGACATTTTTAACAAAGTCATGGTTAATTTTTTTTATCTCGATTTCGTATACTATAGTCCATTTTGCCAGTTTATCTAGTTTGATACTTTTATCATGGGTTAGTAATTTTAGTGAGGGTCCGGGTTTTAGCCGGTCAAATTTTTATTCTGCCGCTCTCAAAATTTAATTAGCTTTAATACAAACAAGACTCTGTGTTGTCTTATTTCTAGATACAAAAATGAAAATTTCCCTGACATCCTCTTTGGTTCAAATACAATGAAGATGTGTGATAGGCTGCCCATATTGGGATTCTCATTCGCATTTGACCTGTCCTGGAATTAACACATTTCCTTTGTGGCGAAATTCGCAGCAAGAAACATTGACTTCTTATTCAGGTCCAGGCGATTTTTCACGTCTCTGCAGCTTCTCACCCTCTACAAGGCCCAAATCCTCCCTTGTCTCGAATACGGCCCGCATCTATGGAGAGGCGCCTCCAAGCATTCTCTCGCCATACTGGACGCAATTCAGAAACGAGCTAGCAGGCTAATTGACGATCCGACCCTTATCGCCTTCCTCGCCTGTAGCTCATCAAAGTGTTTCCGCGCTTTCCCTATCTTATAGTTACTATCACGGCATATACTCTGATGAGTTGAAGTCGGGAATTCCCCCCAAGACTCTGTCTTTTCCGTCACTTAGAACATTCAAACCTACAAAACCCGGGTGCACATACACCTAAGTCTACATCTCTTTTCTCTTGATCTATTCCTCCTTCTCTTCGGTAATGCAGGGATCTTTCGAGATTAATAGGGGTCGCATCTTCATGGTACTCCCCTTCTTGCATTCGATTACATTAAAAAAGTTTAGTTTATAAACTATCCAATGCAGCCTGGCTAATATGAAAACCATAATTTCTACCATGTATTTTATATAACTATCATTGGTGCGTCCACCATACACCCAAAAACATTTCTTACTATTAAAATATCTAAGTATATTGTACTTATTTGAAAATATTTTATTTTTTTAATAATAAACAATTTAAATCAAAAGTTTGCATTTTATTCATCTCTAATCATCAAATAAGAAATGCCATGAACATTAAGCCTAGCTAGTTTATAAACTAGCCAAACGTTATGCTATTTTGTGTTACTAGAAATTATGGTTTTCATATTAGCCAGGCTGCATTTGATAGTTTATAAACTAACCCGCTATTTTGGTTTTCTCAATAATTTCAAGTAAATTAGCCAAGACTCTTGGTTAGTTTGCAAACTAGCTACTATTTTAGTCGAAATTGCGTTTTCTATCAAAATAGCCAATGGTTTGGTTAGTTTATAAACTATCCAAATTTGCATATTAGCCGTAACATATATAATAGAAATAAAACTATCAGTCAAAATGCTGCCATTAATAAATAAATAACTATTTCGCTTGTTATTTATTTCTGGACTTGCTATTTATTCTAAGATTATTTTAAACGTTACCCCAGTACCCAGTACATTAACACCACGACTTACTAAGAGTTACTCATGCCATTCATTGAAAATAAAAATACATTTTATTAATGGTTCATATAAATATAGATCTTCTTTCAAATAACTAAAGAAGCCTGAAGAAAGTGGGGGTGTCGAGGAAGGAAGAGAGCGAGTGGGGGGTCATTTGACAGAATTTCGTTTTCTAACTTTCACCTTCTGTCTCTGAAGAGATTAACAAAAGCCAAGGCTTATTGGACTTTCCGTTTTTAACAGAATTATTATTAATTACATGTGTATTATAGGAACATTTTTTGAAGAGAGAAGATTTTTACTTTTCAATGGGAAAAAATTCCTAAAACATAAATGTTTAATAATTATAGTATTCTTGATTGATTAAAAATAAAGCATCACCTTAAATTTTTATGTAATTTTTAAACTTTCCACTTTAGAAAATTTCGAATCTGGTTGGGAATTCATTTCTAATAATACTACCTTCTTTTTACAATAGAAAAGCTTTCCTAGTCAACATAAATTATATTTAAGGTAGTTGTTCCGCCAAATGGGTTTTCTTAGGATTTTTTTGAAATTTAGAGAGATTATTATTTAAATACTTCTGCATCGATTGGTGGCAAAACGAAATTTATGAACAATATAGTTCCGGAGATATTAAATTCCAAAGATAGAGTTTTTCAGACTCTTATACATTGCACATACAGGATATCGGAAAGTTTACATACATATTTAAGCAAGGGGTGAACCGCGACCTAAAATCGTGTACACCTACTTCCACTTCCACTTTCATTTCATGTGTAAGAAGACAATAGATGACAATAGATTATCTAATGAATTTCAGAGTAATTCCAAAGACGGTGTACACCTAATTCCACTCGCGGTTCACCCCTCATATTTAAGTATAATTAAGAAACTCTTCTTACCAATGTTATAAAAAGCTAAACCAACATTAAACAATAACTAATACATTTTTTAAGAAAATTTTAATTCATAGTTACGACACAGTTTTGAGATAATAAATGAAAAATGTATAATGAAAAATTTACACTAAAAACAAACTGGTAACAACGCATTTATTTAATCTAAAAAGTTGGTTAACTTTAGTACATTTTTGAAGTTTTTTCGCTTCAGCCATTGTCGCAACAGCTTTTAATCTTTTATTAAGAACTTTTTGTTTTATAAATCTTCCTTTATAATATACTTTATCTGAAATTTCTGTGATAAAATATATACAAGCTCGGACGGTGTTGCCAGATTTGTCAAACGAGCACGGGATTGTCTAGAAGTGGTACATAAACAGCAAAAAGTTTTGGTTTTGAATTATGAATCCTTATTGTCTGTTCTATATACTCTAGCATTAACTTTTTGCTAGTATTTTCGCGAAACAACTACCTTAAAATCTATTTTTTTTCTTTTACTCACAAGGAGAGGTCAGACGGTGGTCTTCAGGTCTTCACGTATTTCAATTAAATTTGTATGAATGAATTGGAAACTATTTATTAACAAGAAATAATATTTTTTCAGTTATTCTGATGGAATGCACGAAAATATATTTGGGTGTATATTAATTATGTCCAGAATAGTTTTCAAGAATTTTCCGAGCTATATTTTTATAATGAAAAATTTTGATTGATTTTTTTATATATATAGTATAGCTATAATTAAATACACATCTTTTATACTCGTAAATATTCACTCTCATTCCTTTTTCCTAAATTAAAAGATAGAAATCCTATCTCAAATCAAAATAATTTAGTTTACAAAATTGATTGTTTAGAGTGTGACCGAATATACAATAGGACAGACAAAACAATATTTAAAATCTAGAATCATGAGCATATATATTATATATTCAATATATATATATTATACATTATACTCTCCAGAGCCGAAACGTCAAGTAAATCCCAAAAACCCACTCGGAGAAACCCGTAAAATCATTACTGAGATAGAATACATCCTCAGAAACCTCAATGAACATATATTTATATATATTATATTCAAGAATATAGTCTAACAAATAAATTATATACGTATATAAATATTTATATTTCATATATATACCAGATATCTATATGAAGGGCTTATTGTAATAACATGAAAGTCACATGATTTTTTTTAAAAATACCTACAGTATTTTCATAGCGTGTGTCATAAAAAAATATATTGTTAAATTTGAAAAATAACCTAAAATTCTTTGATGCCGTATTGAATGAAATTTGCAAAAAAGCGAACAATAAAAGAAAAATTAAGGGTATTTTTTGGACAGCATCCCCTGGTTGAACAAAAGTCACCGTCCGTCACTGATACCTACTCATTCTTTGCCTTTTATCCAACCATAGCTGCTATGAATCTAAAAAATGAACACATTAAAAATTGTTTCTTCGAAAAATCTGTAGTATTTAATTTTATAAAAAAAATTTAATCTTAAAAGCCCCTTCTTATCTTAAAATTTCATTTTTGTGACTAATCATACATATTATTGCAATAAGCCCTTGATATGTATGTTTACTTGCATCAAGCAGAAGATAATCTCAATGATTTCTTTTTATGAATCAACTATTCTGCTACTCTCGGCAAAACAAAATATTTTCAATTATTTTGTCAATTAAATATTGTGAATTATTATAAAGTGAATTGAAACAAGAGTAAAATTATATATAACAGAAAAGTTTTATTACAATTATTGGTTGACTTGAAGTGCGCTGAGCCAGCAAATCCTCCGAAAAACCTACTGGAAGTTGCTGAAATTTTCGAAAATTTTCATTTTAGAGAGAAGAATAACGCTTTCTCCTTTTACACAATAGCGTCTACTACTTTTAGCCGGACACCTGTGAATCAAATCAGGGGAAAACTTTTTATTTTTTAGGTACTATAATTAAGTGAATTTTTTTTTTTTAATTGGGGGTTTAAAGGCCCATCTACTGCTAAGGTCATCCATGACCTAATGAAAGTTTAAAAATTTCAAATTGGGTATTCTCCTATAAAAGATGTTTTCAGTTACCCAAAATGCATCGTGATACAAGCATTTTAGACTTTGGTTTGTTTTTTCTGTTTCTTTGCTTTACATAGTGTTAAACGTACCTCAAAAACTGTCACTTAAAACCTTCAAAATCCGGGTGCACAAACACCTATAGCCCTCCACCATTTCTCTCGATCTATTCCTCCTTCTCTTCGGTAATGCAGGGATCTTTCAAGATTTATAAGGGCCGCACCTTCAGGGTGCAATGGTGCGCTCCGGAGGGTGAACCGCGACCCAATATCGTGTACACCTATTTCCACTTCCACTTTCATTTCCAAGTAGAAGACACTAGATGAAGGGGCATTTTATAATGAATTCCAAAGAAGGTGTACACCTAATTCCAATCGCGGTTTACCCCTCGGTTCGCCCCTTATTTTACTTGATTGCATTAAAAAACAACAACAAAAAACCAGTGAGAAATTAAATTTAAAAATCAATTTATATTGGTTGAAGATTTCACACAGTTTAGTTTAGTATTTAATGTATTTTTTTTAAATTCTCTTTTAATCAACCCCCCCCCCCCCCCACACACACACACACACAAAGAATTCCAGAATCATCATCACTGCCTGTTTAATTTTTTTTTCATAAGAAAAATAATTAATAACCTACCTTTATTGACTGCCTTTCATTATAACCTACTTATTTCGCGAACCAGTCGGTCTTTCTAAGAAAATAAATTAAATTAAATTAATACCTACATTTACTAGTACTCTATGGCCTTAGAAATCACCCCATTATCATATTTTAGTTTTTGAGAAAAATCTTTCATTTTACCTACTCGAAAAATTTAATTATCTTCTTTTCGCGATGCGAATGTCATCAATTGACTTATAGCTATTAATCTTTTTTGCATCAAATTGAATAATTGAAAATAAGTAAATAAATAGGTTTACGCATAACTACAATGAAGGGATCTGAAAACATTTTGTTTTACAGAAGGTAAAGATGTGTGAGTTTGTGTGTGATTGAGATAGTGACATATATATTTGCATCAAGCAGAGATCAACCTCATTGATTTCTCTTTATGAATCAACAACTCTGCTACTCTCTGCAAAACAAAATATTTCTAATTAAAAGACTAATGATGAAGGTCAAACGCTCGACAAAACTATCTTTATCAAATGAATTATATATGTATATTTTTATTTGCATTAAGGTAGTTGTTCCTAAAATGGGTTTTCTGAGGATTTTTTTGAAATTTAGCCAGATTATTATTTAAATACTTCTGCATCGATTGGTGGCAAAACGAAATTTATGAACAATATAGTTCCGGAGATATTAAATTTTAAAAATAGAGTTTTTCAGACTCTTATACATTGCACTATACAGGATATCGGAAAGTTTACAGACATATTTAATTATATTTAAGAAACTCTTCTTATCAGTGTTATAAAAAACTAAACCAACATTCAACAATAACTAATACATTTTTAAGAAAACTTTAATTCATAGTTACAACACAGTTTCTGAGATAATAATGAAAAATACACAAAAAACAAGCTGGCAACAACGCATTTATTTAACCAGCGAAAGATGTATAAAGCGCGCATGCGCTAGATTTTTTCAAAATTATAATTTTCTTAAGGTGTAACGTAGGCGTTGATTACATTTGTTAAGAAATAACAAAAGGATTTTTATAAAAAATTTTACTTTAAAAATGCATTTTATCTGTCATTTGAATATAAAAATATTCAATCTCTTACAATGGTGCCAGATTTGTCAAACGAGCACGGGATTAGCTAGAATCGGTACATAAACAGCAAAAAGTTTTGGGCTTATGAATTATGAATCCTTATCTTCTGTTCTATATATTCTAGCATTAACTTTTTGCTAGTATTGTCGAGAAACAACTACCTCATTGATTTCTCTTAATGAAAAAAAATAATAATCAGTTTTTAAAAAACTATCCCATTCAGGGCATTTAGTATGTGAACATTTTTCTGTACTGTTGGCTTCGTTTCGATTTTCTTCCAATTCCCCTTAGCCTAGCTGGTTGATAAGAAAGGGATCGAATTGAATTCAAGTCGTGAAAGCTTCCGAAATAGTGAGATCGACCGAGAGGGGATAGAGATCAATGAAGCAATCGCTAAGTGAAAATGCAAATCAACTAGAAGCAATTATTCTACTTAGTAATATATATTTCATTCAAATTATCAACTATTCAATTGAATTATACTCTTTATTCGATGAAAATATATAAATGGATAAAGCAACGATCAATTTGCATTTAATCAATTGAATTTTTATTTTTATCTCTTCTTCGATACCATTTGATATAGATTTTATTTGCAAAGTAGTTTACCTACTTATTGTTTGCTCCTCTTTTGTATTTTATTAGAACGCAAAATTATATATCTATTTAATATCGGTAAGCCTAGTTAGTGAACAGCTAGCTCTAATCTCTCAATCTCTTTCATAGCTAGTTTAGTTCACTTTACTTGCGAGGTTGCCAAATTTTTCATAAATCAAAGCTGTTAAATTTAAGTTGGAAAAAATTCCAGGTAATATACAGAATGAATCTAACAGTTGTTACAAAAATAATTTTAATACTTATTTTATTTTTTGTATATTGATGATTTTTTTTTAATTAGAGCAAACCTGCGAAACTAACAAGGACGAAATTTCTACGCATTAAATATTGGTTGCGTAATAAATTTAAATAAACTTGACACTATAAATATAGTTTTCTTTTGAAAGATTTAGTGCGCACTAATTGCACTAAAAAGTATCCCTTTCCTTTCCTTAGAATTAAATAAACTTAACACTAAGCCAGAGCGATGACTTCGGCATCATCACTCAGTGTGCATCGATCCAATACGATTATCTGCTTCGCATTGGATAAAGTAAAAATGGAAAAATGGCTTGCGCTTTTTTTCGCTGGGTAGACATACCCTTAACTGATCTGCCAATTTAGTTGTCTAAGCAGCAGGGGCTCCCATGAGACGAGCAGCGGCTATTAAATGACTGGCAAGCAGCGAGCGTTCTTGTGTCTGGTGATGTTTCCCTCACTCTCTGCTCACTAGACAAGCCTACGCTTTGTCTGTAGCAATATTCGTAGTATTCTTTGCGACATCGACACGTCGGAAAAATGCCAAGTGGTCAAATAGAGTAACTGATTAACTTCGGGAAGGCGAGATGGGGAAAAATTTCAAATTAATTTATCTTAAGCTAAAAGAAATAAGGAACAAATTTAAGGTAATTTGAAATCACCCACAAGCGTCTCTTATTTTAGATTCATATTTTCAACCTCTTTTAAATTTACTCTTATTACGTTACTACATAATATATGAGGTATAATGAAATGTTGTAATCGAGCATTAAAAAAAATTTTTTTTTATTTGTACAATATTTTCGAATTATCTCAAAAACTGCTGAAACTACATATTTATTATTCACCATATTCTTTTGTAAAAAAAAACCTTGAAACGTGAAAAAATATTGAGGCCGCAGTAATTTGGGCTCAGTGCATATAAAGGCGCCAATCAGTATTTCGTATGACGAATTTAATAAATGCAATTTTTTTTCACTATTTTTATTTTTAATTCAGCCTTTTCAATTCATTAAAAAAGCGACCCCAAAAACCCCTAAATGCCAAATTTCGTATAAATCTTATATTTTTAAAATATATATTTCCGCCATATTGGAACCGCCATTTTGTTTATCGTAATTTTGACTTTTGATTCGTAATCAGCGACCTCGAAAACCTTGGTATACCAAGTTTTATTTAAATTGAAGAACGCCTACATATTTTGTTGGTTTTTGGGATTAGGGACCACTGTGCGACGATCCAAAAGGAAATTGGCGCGTCCCTGGCTGTGTTGGAGTGTTTTATTATTAATTCATTAAGGTTCGGGTTTTATCAACATCACTTGAAGTACGAACAATTATTTATTTATTTCAGTATTGATAAGAGGCGACTGTGGGTCAGTGGGTAGAGTGTCGTGTCGCTGACTCGAAGTAGGCTGGTTCGAGACTGAGTCTCGGCAGATCAGATATTTGCAGTCGCCTCCTCTTGGAAAGCAATGTCAACCTACCAAAAGTATAATTGCCTAGTAACCTCTCCAAACTAGCCGTTCGGAACCGGCGTTAAAAAGTAGGTCCCGTATATCTCTGTAAAAACAGCTAAACACACTCAGCACAGGTATATGTGGAGAGGAGCCGAAACGTCAGGGAGACCTGATATGGCACTTAAAAGAAGACGTATTGATAAAGTAAAACTTATGAATTTTTAAAAGTTATCAAGTTATCAAACCATATTATGATTTTTTGCTTACATATGTTGGGCCACTCTAGCTAGGAGGTCCTGTATCATTGATACAACTGCTACAGCGGTAGCTACGCCCCTGGGAAGGTATTTTATCGCATCCTCAGACAAAAAAAAACATTTTCACTATTGGAAATAATATCAAATTCCAAAAATGTATTTTCTAATTAAATGTAAAAGAAGTTCTTTATCTAAATCTTAATTTCTTTTAGAAGAAAAATCCGTTAAAGCTCCTCTGTAAATAGATTTTGTTTTCCTGCCTCCCTGTCGTACCGTCATTTCACTAAATTAATTTATTAGGAATGTGGACATTTCATTATCTTTGGACTGCCTTCTATCACATCACCAGTAAATAGTATTATATTCTAGGGTGGGCCGCGACACATCCTCTATTTTCCTTCGACCGAATATGAATCATTCGAATTATATTTCGAATTTCTAGAGTGGGTGGTGCCCACCAGGACCCACCTAGAGTTACGCACTTGAGCATTTCCTTTGAATTGCAATAGCTTTTTTTTAGCATAGACTATCTGTTAATTGGTATGTTAATGATTTTAGGCGGATTTAGCCCGGGAGGGGGCACGTCATAAATACTGTTATCAAGTCGTAAAGTGAACTTCTCTTCGTATGCGTATTACGAAATTTTATTCCCATTTTTGTTTTCTTCACTCTAAGGGCCAATTGTTTGACGGTTGGTAAACTCTTTTTAAACGTTAGCAAAGGGTAAAACCTTAGAATTCACCTTGTGCCAGGTGGGATGGCCAATCAGATGAAGGCCTGTCATCTGATTGGCCATCCCACCGGGCACAAGGTGAATTTTAAGGTTTTACCCTTTGCCAACGTTTAAAAGAGTTTACCAAACGACATACAACTGGCCCTAAGCTAAATGATCATACAATATATTAGATTTATGTGAGATTTTATCTAAGCTGGGTTAAGTTAGAGAACAAACCTTAATTAAATACAACCTTTATTATTTTGACAGATCTATCACACTATCAGTTATTTCCAATTCCCCTTATTATAATTTCTTTCTCATAACCAACTTAATACACCAAACATCAATACATGTTTTTACAAAACAAAAATTGTAATTATTAAAGTACCTACTCGTATAATGGTAGCCTCTCTACTAGCAAAATAGCCTTATAATTTTAGCTAATGCAAGTGTTATTTTTTGTTGATGTTTTTCAAGAGTTATTAATAATTGAGGAGCACTTATAAAACATCAACAAAACATAACAGTTACATAACCTAAAATTATAAAGCTACTCTGCTAGTTGGGATATCCTAACTTAAAGTAAATTCCTAGATCAACTCCTATTAATAAATAATTGAATGTTTTTTTCTGTGCAGACAACTTCGCGGCGGTACCCTCGAGGAGAATCAGCTGATGCATGGTGCAAAGCTCACATTACTGCCCAGCGTCGAGACGGGTCTTCTGGTAAGTGACTCGCCGCCCCTAAGGCTTCTAGACACCTATCTACCTCCTCAACGGCTCATATTATTATTATTATTCTCTCTCACTCTCCTCATACATAACATTTCTTACTTTTTTCTTCGTTCCCAAGCAAGCCATCCATACTCTCATTACATAAAAATGCTTTTTTTTGTTCATCTTATTGCTGCTATTACAACTTATTGGGTTAAGTCTTGGGTTTAAATATTCAAATTTTGTCATCTTAAATCTTGAATGTAAAAATGTTTTTTTTTATTTAAAATAGTATGGCAAGGACCTAATGTGAATAATATCCATCAATCAAGTACAGCATTCGCTTTAATGAAAATGTTTTCCAATATCGGTAGCGATCTAGCCCAGGGGTCGGGAACCTTTCGGAATCGAAGAGCCATTTCAAGAAAAAACGTACAAAAAAATAAAATTTAGGGAGCCACAATTTTAATTTTTTAATTATTTGAGTATCCAAAGCGATTTTTGGACTTGTATTTTATTTGCCAATTTAGTCAAATTTGGAGAGTACTTGGTGCATTTTAGAAGGAGTTCCGCCTTTAAACTTGCATCCGATAGTCTGCTTCTATGTTTGTTTTTATTGTAGTTCATTGTAGAGAAAAATTGTTCACAATTGTATGTGGATCCAAATAAGGTCAAAATCCCAAAAGCTAATATCCTGGCATTTGAATAATTAGCTGGAAAAGAGTTCTAGCAAGTAAATCAATAAATCTCCTATGGTGTTTCCTCCATAGTTATCTCATTTTTTTCAACCAAACTACCATTTCCTGAAGTTTTTGCATCCAGATACTTTTATTCTGAATTTCCAGAATCTCCATTTGTAGATCTGCAATAGATATCTCAGGAAAAGTTTTGATGTCTATTAATTTTAAATCACACACTTCAGCGGATGTAATATGAATTTATTAACATCTCCTGATCTTTTCTAAATTCTTGAAATTTGTTTGAAAATGAAACTAAAATAAATCAATTCAACGAATATTTAGCAAACAATTTTTTCTTGATTTAAACTCAATCTATAATTTTTTAGATTTTTCAAAAATACAGTTATCACAGCAGATTTTTGTTAAACATTCAAGATCCTCACATTTTTCAGCAAAGAGCCGCAGGTTCTCGACCCCTGATCTAGCCAAAAACCATTTTTTCCCTTTGTACGTACATAGTATACATGAATCACACTGATTTCAAAAACAACCAAATTCAATTTTGACATTTGCCCTTCAACTCCTTTTTGACATGAATGGTATAGTCGGTCATTTGTTTCGAAATTTATATTCTATTAAGCTTTTGTGAGTCATGGTTTAATTTAAAATTCATTTAATTTTAATTATCCCTAAACTCATTATTTGGAACTTGGGCTGTTTCTAAACTACACTATATACGTATATCGTTGCTTTTATATCAAAATGTCGTATGTAAAAAAATCAACACTTTTCAATAGCTAAGAAAAACTTCTGTTTTCATTTATATTAGCCCTAAATACTTTGTTTTGTTTTTAATCTGTAACCTGAGTTCTATCACCTGATAACATACAACAATATGAGAGCAGATGTAGCTAACAAATACAATAGTTTTTAAGGAATTTGGTGTTGGTACTTGGTGAAACATTTTTTAAATTATTGGATAAAAAATACTTGGTAGGTTTCACATTAAGATATTAAAATAAAACGAATTTAATTTTGGAGAGACTTTAACCTCGATATATAATATTTCGGGTGGCTAATCCATCGTCAGGAGCAACAGAAAGTAACTGACTATTTTAATAACTTAATGTGAAACATACCAAGTATTTTTTTATCCAATAATTTAACAAATACAAGTTTTTGGTAATTTTGAAATACGACATTTTGATTTAACAGCGACGATATGTTATGATTGTTATGCTTAATATGTGAAATTGCCTATTTCTGGAAATAGGTAACATTTTTTTTATTCATGAATTAAGCAAATCGCTTACTGATTTCCGGAATCAAGAAATTTCATTGATGATTTCAATCTTGCAATAATTTTATGTAAGAAAATAAACATATTTAAAACTTTATTTATCTAAACTAAAATGCATATATAAATATGTGTTTTTTATTTATGAAATAAAACTTTTGTTGAAAAATTATCAGGAGTATAAGTAATATATTTATTAAAAATTATTTTATTTTTTTTTTTTATTTTGGCGTATGTGCTACCACTTAATTAAGTGATAGCACATACTATGATACACGATAATTATCTGTGGGTCTATTAATTAAAGTTGACATATGTTTATATTAATAAAAACATTTTGCTTATAACTTAAAATCGTCAATGACATTTTTGAATTTCAAAAATCGACAAGAGATTTGCTTAGGATAGTTCTTTCACAAATGCAAAAATTCAAGAAGTCTTCGAAACTTGGAATATAAGTCATTAAAAGGATAATACACACACTGTTAAAATTTGGAGACAATTTACCACACCAAACATGAAATAATTGCAAATTTTTACATATGGTAGTTAGAGAAAGGGTGGGTAAATGATCATGATTTTATTTTTTTTCATTGAAGGACTTTCACCATCTTCATGAAAAATTAATATTTCTTAGAATAATATATTAGAGAGTAACTTTAAAAAAAAATTGAAATTATTTACCACGTAGTTTTGATAAAAAATAAAAAACTAACATATTTGGGCGATTAATTTTAGTGGAGGGGATAAAATGGCTTGGAAACGATCCATTCATAAAGAGAATATAGTAGCGTAAAATGTACAGTCACGTTAAAAACATAACCTAAAATTTTAACACCGTTCATATTTATAGAGTGGTTACGAGGCTAAAACTTTTTGTGTGGATTGTCGCGAAAGAACCTCCTTAATTCACGAATTCGGCAAAATGTTGTCTATTTCCAGAAATAGACAATACCAGAAATTAGCCCATATATATATTTATAGTAAAATTGGTTCCTGATTAAAATTTTATAAACAACAATTTGCTTTGATGTGCTCTGCTTTGCTCACTGGTCCGTATTCATCTCGTTTCATCCTAGTTCGCTAAATTTGGAGCACTAGAGTATATTTACTTATTCTCCTTCTTGAAATAAGTATAACTAGCAAATTTAGTAAAATCAAGCAATTTTTTAATAATGTAATTTAGTCATTTACTTTATTAAAATGGGTCTGCTGCTATTTTAACGCTTGCATTCAAGATCGCGCACAGTTGATGCCCAAGGCAACCGGAAACATTGTCCCCCATTCCCAAGGCATTTCTTTATAAAACGTTTTCAATGAATAGTTCATTATTTGCATTCTAGGTTATAATGAATACCTTTCAATTCAAGCCCCATTTTTGATCATCTTCCATTGAATGCAAGGGGTCAAAAATCACAAACAGTATTTGATTTTTTTTCATATAAAAATTTTTATCTGAAAATATTATTGTTACTACTAGTACTAGTGTTAACTATTTTACTTATTCATAAAGCAATTATCTCTCAACGATAACATAGACAAATTACTTAAAAATGATAAATTTGGGGCCCTCTCAACCATCATTTTAAAGTGAAATAAATTAATAAAAAAACCAAAACTTAAACTTAATTCTATTTAAAGAGTTTCAATTATACCTTATACTCTAAATATATAATACTTAAATATATATAAATTATAATTTTGTGGGATAGTCCACTATTGCGCTCATAGCCTCGTATAGTATATACCAAGGGGTGAACCGCGATTGGAATTAGGTGTACATCGTCTTTGGAATTATGTGGAATTATTTTGGAATTTATTAGATAATCTATTGTCTTCTACTTGGAAATGAAAGTGGAAGTGGAAGTAGGTGTACACGATTTTAGGTCGCGGTTCACCCCTCGATACATATTTTTTATTTTTTTCCCCGACTCCACAATTTTTTTTTTGAAAATTCCACGAATTCCTTCATTCATAAAGAGGTTGTCCTCTACTTGGTGTATATAAACGAATAAATAATACGTATGTGTATATATAATTTATTTGTCAAAGACTATAATTTAGAAGATTTGACCTTCATCATCAGTCTTTTTAATTATAAATATTTTATCTGTTATGGGTTTAAATACCCGATTAAATTCGCTTTGTAGTAATAGCAAGGTGTTCACATAACAACCGAAGGTATTCAATCGGGTATTTGAACCCAAGAGAAATAACAAATATATTTCTAATTAAAAGGCTGATGATGAGAAGGTCAACCTTCGATATTATTTTTTTATTTAATTAATAGAGGATTTCTTTAATTAAATAAAAGAGCCAAGAAGGTCCACTTCTACCGCGCAACTCTCGCACATATATTTTTTTAATTTTAGCATTAATTCAATATTGGGCTCGCCCGGGAGGTAGAGAGCGTACCGTTTGATGTAAAATCGATTTTTAAAGAATAAATCCTTAATTTGTGGTTATTGATTTTTCAGGCTTATTAAAAAAGTCAATTTTTTGGGTAAAAAATGATGAATTCTCAAACCTCTTTTCAGGTACAAGTTATTATTATACCCATCTTTGTGTGTTCGATCAATCATCGGGTGACAGAATGACTGGTCATCTCATCATTTTGTGGCTGCAATGAATGCCCGTTAGAAATAGAAGGGAAATCCGATTGTACTGAGCATTTCCGGCAAAGTTGTTATTCAGAAAGAAGCAGCCGTCTACCTAGGTATCTACCTGACTCTGACTCAGACTCAGAGGAAAGGAACCCTTCGAGTAGACCGCATCTTCTTCAAGGTTGCAAGCCAGTCGAAGGAAATACGATCAGCAATTTAAAATTTTTCGATTTTAGCGTTATTCTAGATAAAATAGTGTATCTCCTATTATATAAAAATATAATAATGACGTAGATTTGGAAAGTTTTTCGCTTTACGAACACCACTCATGGGCTAAATAGAAAATTTAAATTGTAAGAAAAATCCTCTGCATAAATTTTGGATATTTGACAATTTTTTGACAGCCAACTATTTTGAAACACGGCGGAGCTTTTCTGGTCCATGACTCTTAGAAGAAATTGGCAAAATCAGAAAAATACTTATAAGAAACTCTTTTTAAATGAAAATATAACTAGTCTTAAAAAAAATTTTCAAATTTTTTTTTGCACATTGAGTTATTAAAAATGTCTGAAACGTGGAGAAAATAATTTCCAGCCATGATTTTTTTCTGCATGTGTGTTTGAATTCAGAAACCCACCATCTCTTAAAAAAACAAAACAAAAACGAAAAGTCGTAGAAAGTTTGTTCTTATGCTAAAATGTTTCCAATGCAAAAAAAACTGATTAGATTTTGGGCTTTCTAGCTTTAGAACTTCTGGTTTAAAAATGCAGAACACGTCATTTTTTGAATGATTTTATTGAGATTTTAAGGCATGTTATAATTTATAGCAATAAATGAGCAATTATATTTAAGTTTATTATTATTAATTTTGTATGCATAATCAGTGGACCCCCAGAAGTCTAAAAATGCAAAAACTAAGCGCCCGAAATGGGGGGGGGGGTCAAAAAATGAAAATCTTGGCCATTTACCAAACTCAACCAATTTTTGTATACATAATCAGTAGGACACCAGAAGTATAAAAATGCAAAAACTAACCCCTCCCCTACATGATTATAAATAATTTTAGGGGCCAGGTTATATGGTAAAGTCAAGTGGATGGCCACATCAGAACACGCCAGCTTATTTTCATTATCCTTGGGCTTCCTTTCCATCACTTCTCAATTCCAATAAATACTTCTTTATTAGAAATAATCATTTTCTGGACTGCCTTCCATCCAATCTTCAGCAATAAATCTACCAGTCCGTCTCCAAAGAAAAATGTTTAACGTATGCCTAGTAATAGTGTAAGGTGTATGTTATTTCAGACAAAATCTCTAATTATCGAAGGCTAAGTGAGGGATGTCGATTTTTCTGCAAGATTTTTCCCCCCTAGGTTGGAAGGTCGGTTTTATTGATTGGAGCAGAAACCCGGGGCTGCTGGCCACGTCGCCCACCACGCGATCCAAAGATAAAGAGAGATATTAACAAGTTGCACAAATGTGCCTATTATCTTATCCACTTTAATTCATTATTAAATATTAACTTTAACAAGGAGTGCCTTTGATATTCGTCTACACCTTTTAATTCATCCCGTATTTGTTGAATAAAAAAAAAAAATAGGACATGCATAAATATTTAAAGAGCAATTTGACATCTTTCCCCGAGGGTTGAACCGCGATTGGAATTAGGTGTACATGTCTTTGGAATTATGTGGAATTATTTTGGAATTCATTAGATAATAGCCCTTCATCTGTTATCTTCTACTTGGAAATGAAAGTGGAAGTAGGTGTACACCATATTACGTCGCGGTTCACCCCTCGTCTTTCCCCTAAAAAAAATCATATCTAGTTATTAATTGTAAAAAGCCGGCAAAATACAAGTCGGACATGCATACCGAGGGTTTCCGTAACTTGTTTTCTTCTAAAATACTTGATATATCAAATTTGTTCCTAATGTCGTTGGTAAAATAAGAATGAGGAATTGAAAATAGTTTGTTTTGACAAGAGTAGCAGAGTCGTTGATTCATAAAGGAAAATGAATGAGGTTGTCTTCTGCTTGGTGCAAATAAAGATATACATATATATCGAATATAAATATTATTATCATTTCTGTCCATAAAGCATAGAGATAAAAGAAAATAATGTACTTTAGACGAATGTGTGATGTAACTATTTGAAGCCCTGAAGAAGTAGGCAAAGTCGACGAAACGTTGGTTGAAAAACAAAGAAATCACACAAAATAATGTTGCCCTTAATTCCCATTATAAACTTTCGAACCGAATATAAATATGTATATGTTGCAGTAAAAACCCATTTTTTAGTAAGAACGGGTTTCACTGAATACCTTTTGTGGCAATGAGAGTTTACTGATGTTGGTTGAGTTTGGTTCAAATTTCTAGATCTAGACTCTTCATTTTTGACCTTCCGCCTAATTTTGGGTGTTTATTTTCAAAAGTTTTTAAACGAAAATGTAAAAAATTAGAAGCAAAGTTGTAGAAGTTGTAATATTTGACATTTCCGTTTAAAAATTTTTTGAAGTGAAACCCGTTTTAACTAGTAAGAACCCGTTCTTACTAAAAAACGGGGTTTTACTGCAACATATATACAAGGAGGCACCCACCTTTTTGATTACGGGGAAGGGGCAAGAGGGAACTGTAGATTACAAATAAATTATCTATAAGAAATTTAGAAAAACTAAATTAACTATCAGAAAGAAAATTAATACTTAATATTCAATTTCTTTTAATCAGCTAACTTTCAATGAATATTATTAAAGATTTTTTATAAAGATAAGAGTAAATAAATATTATATTTAATATTGATTTACTATGAGTTAAGGATACTAGGTCACTTATTTCACTTATTTACTTTTATCTTTATTAAAGATGTTTCACCTTGCACCAACACCACAATCTCTACTAATTATTAAGATTTTTTATTTAAATTAAAGTTTTTAAGATTTACTTTGCTTCCCCCTGACCAAAGCGGGGTACACCCCTGTGAATATAAATATACTTTATTTGTTAGAAACATTAATTTCGATGTTTTGACCTTCATCATCAGTCTTTTGAACTATAAATATTTTATCTGTAATTTCTTTTGGGTTCAAATTCTCGATTGAATATATAATAGATCAATTCGTTTAGTTGGTCACATGACAAAGGATTTTATCTACTGATGATGAAGGTCAAACCTCCGAAACTATAGTCTCTAACAAGTAAATTATATACATTTATAAGTAAAAAATATACACATATTTAATATTTATTTATTTTTTATTGTTAGGATAAATAAACTGAATTTGCTTCTTTCCAGTAATTTATTTTGATTTTCAAATGGTTATTCCAAACATTTCGAGAGCGTTCTCAGCATCTCCTCCTCAGTGGAAACCACTCCCCCACCAATGTGCCGACTCCATCAGTTTGTACAGAACATTGATAAAAGCTCGATCACACAACACACACATACATATATATACAAATTTAAAATGAGACAACATACGAATATACAATTATATATAATTATAAATTTAAATTTAAACTAGCTCTGGTGTTGACCATTTTTCGATTTTTTAAATTTCATTAGACTTTATTATAAGGAGATGATGGTAAATAATTGTATATTCGTATGTTGTCTCATTTTGAATTTGTATATATATGTGTGTGTGTGTTGTGTGATCGAGCTTTTTATCAATGTTCTGTACAAACTGATGGAGTCGGCACATTGGTGGGGGAGTGGTTTCCACTGTGGAAGAGATGCTGAGAACGCTCTCGAAATATTTGGAATAACCATTTGAAAATCAAAATAAATTGCTGGAAAGAGGCAAATTCAGTTTATTTATCCTAACAATAAAAAATTAATATATCCAGTACACACCAAGCCAGCAAAATTCTTATAAATTTAATATTTATATTATGTACCATATATATTAGGCATGTGTTTTTTGTATCAAACAGAGGACAAACTCATTGATTTTCCTTTATGAATTGATCATCATTAAAACAAAATATTTTTGAGTAATATAGTATTATCAGCTGAAACCATAGGATTGTATAATTCATTTTAAATGAGAGTGCACGACATTTTGACACCTAGTAGTTTTCAAGGATTATGGGGGAAGTCTCTATTGATATAGACTGAAGAACTTAGTTTTTGTATTGTCATTTTTTTACTGATAATGATAATCGACCTATCATTAACACTCCTTCAATCAATTATTTGAATTTTAAATGAACATTTAAAAAATTTACAGGTATCTCTTAATTAATCTTATATAATAGATTTTTTAGGAAGCTTTTTATTCGGAAAATAATCTTGATTCGTTACGTTGAAGGACTCTTCGAAGAGCAGACTTTGGGACAATTTTTTCATTTAATTTTTTTTTTTTATAATTTTCATAAACTATTGGCATAATTCTCTCTTTTGAAATTTAAATTAAATTTGCATGGAATTGCTAAACGTAATCTATGACTTATTTTGCAAATATAATGATTTATTTCAAATATTGATTTAAATATAGGATATCCCTCTTTGGGTGTGTGAAAAGGCTTAATAAAAAACTTTTTTTTTTTAATTTCTTACTTAATCCTGTTTTTTATTCCATATTCTGAAAGACTTTTTATTATTAATTTTTATTTCATTTCAAAATATTATCCAAAGTAAATAAAATATTTTAAGGAGTACCTTAATTTTCTGGTTTTCAAAATTTTCATTATATCATTCGGATGTTTTTAATATTTTAGTCTTTTTTGCAATAGGTCTAATCAGCTTTTCCTTAATTCTAATCAAGATAAAATATATACACAATAAGAAACGTGTAAGTGGTAGCTTAAGCCCGTCGATCTATTTTAGAGCCGTTTTTTAGAAAATTGCAAAAACTAGATAGGGTATTTCTAATTTGAACCAAAAGCTTGCTATATTACCTCGAGCCGATTGTTGGGGATTTATACATTTTATAAATATTAGAAAAATAGTCCACATCTTCTCCTTTTATTAATTATAAAAAAAAATTTATAGAAATTTTTTTTCACGTAAATATTTAGGTATATGTTTTTATTTTTATTCAAGGTAATTTCATCCCCAAGACAATCCTTATAATGTCTATTTTCAAAATAATTATTTATTTATAGTTATTTTATATTCATTCCTTAAAGTAACTAAATATTTTTCAATTTTTACTTTATCCAATGCGAAGCATGGGTAAAGTATTGTAATCGGTCTCGCGGCAAGCGCGACTTCAAAGGGTCCTCAGGTAAAGACTACGGAACCCATGGTCTCAATTAAAGTCACAAATTGTAGTATTCAATTAGGTTAAATTTTACCACGTGACGGTTTTGCCAAAAATTACATGGGGTCTCGTCCACAGGCCAAAAAGTGCGATTTTTTTCTTTTAGTTCGTGCGGATGGATGGATGTATGGATGTATGTTATCGTTTTTTGGCCCACAATTTTTTCCACACCGTTGCACCGATTGAAATGAAATTGAAAACCTACCATAATTTTAAGAAAATGAAGCGCTGATTAGTTTTTGTTACATATCGGCCAACAAACATTAGTACTTTATTTCAGTACTTTTTTAGTTTTTTTTTAATATTTAGAAAATAACTAAACCAATTTTCATGAAATTTAATATGGTAATTAAGTACCTTAAGGATTACAAAAAAGGTTATATAAAGTTTTTTGTAGAATTATATTTTAAAGTACTTTACCCTAGAATAAGATTGGATAAAGTTTAGCAACGATCCGTTGCAGTTTATTTTAAATTTCCATTAATAAAGGGAAAATTTATCCCGAAACGTTTGGATTTCAAATAAACGTTTTCAGATTGATTTGTCTCTCATTCAAGATTTGTATTTATTTATCTTATAAGTGGAACTTTAAAATTCCTCAATAATTTTTAAAAATACCATATTCCATATTCTGAAAGGGTTGATATTAAAATTCTTTTCAAAAATATTCAAATCTTTACTAATTCATTGAGCTTGTGTAGGGGAAAAATATGAGGGTGTGCGAGATGGGTGGGTGAAGTTGGTTTTAAAAATAACTTTTCCTACCAACCCCCTTCGACCCTAAAGCCCTTGCCTCAGCTAAAATGGAGCGATCAATTCTTCCAAATTGAATTTGGGTCACTTGCGAAAATTACATGAATTTTGAGCCAAGCAAGCGTTGTACTTTTTTTTCGAATCATAAAATAGTTTCCTTGAATCATGCAATATATCTAATGTGACCTATTTTATTTATTTATTTAGTTAGTTAAATCAATACACTATAAATTTTGCACCTTTATATTACTTTACCATACAGGGTATGGTCAAGTATTGTAATCGTGCATGAAAAAAGTGGTTTTTTTTCACTCTTTTCGAAATATCTCAAAAACGGCTGAAACTATTTTGATTAAAAAAATTGAGCGAAACCATGGCATTTCGCTCTACAAAAAAGCTCTAATAAGTGAACATCAAAAAATTATATTTTTCGAGATAATAATTGTTTTGTCAAAATGTCTGTTAGTCAGTCTGTGTGTTACCAAATTTTTGCGGACGAGCTAGCTCAAAAACTGGTGTGAATATCGAAACCAAATTTCACACGTAGTTTTGGTCCATTGAGATTAAGAGCTGATTAGATTTTGGTTCATATCGACCCAAAATTAAGGGAGGTGGAGGGGTGGTTAAAAATTAAAAATCTAGGCCATTTGAGCAAACTCAACCAAATTTTGTATGCATAATCAGTGGGATCCCAGAAGTCTAAAAATGCAAAAACTAACCGCCCAAAATGGGAGGGGGGGGTGTAGGTTCAAAGAATGAAAAAATAGTCCCTTGAACCAAACTCAACCAAATTTTGTATACATAATCAATGGAACCCTAGAAGTCTAAAAATGCAAAAACTAACCGCCCAAAATAGGGGGGGGGGGGTCAAAAAATGAAAATCTAGGCTCTTGTACGAAACTCAACCAAATTTTGTATACATAATCAGTGGGCATCCAGGAGTCTAAAAATGGAAAAATTAACTCCCCTCCCCCCTAGATGATGATAAATAATTTTATTAAATATTAAATATAAGTGAGGGGCCAGGTTGTATGGTAAAGTCAAGTGGATGGCCACATCAGAACACTTCAGCTTATTTTGAAAAGCTAAGTAAATTGAGATAGAATTGAGTGATAAATATTACTATATATAATATATTTATTTATTTATTTAGATATTGAAATATAAATTATTACTTATATTTATTATTATTCTTACACTTAGAACAAAATTAAAGCCTCTTGATAGACTTGATGATCATTAAAAAAATAATAACATTAATTTTTATTTTTTATTAATTTAAAAATGATTACTCATTAGTTTAGAAAATGTTTTTTCCGTTTCGACAAGGTAATATTATATGTACGTCTATTAAATTTATTAAGTATATTATGCTGGCAAGCAAAGCTTGAACTGGCTGCCACGTGATTCCACTTCAAATGAACAACATATCAACCTACGCCATTTTTATATTGTATATTATACAATATATATATAAATATACCTCTCTGATTGCGTTGAAAATTAAAGTCATCATTCCGTATAAAATCCCTCAAAAATATTACAATTATGAATAATGAATAAATAATATTCCCTAAAAAGAGATATTTTTGAAATAGAAAATTCTAATGTATGGAAAAGGGTTAAATAAAAAAATCAAAACAAGTCCCCATTGTCTAATTCAATTACTTAATACAATACAAAGGCCAACTTTCACTAGAAAACATTTCGCTCGTATAATAATAACGAGATCTTCATTCGCGACATGAAATACGCATTTACTGCCAAGTGAGGACCAACTCTAGAGCTAATTTTAAATTCATTTCCATTTCAGTATAATCAAAATCCTTATATTTAGTGAAAAAATTTGATTGTTTATCTATATAAATCTATACAAATCTTTTATAAAAAACAATCTAAAAACGCTTATTTGAAATCCAAACGTTTTGAGTGAAATTCTTCCTTTATCATTAGTATTTTAAGGTTGCTCGGACATTAAGGCAATGTAGGATTAAAAATCTGAATTTTTAATATGTTATTAATCGATAACAAATACGTATAAAATAATTTTTTGAAAAAGATCTGACCAAGGGTTTTCGTGTAATTAATTATTAAAAATCGAACTTTTAACACGTATAGTGAATAGGGAATGTTGGCTGAAAGCATATATTTCGATTAAAATTTAGATTTTATTTTGAATTGCGGGGTACTGTCCGAGCAACCTTAAGAAATTTAAAAAATAATTATTTAAGGTAGTTGCCTCGCGATTGCAAAATTTTAATAAGTATTTAAAATTTGGACTGAAAATAATATAAAGATAAATAGAATATAAATAATGCATAATTTATACAATATTAAAATTTGGAGACTATTGACCACACCAAACATTAGATTTTGAACTGTTCAATTTCAGAACTTTTAGTTCAAAAATGTAGAACATATCATTTTTTGAATTATTTAATTGAGATTTTCAAGTCTCGACATGATAAAGGTATTTATAAATACTAGAAATTTTTCAAATTTAATTTATTTTAAAACAAAAATATTTTATTACAAATAATTATATATTAAAATTCAATTAGAAATTCTATTTATCTAAGGTTAATTCAATAAAAAAAAATATTTTTAGTAGTTTATTATTTTAAAATTTATTACTAGGGCGGGTCTAGCCGGAAAGCTTACCAAGCCTTAGAAAAGTTTTCACTTTTTCCTTCAATTATTATTTTAGTTCAATAAAAACAAATCCAAATAAAAGTATAATAAATATCATGTCAATTGTACCAAGAGCAAAAAAAGTATGAAATTTTCGAAAAATTCACACATAATTTGATAAAATTATATTTACAAAGAAATTCAGTAAACAAGTGAAAGTTTTTTTTTTCTTTTAAAACAGTTGACGTCTTAATACTAATCATGGTCACGAGATATATAATAATATAAGTAATAACCTCGCGAAGTTTCTCCTTTAATTTTTCGGCAGCTAGTATTATTATGTCCAAGAGTTTTGCAATGTTGTCATCTTTTTTAATTACACACTGATTTTAGGTGTTAGTCATAAAATTAATAAATTCATGTATATGTACCCATAATTTAAGGATAGCAATATTCAACTACAAGTAATTGAAATACGAGGTACCTGTTACAATTGCAAGAGAGAAGGGGAGATTATTTAATCAGACATTTCCAATAGTCTATATATTTCTTATGAATAATTCATTAAAATTTTCAATTTTATTAGAAGTATACCAAATAAGGGAACATTTTTATATTATATGATAGTGAATTAAATTTTTCATGTTGGTTGTAGAGTCACTTGTTTTGGGATTGTTTTTTTCTGAGTTGGAAAGTCAGCTTGTTTTTGGTGTTGTAAGCCTAGGGAGAAAGAGGAGGGGAAATTGGCAGGTAGGATGGTAGGCGGTAGTGGTAGTGGCAGAGGTGACGGGACGGATCGGTCTCTTTCTTGGTAACCATTCAGCCAGCCAGCCATGTGTGTTACTAGCGCTGGGTCAGCCTGCAAAGGCCCCGAATCCCCCACTCGTTTGCCATTTCATCATGAATAAACATAAAAAAAGCCGATTCCGACCAAAGAAACAAGCTTTTCAAATTTTTAACAAATTAAAAAAAACAATTATCTTTACCTAGGTGTTGTTTTGTATTTGGATAGGTTGCAAGTTTTGAACATTTTGTAATTTTTTTGAAAAGATTTTGTTTTTCAAGGAGTAGCAGAGTCGGTGATTCAAAAAGGGAAATCAATAGCCGGATACTGACTGAGCGAGCAGCCTCGCGAGGCTGCCTCGGACGTTTGCCGTAGAACCGTCCTGAGTGAACGCAGGAAACAACCCGAGGCGCCTTTGGGCATTCCCAAAAAACCGAAAACTGATGGATCGGGCCGAGGCAACGGCCACTTTTGCCTTGGGCGAGGCGTACTGAACGACCAGACATTTCCCTCAAGGGGCTGGCCTCGCGAGCCAAACCCTCAGTCAGTATCCGGCTAATGAGGTTGTTCTCAGCTTGGCGCAAAAATATATACCGAATATAAATATGTATATACTAGGGCGTATACAGCGTTTTTTTTTTTTGGGGGGGGGGGGAGAGGATGATTGTGGATTATAAATACATTAACTATAGAAAAGTAAAATTACAGTAAAACCTCGTTTATCCGGACCTCCGGCTTATCTTGGTCTAATTTATAGACATTTTTATTTTAATAAATGTTCATATTATAGATAATAATGATAAGAAAAGTTATTTTTTTTTTAAGTATGTTTTTTTAAACAATTCTATGTATGGTAATTTTGATATAAACTTTTTTTTTATCGATATAAATTCAAATTCGCTTATTTGAGGATTTATTTTGTTTTTATTACCCATTTATCCGGATTATCCGGATTGACTTTGGTCCCAGTTAGTCCGGATAAACGAAGTTCTATTGTAACTATAAGAAAGAAATGAATAATACCAATTTTCTTTTCATTAATTAAATTCAGTAAGTGCTATTTGTAGATTTTTTATTTAAATTAAAGTTTATACACCGGTTGAGCAGTGGCTTAGGCCCTTGACTTTGGATCTAATCTTGCCTTAGTCAAAACAATTTTCACATGTGTCAAAACTTCAAGGACCTTCACTAAATCCAGGGGGAGGCAATGGGAAACTATCCCTGTGAAAAATTTCTCCAGAAAAATTACAATGGAGAAGAACTCTTATCATGTCGATGCCTGAAAATCTCAATAAAATAATTAAAAAAAAAAAGGTAAAATTGTTATTATAAATACTTGCAAATGTAATATTTGTTGTAGTTACGTTTAAGTTAGTGCAAAAAAAAGTTCACTGTGAACTCTTCATTTAAGTTGCAAATATCATTTTATGTACCAAAAATGTGCTTATTGCCCTTTCGATAAAGAAAAAAAATAGAAAATTTGTTTCAAGCAGAGAACAACCTCATTGATTTCTCTTTATGAATCAACAACAACTCTGCTACTTTCAGCAAAACAAAATCTTTTCAAATAAATTAAACAACAAAAATAATTATTCCATAATATTTTCACTATAATGTTTTATACTTATTTTAATTTATATTAAAATAAGTTGGAAATTTTTGAGAAATTAAATTTGATCACTTTTTCTTGTCGAACTCATGATTAGAAACGCTACTAGATAGTAAAGTTAAATTAAAAAGATGATGGTGAAATCGATGGGCCAAAGAATCCATTTTTGTATACATTTTTTGACTTTCATCCAAGTTTGTGGGATTATGAACTTTTTAACAATTAGAAATTGATCGTGAGCAAATCCAATAGCTGGCTTATGAAGTAACAAATTGGGCAACAAAATTCGGCAATACAATTGACTTTCATCTGTCTGTCTCTCCATGAGTCACTCTCATCTGTCGAGGCAGCCGCCATAACAAGTGCTAGGTTTCCATCCAACCACCAAATGGCTATTCTACATATAAATACAAATTTAAAAACACAAATACCCTAATTGTACAAATACCAGCTGCGAAGCCCGTCTTCTGCGGGCATCTTGCTGACCAGGGTCTATGCCCCTGGACTCGGTAGTGGGTTTTAAAATAATAATTTAAATTTCCTTAAATATTATTTGTCATGAACTATTAGTGGGTTTTAAAATAATTTAAATTCCATAATTTTAATAAATATTATTTGTCACGAACTATTAGTGGGTTTTAAAATAATAATTTAAATTTCATAATTTTAATAAATTTTATTTGCCATGAACTATTAGTGAGTTTTAAAATTAAAAAATGACTCGTCGCGCAAGCGGACTGACTATATTGTTCATAAATTTTGTTTTGCCACCAATCGATGCAGAAGTATTTAAATAATAATCTGACTAAATTTCAAAAAAATCCTAAGAAAACCCATTTGGCGGAACAACTACCTTAAGGGAGAATGATTTGGGTTCCTGCTAAAACATTTTAAATAAAGTAAAGAAAATTTTGAAAATTTATTGAAACTTTTTAAAATTTAAAATACTAGGTACCTTTTACAAAAAATTTATGAAACCTTAGATAGGTTTTTTTAGGTATTTTATATTTTAAATTTGAAAAAGTTTCAAAATATTCTTTACTTTATTCTATAGTACGTTTTAAATATGCTAAAATTTTAGGTTAATTCTGTAAATTCCATATTCATTTTTTCAATTCATGCAATTTACGAAAAAAATAAAATTTTATACTACTTTAAAATTAAAAATGTTCACCCCCTCCCCCGGACCTTCCCCCCTCAGTGTTTCGCATGTAAACCTTTTTAATTTATATTCCTCCGGATCAGGAATGGCGCAATATTGGCAAGCAACCCTATACAAACAAATACCACTATTCAAGAAAATGAACATTTTGTACATTCTTATTAAGCTTATATGTTTAATTTAAACTTTATTTTACTGAAATTAAGCTATACAAAATATTTATCCCTTTTTTATTTTTTTAGTGAGTTCATTAGATTTGCAAATTATTGTTTTAGGGTCTGCATAAGTGCAGCTGTTGTTTCCGTATTTCGTCAGAACGATTAGAATCCGTCATAGTGAATACGCTGCAAGTTTTGAAAAGTAGAACAAAAATAGTCAATTCTAAATGAACAACGATAGGGATTTCGAAATTGATCGAAAAATCGAAACAGCATAATGATGAATACTTGCTTCACTAGACCACTCAATAATTTATATTATAACGATTGGACGTTTCGAAATTAAGAAAAATAAAAAAACAAAATATCGGAATATGTTCATATTCGTTATAAAAAAAGACCCAGTCAGATTAGACTTTATATCGAAATTAAATCCCAGATACATGAAACCTATACCAATTTTTCTGATCAACATATGAAAATGTTTAATTCTAAAATTAACAGTAACAGTTTAAATAAATAAAAAACAATCAACAATTCAACTATTATCAACTACAATTATCTGTATCTTTCAATCTATTTATTTATCCAATCGACAAACAATATTATTTTAAAGAGAAGAAAATTTTCTACAAATAACAAGTAAGGCCCAATATGCTACAACAATTAGTTTTTCAACAATAAATTAATGAGTTTTTCAAGTGATTTTTAATTAAAAAAATTTTCTTTTTCCAAGAGTAGCATAGTTGTTGATTCATAAAGACAAATCAATGAGGTTCTCCTCTGCTTGATGCAAATAAATATACACATACGCATATGGCAGGTTGGCCAACCCAAATGATCGTGCGTGCTACTTTGGAAATGCATCATAACTCCGCGAGCCGCATATAAAATTATATATCCCTATATTAGATTTAGACCCACTATAGACATTTTTTGTAGTTAAAAATTAAACATAATAAGTCATTATTATAGTAGTGTTTACTATTATTCTTACATGTAAACATAGATAATATAATAATAATGATACCAAACGTACATTGTAAAGAAATATATAACACTAAAAAATATACTATATAAATATAAATGAAATAAAAAAAATCAAATCATTAAAATATATTTTTTCTCATAATTTCGACAGTTAATTTTTGAATATATGGATACATAAATTATGTATTTTTTAATACATTTGTTTTCACTACTTTAGCCATTATAAAATAAACATATTTTTTGTAAAAGTGTGATGAATCTCGCGGGTCGGTAAAATGTTGAAGGCGGGCTGCGGGTTGGCCACCCCTGTATGTATATGGCCTATGGCCAAAACGAAAAAGAAAATACTTAAGGACGTTCCCTAATAAATCGATTTTCTTGAAATCCTTTTAAAACTTTGAACACACATATTTATAAGTGTCTTTTATACGTTCTTGCGGCACTAAATTTGAAAATATTGACCATTGAAATTTGCATATTTAGCACGCGAACCCTATCCCGATTGATGTTAAAGCGACTGTTTCATTAAATAACAATCGTAATTTTCTTGAAATTATTTTGAAAAACTGAGAATCATTAACTGAAGATATAACAAATATTTTTCTGTTAAAATAATTTTATCAAGCGGTATTCGTTTTGTGTGAAAAATCTAAAAAGTTAAGTACTTTTGATGGTTTTCATTTTTGCTCTCATGGCATGGCAAGTGAGAGATGGCGACTTGGCAACGTCGCATTAAAATTACTCAATTTTTCCATATCTAAAAAACTTCTGCAGCTGGTGCATTTGAGATTTTTACCTAATTCTCTCAACTTAACTATACTGTTCTTATCTGGAATTTCGCATTGAGCTGTTTCATGAAGTGTTTTTTTTTTATTCTTTGTCTTTTAGCGTTCGTAAGAATTCAATGTTGCCAGATCCGAGAAACGACGCAGTGAAAATATTTTTGTCTTTCTGCGCATGTGAGAGTAGGGGAAAGAGCGAAAGCGAACTCCTTCGGATCTATATAAAGTCCAAAATCCTGAATAAAATAATAATAATAATAAATAAATTAAATATAAAAATAATATGTTTAAAAATAACAACACAATAAATATATATCTAACACCTCCAAAAAATAATTAAAAGTCTACATGAAAGAAAATTAAGCAGATTTGTTAAGGAGTATAACTTTTTGGCCTGGCGGGCAGGGGGTAGCATCCCCGGAGCTTCGAGGGCGTGCCAAAGGCAAGCACGAAAAGCTCGTTCGTATATATATATATATATATATGTGTTGGTTTATTTGCATGCAATCAAACAGAGGACACCCTCACTGATTTCCTTTTAAGTTTCAAAATCAATTTCTTTATTGGTTTTGCAAAATGATTTACATCGAATTCAACATCTTTATATTATGTATGGCCTTATTCAAAGAAACGTAAAGACCATGACAAGTCAATAAAAAAAAAACTACCTTTTGAAACCCTTTCTAAAAACTAAAATAGAGATTTTTTCATCATTTTTCGATTTCAAAAGTTAAGCCTTTTCAATAGATGAAGAGATTCTTACCTTAGGAAGGTAAAACGTTTTCCCTAGATACATTTCTTTTTTTTTCTTACACTCTTGGTAGTAATAAATAACGATTTATTTTCTTCTTTTATTTTATTGACCTCAACTAGAAAGAATGTCAAGGGACAGCCATTAAAGACCTTTTTTTATCTTGTGTGTGGGGGGGGGGGGGGGAGTTTTTGTGTTTTCGATTTGTACCTTTATTTAATTATATTTTCAAACAGGGTGTTTTTATTTATAAATTCTATTTAAATAAAAAAAAAAATTGCCAGCTCTATCTCTGATCGTGTTCGAATGCTGAGGTCAAGTGAAAAGGGCGGAGCCTGGCCCTGGGTGGGAGACCACACACAATAGAGCAAGCACGCAAGGGCGTTGGCGTTGATCTGGGCTAAATATCAACACCCGGGGAGTTTAATATTGTACCACGATTTTTACATTTGCTATATGAAATACCACCCAACGGACTAATAATTAAAACCTACTTCATGATAATACATTTTCAAACAATTTAAATAAATTTTTATTACTTTCTGTCAAATTAATGATACTGTGCTTAATCTTTAGAAACAATATAAGCAAATTAATATCTATTATGGGACAAATCAATTAAAAAAATTATAAACAAAATCAATGAGGGTTTCCTCAATTTGATGCAAATTAACATATTCAGATACATAGTATCCAGGGTGTTTCAGGACGAAGAGTAAATATTTTAGGAGGTGGTAGTATAGACGAATTGCAATAAAAAATGCCATGTAACATGTGTCCAATTTTTTTTGAGTACAGAGATACAGCTGAGTTCAATGCATTTTCGTTTCGTGTACACTGGTTGTTATGGGTTGCTATGGGGGTATTTATCGAATGTCAGCAGTAGAGTGTTGATGTTCAAGTTGTGAAGTTGTCCTTTAGTTTACATTGAACTTTTCATTGTGATTTGTTGACCAAGTCTACTGTAACTGTAGCGTGTAAACACATAATACACATGCTGAGTATGCCGATATTGGGTTACTTACTAACAGCTGTATCTCTGTACTCAATAAAAATTGGACACATGTTACATGGCATTTTTTATTGCAATTCGTCTATACTACCCCCTCCTAAAATACCCTGTATATATAATTCGTTTATCCCAATGACTTCTAGAGACTGGAACTCCCTTCCCCTGTCTGTCTCCCTGGCTACATAATATAACCCTCAGGGCCAGTTGTATGTCGCAAAGTAAATGCTTTTTACAAGTGACAAAAGTGCCTGTCATCTGATTGGCCATCCCAGTCCCTCCATTTACCATCTACCCTTTGTCACTTGTAAAAAGCATTTACTTTGCGACATACAACCGGGCCTTAGTCTTTCGAGATCCACAAATACCTTCAACTCCGAGCCAATCCCTGAAATTTATTTTCACGATGGAAGGGTTTGACGCAGACTACAGAGGTTTGTACATTTTTGGTGCAACTTTTTCTTGCATCAATATCATTGCAATTAAAAGAATCTCCCTTTTTATTGATTCTGTACCACTATCGTAGTGCCTGTAGCGATGGTCTATCAATCGCGTGACCCGAGTTTTATTCTCGTTCTGGTCGAAATTTTTTTATCACTGTTAACAATTCAAACCTACACATTAAATACAGGGAAAAGCAACGGGAAATCACCCAAGTGAATAATTTTCCAGGACATTTGATTAAATATTACTGCGTGCAGATCGAGTCGAAGTATTGAATTCACTCTATTTTTTTTTCTAAATGTGTTTATAAATGTCTGAAACGTGGAGAAAAATCATTTTCAGGCATGATATTTTGAATGTCTTTTTCTAGATTGATTCCTACACTAATTCAAATATAAAATCGCAGAAAATTCATTCTAGCACCAAAATATTTATATTTCTAATGCCAAGAAGTGATTAAGATTTTTGGCTTTAGAGCTGTCCACGATTTTAGGTCGCGGTTCACCCCTCGATGAGAACCTAGAGAATAATTGTAGTTAATGAGCTGATATTTTTTGTATTACCTAATAATGTCCTGCTTTCTACAAAGTTTTAATACTCAAGCTCTTGGGAAAAATTTACTACAGCGTACTGAATCTTAAAAAATTTTTCCTTATTATTCCAATTACTGACACTGAGCATATTTTCCTTTTGTATTAAAGGAAGATACAAGATTTATATATAAAAATATTATTCTCTCATTTATATAACATTCCTAATAAACAACTACAATCTATAATTATTATTCCTTACATCATGATAAAATGGCATATTTTATAGAAATAGGAAAAAATGCCACTCTTTTTAGAATCTTTGATGGTCACTTTTCTTTGATTAACCAAAAATGATTGACAATATATTTTGTTAAATTTATGTGAAATCATCTTTCAGAATCCTTATAATATAATTTTCATTGAGTTTATATTTTTTAGCAGATTTGATGCTTTAGTCTTTGAGTTATTTATCAAAATTGGATTTATATATGTATTTATAGTATTAAAAGTCGGCTAAAGAAACAACCAGCCCGCAATACCTCTTTAAGGTATTTAAAAAAATGACCTGTTCACCCCCATTGTCTGTGTGAATACAAAAGAGAAGGAAAACATTTTTTTTAAACACAAAAATCATAATTTCTTTACTTTAATTAATAAAATAATAATAAAATTTAAGTTACTTACCCGAAGATGAGACCCTGATCGATTTGTCGACCCAAAAACTCCCTAATACGTGATTTTCATCGAAATCGTTAGAGCCGTTTTCGGCGGGCCTCTTGCTAGCCTCCTCCATCGCTGATCACTCTCCACCCCGCCAACTCTCCCTAAATCTTCTCACACTTCACCCCACTAAACTTATCCTCCCTTGCCTCTGATCACCCTTAATCCTCCCAAACCTATCCCCACTCTTGAACGCTCTTCTCCCCTTCTTCGATCACTCTCCACCCTTCGCCCCCTGGACCCTCTCTCCTCCTCCATCGCCGATGACTCTCCACCCCGCCAACTCTCCCTAAATCCTCTCACTCTTCACCCCACTAAACTTATCCTCCCTTGCCTCCGATCACCCTTAATCCTCCCAAACCTATCCCCACTCTTGAACGCTCTTCTCCCCTTTTTCGATCACTCTCCACCCTTCGCCCCCTGGACCCTCTTTCCTCCTCCAACGCCGATGACTCTCCACCCCGCCAACTCTCCCTAAATCCTCTCACACTTCACCCCACTAAACTTATCCCCCCTCGCTTCCGATCACCCTTAATCCTCCCAAACCTTCCCCACTCTTGAACGCTCTTCTCCCCTTCTTCGATCACTCTCCACCCTCCCTCCCTCGCTGGGCTATAATTTAAAAAACGGTTCTAAACTGTAATTTGAAAAAGACATCTATATCCCAAATATGAGCTCAATAACTTGAAAAACAGAATATTCGATGCCTTTTATGTTTGATTTTTGAATCCAATTTGAATATTGATCTTGCGGATGATTTTCAGACCAAATGTTCATTAATGTCTAGTATTTCTCGCCATGTGGCTGTAGCTAGTTAGTAGAATTGTTTGTTTGTCGTTAAGACAAGACAAGCAGCTGTTGGCTCTATTGAAATAAGCTGGTGAACAATTAATCGGGCGGGCAGCCGGACTGTGGGCGGCGGGCGTCTTTCCAGTCTGGTTTCCCTGGTAACGGTCCGCCGACGCCGTCGCGGATGCAGTCCTCCGGGTCAGCTCACTAGGTCATACAACACGCACACATTGATACAGGCCACTTTACCACCCGATACATCATCGATTTTTAAGATATTCACCTTCGGAGTATTTATTTAACAAAACGGAAAACTGCCCAAAATTTTCTTTACGATCTTCGTAAATATCTCTCTTATAGTATATAGGTATAATATATAAGCTCTAATAGAGGAGTGGCAAATGCGCTTGACTTCGGATCGAGTTTACTCCGGATCAATCACGCCTTAGACAGAACAATTTTCATCTTTCTCAAAAATGCAAGGCGCCTCACTAAAACCAATGGGAAACCACCACTGTGAAAAATCTCCCCAGGAAAATTACAATTGAGAGAATACTCACCATAGTAATCGCTGACGCTCGGAATCGAGTAGCATTTCATTAAATCACTGATGAGGCATAAAATGGAGTATAATTGAGAAGATTTTGTTTTCTCGAGAGTATAGCAGAGTTGATGCATAAAGGGAAATAAATGAAGTTGTCCTCTGCTTGATGCAAATGAACATATACCTGCATACATATACAACGCATATATATAATTTATTTTTTAGAGGGATTATAGTTTCGAAGGTTTTACCTTCATCATCAGTCTTTTAATTATAAATATTGTATCTGTTATTTCGATTACCTGATTACAACAAATCAAATTTACCCGTATGGAAATAAACAGATTTTCGAAATATGTTTTTTTATATATTTTTAGAAAATAAATTAAAAATATAAAATTTTTGTGTTAAATTTATATAAAGTTTATGTTTTCTATATATTCTTAAAATATAATTATTTCTATGTCGCTCTAGTATAAATTTTTTTATGTTTCAACTATGTTTCAAAGATATATTCTGTATGTGGTATAAATTTTATATGTTTTAAATATGTTTTTAAAATATTTTATAATTTTTTATATATTCTTGTTATATATTTCGAATATGTTCCCAGAATATAAACAAAACATATTTCGAAAATCTATTTATTTCCTTGGGGGTTGGTATCTATATCCAATCGAATAATTGAACTGATCTGAAATAACAGATAAAATATTTATAATTAAAAAACTGATGATGAAGATCATACCTTCGAAACTATATTCTCTAAAAAATAAATTATATATATACATGCCTACTTCTTTCTACCTCCATATATTTTAATAAATGAACGTTTCATTTTAGGAAGTGGGCAATTTTTTTTTATCATATCTAAAAACTTAAAGTTATCAGAATCGAGTTATTATATTTTTGATTCGCAAACAAAAATATTGTTCATTAATTCAAATATGACTTTTTTCTTGTTCATCGGCTAAAATGATAAAATTTAAGCTCCTAAGTTATAGATATCATTATTTAATACCATTCAAACTTTGAATTGTATTTTCAATTTTATGCAATATCATTCATTCCTCGTTATTCAATTTATTCATAAAATGTTTGATTAGATTACAGACATTTTATTCAATTTTAACATAATTGTTAGTAGAGTACAATTCAGTTCTGACATTTTTTTTAAATCAAAATGTTAAATATATGTTGTTAATAAATAAATTAACCTTTGCTTACTACCATCTGATAGATATACCTATCAACAATCGAGTCCGTGGGATGCAAACAACACGACTAGGATAGGGGCTAAATTAATATAAGCTATACATATAGACTAATAAATTTTACATTTAATTAAATGCCTGGTGAGCTATACTTTAATGTATGGTATAAAATGAGTATTGACATAAAAACATATAACAGTTTCTGAACTGAAATTTTATTATATATGTATTGAATTCACCCAAAAATTTCATTTTTTACTTTACTATACAGGGTATGGTCAAGTATTGTAATCGTGCATGAAAAGTGTTTTTCCTTCTTTTTTTTCAAAATATCTCAAAAACGGCAGAAACTATTTTGATTAAAAAAATTGAGCGAAACCATGGCATTTCGGTCTACAAAAATGCTCTAATAAGTGAACATCGAAAAAATTATATTTTTCGAAATAACAATTGTTTTGTCAAAATGTCTGTTAGTCTGTCTGGTTGTCCGTTAGTCTGTGCTTTACCAAATTTTGTGGACGAGCTAGCTCAAAAACTAGTGTGAATATCAAAACCAAATTTCACACGTAGTTTTGGTCTATTTAGATTAAGAGCTGATTAGATTTTGATGCATATAAACAAAAAATTAAGGGGAGTGGAGGGGAGGTTAAAAATTAAAAATCTTGGCCATTTACCAAACTCAACCAAATTTTGTATACGTAATCAGTGGGCCCCCAGGAGTCTAAAAATGCAAAAACTAATTCCCTCCCCTACATGATTATAAATAATTTTATTAAATATTAAATATAAATGAGGGGCCAAGTTGTATGGTAAAGTCAAGTGGATGGCCACATCAGAACACGCCAGCTTATTTAGTTTTCTTATAATTATTCATGATTAAAAATGTCTGTAACTTAGAGAAATTGATTTCTTATAATAATTTATATGTGTGTCTGGATTTAGACATTCATTAACGAAAGTACTATCTGGTGCCAAAATGTTTGTGTTTTCATTGCGAAGACCTGATTAGATATGCAATTTTCTAGTTTCAGAACTTCAGTTGAAAAACTTAGAAAATCAGAACAAAATCCAATCTTTAGATTTATGGGAATCTCAAAAGTTTACCGGATGTAAATAATGGGTTTTGGAACACCTTTACCTAGTTTTAGTTTACTAATTCAAACAGTTCGCAAACGAAAATTACCACCAAGATTTGCACAGTATATATAAGAGCTAGTCCTTTAAATCCCTTTAAAAGTGCACCATATTAAATAATAAATGCTAAATTCTGGATTTTTTTAATGCCTGCTTATTCGCTTAATTTCAATGCATCTCATGAACATGAACTCTTGAAAAAAATTGTATTTTCTGATTATTACAAAAACTCAATAAAAAATTCTAGTCAGGAATTTTAAGCATGCTTTAATAAAGGAAAAGACCACTCACTGTAAAATGTTTTTTTATGATTTTTCTTATTACTTCATGCATAAGCCATTGGCTTAGCCTCGTTGAATTCCTCGATATTCGTAATGTCATCGAGGATAATCAAGATCTGATACAGTTTGTTCTCGAATTGGTAACCGTTTACTTCTATCGTTATATTAGGAATTTTTTGACTTAAATGTACAGAATTTGCTCATCTCTTTGCAATAATATACTGTCAAATTGTGATCTACTGACTGATACGTGCAACTCTATCTACAAATGTTGTTTTAAAATACCAATCTAAAGTTGATAATTTCTGGGGGAGTTTTCTTTTTTATTTAACATTTGCCAGTACAGATTTGTTACATTTAACAAATATATGATAATACACTAACTTCATCCTAAATCAGGATCATTTTCACTGAAAAAATTTAAGGTAGTTGTTCCGCCAAATGGGTTTTCTTAGGATTTTTTTTTTGAAATTTAGACAGATTATTATTTAAATACTTCTGCATCGATTGGTGGCAAAACTAAATTTATGAACAATATAGTTCCGGAGATATTAAATTTAAAAAATAGTGTTTTTCAGACTCTCATACATTGCACTATACGGGATATCGGAAAATTTCCATACATATTTAATTATAATTAAGAAACCGTTCTTACCATTTTTATAAAAAACTAAACCAACATTAAACAATAACCATTACATATTTTAAGACAATTTTGATTCATAGTTACAACACAGTTTCTGAGATAATACCGAATAAATAATGAAGAATGTATAAAAAAATTACACTAAAAACAATTTGGCAACAGCGCATTTATTTAACCAGCGAAAGATGCATGCGCTAGATTTTTTCAAAATTATAATTTTCATAAGGTGTAACGTAGCCGTTGATTACATTTGTTAAAAAATAACAAAACGATTTTTATAGAAATAAATCGTCCTTTGAAATGTATTTTATCTGTCATTTTAATATAAAAATATTCGAAGCTCGGATAATGTAGCCAGATTTGTCAAACGAGCACGGGATTGGCTAGTAGTGGTACATAAACAGCAAAAAGTTTTGGGCTTATGAATTATGAATCCCTATTGTCTGTTCTATATACTCTAGCTTTAACTTTTTGCTAGTATTGTCGCGAAACAATTACCTTAAAACGTTTTCATTGTACAAGCATTTTTTTAAATCTTTAGTTTCTAATCATTTCTCGTTAGGAACTTCTTTAATCTTCTAAATCTTCGACTGAAAAACCATAAGTTACATTGAATAAATTTTCTACATTCTATTCGTCAACATTTTACAAACCTATTGATTGAGTCATCAGAATGGCGTCATTTATAATCTCTTGAATATTATTTTCTTTTCACTATATCTTTTGATCATACTATATAGGTACGTAGGTACTATATAGTCCCGGATTAACCACTAGGCAAACTAAGCAATTGCCTAGGACCCGGAAATGACCAAGGCCTTTAAATCAGAAAACATAATTAACAATTATTTTGAAATTGTATTTATCAATACCAGAATTTAACAAAAATAATAATATCCGAGGGGTGAACCGCGACCTAATATCGTGTACACCTACTTCCACTTCCATCTCCAAGTAGAAGACAATAGATGAAGGGGCATTATCTAATGAATTCCAAATTAATTCCACATAATTCCAAAGACGTGTACACATAATTCTAATCGCAGTTCACCACTCGATAATATCTAATAGCAACATTCCCAAATTTGGATATTATTTTAAGAATATAATCTAACTTTACCAATAAACAATGCAGGTGGAGAGTGGACATTTTTACTTCTCTAAAGATTAAAAAGTTATTTGTGAAGTACAAAAATTAAAAAATATATGTTGTATATTGAAAATGAGATGCTTTAAACGAGTTTTTAAATTATGAAGATTTGATTACTTAATTGAATTAGGTAATTGAAATTACGAAAAAATATATTTCAATTTATACTTTTGTTTACATGGTAATAGATTTTATCTAGTTTATTTTACTTTTGTAATTTATGTTGTATTGTTATGTACAGGTTTTATTTATTTTTATTTTTTTGTTTCAATTTTGTATGTGCATTAAAATGTAACTAAAATTTCAATATTGTACCTATTTATTTACATTTTTTACTTAAGTAAAAAAAATGTGGGGGTAAGGCTAAACGTAAACTCTTTCACCAGGGCCCCAAATATTTCAATAATTCGGCTCTGGTACCATACTCCATTTATGATGATAATTTTCTTAATATCGATGCTTCGTTTCTAAAGGTAACAAACATTAAACGAATTATGAGTAATAATTAGTAGAGATTGTGGTGTTGGTGCAAGGTGAAACATCTTTAATAAAGATAAGAGTAAATAAATATTATATTTAATATTGATTTACTATGAGTTAAGGATACTAGGTCACTTATTTCACATTAAAATTAAAAAATTAAAAGAAATAAATTTTTTTCTTTTTCAATATATATATTTCGGGCTATCAACCCATCTTCAGGAAGTACAGAAAGTAACTGACAACAATGACAGTTACTTTCTGTACTTCCTGAAGATGGGTTGATAGCCCGAAATATATATATTGAAAAAGAAAAAAATTTATTTCTTTTAATTTTTTTAATTTTAATGTGAAATAAGTGACCTAGTATCCTTAACTCATAGGAAATCAATATTAAATATAATATTTATTTACTCTTATCTGAATTATGAGTAGGTATATTATGTCATTTTTGTTCCACAAATTAAGAAAATTTATTCTAAGCTAGTAAAAAAGTTTTCTTAAATGTCATTTATTATTTGTGTTATCATCTTTTGTTATTCTTCATGATACTTCTTTCTTGAAACATTCCAAATTATTGACTGCATTCAAAATGAATACAACATCCCAAACAGCTCCATTTCTCTATTCAACTGAGTCATAAACACCCACGAAATATAATCCAATATTAATTCTTCTTTGTGATATATATATATTATTGTCAAGTTAAGGACGACCATTAGTCTATTTAAGATTTAGAATTCAAAACTATTTTTATCGTATTCAATTAGATTGAACATTCTTCACCAAATCAATAGGGTGAACTAAGGAAATAAAACTTTAGGTGGAATGAACTGGACATAACTGTTTAGAATAGCTAGAGTTCAGTTATTTTCGTGAAGAATTTTTTATTTCTCTGTATCGCTTGACTTATAAATAGTCCACAAGATTTGAATAACTTGATCAATTAAATCGATTTCATGAAATAAACTTATTACTATTCTAAGTTCATGGCAAGGCTATGCATCTTTCCTTTTGAAATGGATATCAATTTCAATATTACGATTCGTATTTAATTACTAGGGGCCCTACCCCGTCCTCCTAAGCTGGTTAACCAACTTGTTCTGGGCCATAATTCGTTTTTGGAGTCAACATTTTAATTCATTTTATATCTTTCTACAATTATTCATTGTCCAAATTTCAACATTGTGTAACTTCAAATTCGTATCAAAAAAGAATTGAGTGTAATAGGTATATAAAATATTTCTATAATAATTAAAAGACGATGATTAAGGCCAAACCTTAGAACCTCTAGTCTCTAACAAATAAATTATACAGTAGAGTCTCACTAATCCGGCACGTCCAATAATCCGGGACCCTCCGCTCGCGATTTGGTATCTGTTTATCACCCATATCGGGTGAAATTTATTTTATTTATGATGAATTTTTCTATACAATCCAGTAATCCGAACATTCAAATTATCCGGCACCCCCTAGTTTTTAATAGTGCCAGATTAGTGAGACTACTGTATATACGTACATATTATATTTATATTTATGGTATACTAGCTGACGACCCGGCCTTCGGTCCGGTGTCACCTAGCCCCTGGCGGGGAGCGTCTCGTTCATACCAATTTAATAATTGAAATTTAATATGATACTGTAAGTATTGAAAGAATGTGCTGAATGAAATTGATTCAACAATAAGGAAAGATTTATTTAACAAATTTGCTAAGCACGATCACTCTCTGACCAATCAGAATCGTTTAATTTAACGCTTTGCCATTGGCTATGGACTGGTCAATCAGATCGTTTGGATCATACAAACATATAAACATACTTTTCCATTATATAAATATATATATCTATAGATAGATGAATATATACATGTTTATTTCAAGCAGAGGACAACCTTATTGATTTCTTTCTATGAATATGAAGCATCACTGTATGGGTATACAATAGGGGAAAAAAATCGAGGAAGAGTTTAGAGGCCTCTGTAATATGATGCTGCTATAAGAGAATGTTGAAAATTAAATGCCTGGATAGAATTACTAATGAGGATTAGGGAAAAGAGAACTTAGTGGAAGAATTTCGGGAAGATAAGACCTCAGATGAAGGGTACATCTTTAGGCTCGAGGGGGATTGCTGAGGGATATTTTAAAGGGTGCCGTAGAAAGAGGGGGAAAAGAGAGATAGAGATTAGAAGAATATTTCCCAACGATAATAAAGGATGTGGGATGTGGAACTTTTAAATGAATCAGATGGGGGCGCACAGTTGCGTCAATGTCTTCGGAGTAATGACCATATGACGATGATTTTAAGTGATGTTAGTTTTCACACACATACACATTCAGAAAATCAATTTAAAGATATCGAATGAAAAAAATCGATTTTTCTTTATGAATCTACTAATCTCGACAAAACAAAATCTTTTCAATAAAATAAACTTTGTTTAGGTTTAAAATAAGAGACGTGCAGCTTCAATTTTTTCTTTTTATTTATCGATTCCCACTAACGTTTCGGCCATTGGTTATGGCCATCTTCAGAGCGGGATTTAGTCAATATATGCCCTCTCTGAAGATGGCCATAACCAATGGTTAGTGGGAATTGATAAATAAAAAGAAAAAATTGAAGCTGCACGTCTCTTATTTTAAACAAATAAATTACTACAGCTATAAAAAAAACTCCCTTAATAAATAAAATAAACTGTTCATTTATGACTATGGTATATTATAACAATGCCTTAAAATTTCAATAAAATCTATCAAAAAAAAGGATATTTTCTGCATTTTTAAACCAGAAGCTTTTAAGCTAAAAATCTTTAAATCTTAAGCGTTATTCATATTGGAATTACAAACATTTTAGCACATAAACGAACTTTCTACGAATTTTCTGTTTTATTTATTTAATTTTTTTTAGTTATCGTGGGTATCTGAATTCAAACATTCAGAGAAAAAAAATTATAGTTGAAAATGATTTTTTTATACGTTTTAAACATTGTTAAGATAGTTGTTTCGCGACAATACTAGCAAAAAGTTCATGTTAGAGTATTAGAACAGACGATCAGAATTCATAAGCCCAAAACTTTTTGCTGTTTATGTACCACTACTGGCCAATCCCGTGCTCATTTGACACTCTCCGAGCTTGTATATATTTTATCATAGAAATTTCAGATAATGTACATTATAAAGGGAGATTTATAAAACAAAAAGTTCTTAATAAGCGATTGAAAACTGTTGCGACAATGGCTGAAGCGAAAAAACTTCAAAAAAATTACTAAAGTTAACCCACTTTTTAGGTTAAATAAATGCGTTGTTGCCAGGTTGTTTTTAGTGTAAATTTTTCATTATACATTTTTCATTATTTATTGATTATTATCTCAGAAACTGTGTTGTATCTATGAATCAAAATTCTCTTATAACATGTATTGGTTATTGTTTAATGTTGGTTTAGTTTTTTTATAAAAATAGTAATAAGGGTTTCTTAATTATAATTAAATATGTATGTAAATTTTCCGATATCACGTATAGTGCAATGTATAAGAGTCTGAAAAACTCTATTTTTGGAATTTAATATCTCCGGAACTATAATGTTCGTTTTTTTGCCACCAATCGATGCAGAAGTATTTAAATAATAATCTGTCTAAATTTCAAAAAATCTGGGAAAACCCATATGGTGAAACATCTACCTTAAACACAATGAGAAAAAAAATCGCTAGCCGAGCTTAGTAATATAACTTGCCAGAAAAATGAATTTAATCTGTATGTAAACATCCTTTAGTAAAAGGAAATGAACCCAACACCTGTTCATATGTAATTTCTTTCTCTATTAAAATGTCAAAATGTGATTTGACTTGCATTCTGACAGATGTCAAGCGAATCGCCTGTTTTTTTTATCGTGTTTTGCTGAGAGATTTGATTTCTGGCTGAGTGAGAAAGGGGATGTAGGTTTCGGAAACGTGTCCCTGGGCTGGCTGCCTGCCGTGCAGAGGAAGAAATAGCCGAGCCGCCCGGGGTCTGGCTGCCAGCAGCGCCGCTGCCGCTGCCAGACGCAACACGCGAGTCCCCAGTCGATACACGTGTTGCGACGTTGCCAGATCTCTCGCCACCGCCGCGGCCCACGCCCGCCCGCCTTCATTCATGATGCTCACCAGCTTACCCACCCACCCAACCAGCTGGTTGTTGCTTGCCTGCTTGCCATCTCCCTCGATCATCCAATCATTCCTTTATATTGACATTAGAGAGAGGACAAAGACGCTAGAATTCCTTTAAAATTCAACTCGGACCATTGGTTTGCTTTTGATCGAAATGCCCCTCGTCGCCGCCCTTTTTTTTCTGTAAACTCACAATCCTTGTTGTTCGTCCCATCAACTTCACCAAGTAGCGCTTGAATTTCTTACTTTTTGCATTTAAGAAAAAAAATCACCTTACCTGTCTATACAAAGGCCAAAATTTATACGGATGAAGAGAATAGTAAGATTGAAAAGATTTTATTTAAAGAGAGTATCAGAATGGTTGATTCCGAGGGGTGAACCGCGATTAGAATTAGGTGTACCTACCTAATTTATCGAACGGAGATTTCCCACTGCTCGAAGCCCCTAAAAACTTAGTAAATTGGATATTGAATTGTATCTAACTTTCTGAGATTTGGCTCGTGATCCTGGCTTCTTTCCTTCTACTCTGTTCTTTTCACCATGGAGGGGCCATCCCATACAGGCCTTTAGGGGATGCACCTTCTGGTGTATCTCCTTCTCACATCAATTTCATAAAAAAAAACAATAGAAGGAAGGAAGCCGGGATCACTAGCCAAATCTCAGAAAGTTGGATACAATCCAATATCCAATTTACTAAGTTTTGAGGGGCTTCGAGCAGTGGTAACTTCTCCGTTCGATAAATTAGGTTAAATTTATCTCCCACTTAATTTATTTTCTAGACCCTATACTTACAGAAAAAATTTCTGGGTTATAGCCGGGAATCGAACCCGAGACCCCAGGGAAGCCGACAAATTGTCATCTATTGCCTTCCACTTGGAAATGAAAGTGGAAGTAAAATTAGGTGTACACTATTTTAGGTCGCGGTTCACCCCTCGGTTGATTCATAAAGAGAAATCAATGAGGTTTCCCTCTGGTTGATGCAAATAAACAATTACACAGACTTAATTGAAAAGTTTTTATTTTGCTGAGAGTAGCAGAGTTGTTGATTAACAGAAGAACCAAAGCGGTTGTCCTCTGCTTGATGCTTGATAATTCTGACTGGCTTATCGGCTAAGTAAGAGCAAAAAATTTTCAAAATCCACGCTTTACCGACCCCATGAAAAATGATATTTATAATTAAAAAAGACTGATGATGAAGGCCAAGCCTTCGAAACTAAAGTCTCAAACAAATAAATTATATATGTGTGTATTCTGCCGAAACGTTTGGTTTTTTACTAAGGGTGGACCGCGACCTAAAATCATGTACACCTACTTCCACTTTTATTTCCAAGTGGAAGACAATAGATTATAAAATGAATTCCAAAGTAATCCCAAATAATTCCAAAGACGGTGTACACCTAATTCCAATCGCGGTTCACCCCTCGGTTTTTTAAATAAACGTGTTCTGGATTGTTTTTTATAAAAGATTTGTATTTTTTTAATTTATAAAACAATCAATAAAATTCTTTTTTTTTCTATGTGTGTATGTCTATTTGCATCAAGCAGAGGACAACCTCTTTGTTTCTCTTTATGAAATACACATACACACACACACACAGTAACTCATTACAAAATACTAAGGACCTGTTGTATGTCAGTTAGTAAAGTTGACAAAGGGTAACACCATAGAATTCACCTTGTGCCCGGCGGGATGGCCAATCATATTAAAGTGCGTGTCATCTAATTGGCCATCCCATCGAGCACAAGGTGAATTCTAAGGTTTTACCCTTTGTCAACTTTTACAAAGACTTAACCAACCGACATACAACTGGCCTTTAAAGTATTGAAAATACTTCTATTTACGATACTGCCCAACTCTGATCCTGATTAGCTTTACACTAAAATACCTAATAATGTCTCAATATATTCAGATCGAAACGTTGTTTTATCGCCTACATTTTCTTGCCTCTAATGCGTAAAATAAACCTTAGTCCATTTTTTGATATATTATTTTTACAAATCTAACCTTGTTTGTATCGTATAGGTATAGCTTAGGTGCAATCACGACTATAATCTTTTCGAAAACACGTTTAGTGAAATCACTGGTAATCATAGCACATTTCTAACTTATGTGGTATTCCAAGCCACGAAGCGTTCGTTATATATATCACTAGGAAATCGAGTTTGGGAAAAACAACTTTCGCATGTGTGTGGTGCTTCTCTTCCGTGGGTGTAGAGATATGAGCAGTCGAAAAAAAAATGATCAACTATCATCATTTTGATTTACTAAGTTACTAAAGCATGTTCACACTTAGTTAATTTAAAATTTCTCATACAAAGATTTATAATCTTTAAAATCAAATAAAAAAAAACTTATAAATATACACATATCGAGGTATTGGTGGTCCGGAATTGTACGAGTCAGTGATATTCCAAAGCCCCCAAAAGTTAGCGATTTCTGCTGACCATAAATACACTATATATCAAGGGTTTCGAACCTGCTACCCTAGATTCCCGATCCGTGAGTTCTAACCATTCGTTAAATTAAATAACATTTAGTTAAAGATGAAATCAAACGTACCGTAAATCCTCGTATTGGATAAATTTTAGAAATGGTTATTCATAGTTTAATTATGGAACCATATTTATACAGGTTATACTCATTTTTATCTTATCATTTCCGGTAATTTAAATTATGATCTGAAACTATATGTACTCATTTCTACACTGAAACTCATTTTTGCCTATTCATAAATAGTACTTGGAGCCACCGAGCGATGCTCGGCAACTTTTTGCTTCAGTTACAAGTTATATATTAATATTATTTTTAATTTAAAATTCTGATAATAACCACCCCGTCACTGTACACCACCCCTGGACCCCCGCCCCATACCGCACCCGCACACCACACCCCCGCCACGCCCCCTGGACAACCACCCCCGTACCGCCCCCGCGCACCGCACCCCCGCTATGCCCCCTGGACCCCGAACCCGCCACTCCACCAACCCCGCACCCCACCTCCTGCACCCTCCACTCCCACCCCTCAGTTTTTGCATTTCTAATTTTCTAGTGGCCCACAGATTATGTGTATATAGGTATATAAGTAAATTCCGTATAATTATTGTTTTTAATTAAATAACAATTTATCGAGTTTTATAATAATCAATTAAATTGGCAAATTCTAATATATAATCATATTTCTTATTAACTCTTTGTGGGATTTAATACTCGAATTTATAATCAATTAAATTGTTTAATTAAACCAATTATTTTACATTAATTAATGTATACATTGTATTTTTTGCTTCGATTCCGGAGATTACTTCTCCACCATCGAGTGTCCTTATTCATCTTTAGTCCTTGTTTTTAATAAGAGGAAAAATCTAATTAGATAAAAAAACCTCTTTTCCTATAATTATTTCAATTCCATTATTCCCCAATCAAGTCGATTGGTCCTCGTCAGTAATTCAATTCTCATCAATTGTTTTATTTATTTATTTTTTTATATAAATTTTATTAAACCAATTAATTTACATTAATTAATGTATATATTGTATTTTTGCTTCGATTCCGGAGATTACTTCTCCACCATCGAGTGTCCTTATTCATCTTTAGTCCTTGTTTTTAATAAGAGGAAAAATCTAATTAGATAAAAAAACCTCTTTTCCGATAATTATTTCAATTCCATTATTCCCCAATCAAGTCGATTGGTTTTAATTACCTCCCTCCTCTCCCAATCCAATTGTTTAATTTTTTTTTTTTTTATAAATTTTATTAAACCAATTATTTTACATTAATTAATGTATACATTGTATTTTTTGCTTCGATTCCGGAGATTACTTCTCCACCATCGAGTGTCCTTATTTATCTTTAGTCCTTGTTTTTAATAAGAGGAAAAATCTAATCAGATAAAAAAACCTCTTTTCCGATAATTATTTCAATTCCATTATTCCCCAATCAAGTCGATTGGATTCTGACCTCCCATCCAAACCAATTCCTCTTTCAATTGTTTAATTTTAATATATATATTAATATTTGCTAATTTGCTATAACATATTAGTGGGTTTTAAAATTAAAAAACCAATTAAAAAATAAAAATAATTGAACAAATATGTAAATAAACTTTTTTATTGAGATTTCCATCTATCAATAATTACTTTAATTAGGAAAAGATCAATTAAGATTAAATTTGTCGAGGTCCAGGCCTAGCCAGATCGCTTTCTCATCCTCAAAACTTGTTAATAGAATTTGTTTAATCAAAATCGGTAGAGCCTTTTTCAAAATAGAACTAAGATACAAATATATAAACAAATATATAAATATATAAACAAACAATTTTTGCTCGTTTAATAAGAGTAAATAGATATAATCCTAAAACAATCAATAAATATTTTCAAATCTTCAATGGGAATGCCTTAAATAAATTTCAATTATTTTCTAGACTATATATAAAACAATTTCAAGAGGTTATTTCAAATATATATGTCTACCAATATGTATAATATACTATTTAAATTTAAATTAGTTTAGCTGATCAGATAACTCACCATCTGAGTTGTTCCTTTAAACAAGCATTTGGATGCATATCTAGTCATCTAGGATAATGAGAATCGTAAACTTCCACCCCAAGACAAATTTAAATTCAACTAGAATACTGGGTAGTTAGAAATTATTGTGCATTTCTAATACTTTAATAATTTCCTTAAAGACCATTTCCTGTCTGTAGTATGCGTGTTGTATCGATATACATGACATTTTTATAGTATTTCTAATCCCAGTCGTGTTTCATGCATCTGCATGCTAGTGGAATCGATAAGGGAATGCATAAATGAAAATACTGTGAATTCTGACCCTTTCTCTTCGATAGAAGCACACGTAATGACTCTGCACTCGTTAAATAATCCAGAAGAATATTTATTTTTTCCCATTTACCCATAAAGCATATTAATATTATAAAAACAACTTCAAAAAAATTAAATGGAACAAAAAAATAATAATAACTTAAAAATAAAATAAAATACACTAAAACGTATAAAATAATTATCTTATTTAGTTACAACTAAACGACGAAATATTAACATGAAATTGCTTTTTGAAGTCGGTGCCAAACAAACTATATAAGCGAGAGTACCTGCCAAACGTACTAAGTAAGCCCGTCGAGCGCGATTCATAAAATGTATGTTTGGCACCGACTTCAAAAAGTAATTTCATGTTAATATTTCGTCGATTAGTTGTAACTAAATAAGATAATTATTTTATACGTTTTGGTGTATTTTATTTTATTTTTAAGTTATTATTATTTTATTTGTTCCATTTAATTTTTTTGAAGTCGGTTTTATTAATTTTTTTTTTTATAAAAATTATTTATATTTTTCTCTTTTTAGTTATGTTATTAATAGTGACTTAATATAATACCTTGTATGAATCTCGTAAGAGAAAGCGTCGGGCGAATGAATCAGAAAATGTTAATAAAATTCAATTCATAAATATAGAAATTCGAGAGAACCAACCTCAACTCAACCAACATCAGTAAACTCTAGTTGCCACAAAGGTATTCAGTGAAACGCGTTATTACTAGTAAGTAAGAACGCGTTCTTACTAAAAACTTGTTTTTACTTCAACATATATATACAATTACATGAAGCAGAAGACACACTCTTTGATTTATTTATCTCCCCTTTTAAATTAAACAAATCTATTACTCTTGACAAAAACCTATTAATATAATTTTTTATAATATTTAATTTCTGATTTCTCTTTTGAAAAGTTAAGATTAATTTAAGTGAAACTATGTGATGCATCCACACCACACCAATTTAATTTTGAAATATATATTAAGAATCTTAAAAATTGAAAACAAGTCCACATACGATTTAAATTTAAATCTTGTTAGTAATTAATCGCTAGACAACTTTGACTGCCAATTTCCTGATTCTTCTAAAATCCCATTCATTCTAGTAGTTTTTAGTCAGTTAGACAAATTCGACAGTCGGAAAATTTCCCCGTTACGAGTAAAACTGAATATATTCTTTTTTAACTGTAATGATTAATTGAACTGTTACGTATCTTGAGAATGTGAGGCTCTAGCGGCCCAGGCAATTTTACTCACTCGTGCTTAACCACCAGGGCAAATAGCATATTTACTCACTACTTTTATTTGATTTTTTTATAAATTGATAAGCAAGCGCGTGATAGGTATTTCTTATCGATATACTTGGCTTATCATTGATTAATTTTATAGAATGAGACACATTCAGTGTCATATGATTTTGTTATTCGAAATCTCTAATTTCAAGTAAATATTGATTACATTTCGACATCCTGGTATGAAAGTGTCGGACAACATAGATATTTTTGAGAAAACGGTCATCAATATGTCCGTGAATAACGAACGCTCTTTCTCGAGGGGTGAACCGCGATTGGAATTAGGTGTACACCGTCTTTGGAATTATTTGGAATTAAGTGGATATCGATGATGCAGTCCAAAAAAGAAGATAATTTACACTATCTTTTTATTCATAAAACCGACGTTTCGGAGGCTATTCGCTCCTTCTTCAGTCATGGATTTCCTTCACTGACTTTTCAAAACCCTGAAGGAGGGAATAGCCTCCGAAACGTCGGTTTTATGAATAAAAAGATAGTGTAAATTATCTTCTTCTTTTTTTGGACTGCCTCATCGATATCCACTTAATTCACTTATCAGTCCGTCTCCAAAAATTACTCCAATCTTATTTGAAATTACTTTGGAATTCATTAGATAATCTATTGTCATCTATTGTCTTCTTCTTGGAAATGAAAGTGGAAGTAGGTGTACACAATTTTAGGTTGCGGTTCACCCCTCGCTCTTTCTTATCCCAAAAAGTATAATAATTAACCTGCAAACGTTTATTTGAAGTCCAAACCTTCGGGAGAAATTCTTCTTTTATTAATGGAAATTGAAAAAAAATTGCTTGCTTTAAGAAATTAAATATATTATACTTGCTTTATATGGTATATGCTTTTCTTAAAGTATCTATTTTTTCAAATTTCTTAAAATTTCCATTGATAAAGGGAGAATTTCTCCCGGAACGTTTGGACTTCAAATATACGTTATTTTAGATTTTTTTTTATAAAAGATTTTATACAAAAAACAATCACAAAAATTTTTCAATGAAAGGGTGTATACACTTGTGACTTAAAATCACTTGAATTTAAATACCATAATATAATGTTTAATATTTATATTAGGCTGAAGAAAATGGCAAAGCCTTCAAAACTATAACGTCAAATAAATAAAATTACTCCGTATGCCGTAGGCAGGCGAATACTATATAAGGTAGTTGTTTCGCGACAATACTAGCAAAAAGTTAATGCTAGAGTATATAGAACAGACAATAAGGATTTATAATTCATAAGCCCAAAAGTTTTTGCTGTTTATGTACCACTACTAGCCATTCCCGCGCTCGTTTGACAAATATGGCAACACTGTCAGATCTTGTATATATTTTATCCTAGAAATGACAGATAAAGCACATTATAAAGGGAGATTTATAAAACAAAAAGTTCTTAATAAGCGATTGAAAGCTATTGCTACAATGGCTGAAGCGAAAAAATGTCAAAAAAGTACTAAAGTTAACATACTTTTTAGGTTAAATACAAAGCGTTGTTGCCAGCTTGTTTTTAGTGTAAATTTTTCATATACATTTTTGATTATTTATTCATTATCTCAGAAACTGTGTTGTAACTATGAATTAAAATTTTAATGTTGGTTTAGTTTTTTATAACACTGGTAACAAGAGTTTCTTAATTATAATTAAATATGTATGTAAATTTTCCGGTATCCCGTATAGTGCAATGTATAAGAGTCTGAAAAACTCTATCTTTGGAATTTAATATCTCCGGAACTATATTCTTCATAAATTTCGTTTTACCACCAATCGATTCAGAAGTATTTAAATAATAATCTGTATAAATTTCAAAAAAATCCTAATAAAACCCATATGGTGCAACTACCTTAAGAATTTTATATTGTCTACCTGTCTGAATATTTATCATACCAATATTCAATATCTTATCCAAATAATTTGGACAAAAAAAAATAATAATAATTCAAGGTAAACTATTATTGACAAATTCAAAGTTGACCTAACTGGCCTTCGTCCAATTCAAGAATGGTTTCTTTTTCAATATTGTTTTTTATATCATCGACACGTTCAAAATATATAAGAAAAATTAATAATAAGGTAAAAAGAAATCATAATTTTTTGTGGATTTTTTATATTATATAAAGCTTTTTTGTAACTTCTGTACTTTCTGTAATGGAAATTCGTCCCTTGCCAGGGGACCTTTATTATGTTATTTCAATACAATTTGTTATTATCCTTTGTATATGATTCTCCCACGGAGTAGCAGGTACGCAAACCCACACTCTCCTGAACGACCTTTAAGCCTAATCTCCTTCATTTTTTTTATACATTTTCTATTTAATCTGTGATTATTCTCTCTCATAATTTGGAGTATAAAATTTTATAAAGAGAAATCAAAGAGGCTGTCCTCTTCTTGAAGTAAATAAACACCCACCAGGTCTATTCCCTAAGCAAAAAAATTAACTTTTAACATCCGAATTCACTGTTAATTCATTTTAACACCTCTTTGCCTAAAATTGCTATTCTGTAAGCAAAAACGTTAACATTAAAGCGTTAATATTTAACCAAAAGTGTCAAAAATTAAAGCCATGTCAGATGGTGAATTTAATATTTTAACGTCATATTTAATGCACAAACTTGGCGTCTTTAACCAAAAAGTAAGTTAAGATTTTGACAGCTTTGAGATAAAAGCAACACATTTCAGATCCATTTGAACTGTGATTGTATTAAGATTTCTATTTGATTTTTAGTGGTCCTTGGACTACTTCTCAGCTTTTTGCCTTCAAAAACTTTTGCTGTTAAAATAAGATTTATTACAATTTTTAGGATATATTTGTTTATTTTAGGAGTAATATTTATACTTTCAGTTTTGAGACATCATAAAAAATTATCCTCTTCTAAATAATAATAATTTCAGAATATAAAATTTTTTATTAAAAATAAATTAACCAAGCGAGCTGTCAGATACTAGATTGAGAATAACAAATCAAGTTAGTAATGCGCATGCGCGAGAGGCTATCGAGGGCTATAAAAAACACGAATAAGCAGAAAACGTAGCTATCTTCATATGGATCGTTAACACCTGGAGTTAAAAAGTAAAATGTTAACGTCGCTGTTAAAACTTGGTTTAGAGAATAGCATTTTTAAGCGCTAGTATTATTACTTTACTTTTTAACACCCAATTTAGGACGTTAAATTTTAACATCTGTTTTTAGAGAATAGACCTGACACATAGTATCATGGTCTCAAACAAATAAATTATATATATTAGATTGAAAGTTTATTTTTGCCGAGAGTAGCAGAATTTTTATAAATTGAAAGAGACAATAAAACTATGTGTCTTCTGCTGGAATTATAAATTTTTAATTTATTTATAACGAGATTATAGTTTCGTTATAAATAAATTCTTGTTCAGGAAAGACTATAGTTTCGATATAAATAAATTAAAAATTTCCTGTGAATCAATTGTAATAGACTGATGAAGAGGGCAAAGCTCTCAAAACTATGTCTGTAAACCTGCTAACTCACAATAAGGAAATTTTACAGTGGAGAGAAAAAACAAACAAAATTTAATATTGTTGTTATGGAAAGAAACTATTTTTCACATTTTTTTCTACAACTTACGATCGTAATTTTAAGTAGCAGTTTTACTTGGACGATGCTGTATCTTTTTTTCTTTCGAACGGTATCAATATGTCATATTTGATAAAAAATGGAGTTAGCAGTTTTACACTCTAATCCGACGATATGTATGTATGTTTAATTGCATCATGCAGAGGACAACCTCTTTATGAATCAACAACAACTCTGCTATTCTCGGCAAAACAAAATCTTTTCAATTATATAAACCTTAGCACTATCCCTCCACCAAGTTTTTTTTTAATCCGAGATTAGAGCAGGATTTTTTGCTAATGTCAGGGTGAGGAGTGGGAGTGGGAGCTGCTCCCTTGTTATGCGTAGAGCTGGAGGTGTGCAGGTGGTATGCTAGCTAGCAGGTGGTATTCCGCCGACGGGGGCGTCTCGTGGGAATGAGTTCGCTCCACTTTGCCACCCGGGGCTAAAAATACTCCCGCCTATTTATTCAATACACTCCCTACCCTCTTTGTGTGGGCGCTTAATAGTTAAATACTTCCACACACGAATGCTTTGATTAAAAGCTTGATCGCTGGCCTGATCTGGTCAACATATCAACTAAAAATACTTGATTATCGTCAAGATGGAGTTGCAAAATTTAGAATTGATTTTACGAAAGAAAATCGTAAAATTAACTAAATATTTTTAGAATTTTCATAATATTTGATTAATATGAGAGAAGAGGAGAGTAGCTGAGTTTTTGTTTTATAAGAAACAAATTAAAAATTCTCTTTTCATATTAAACAAATCTTTTCATTTATTTGATATCACATTTTAGCTATCTTAGGTAAGCTGGCAGAAATTTTTAACTTTTTAAATACGAGTCGTTATGGGCGTATCTTCAGCAAAGTGATTATTTTCTATGGCTCGAATCTCTGTGGAGAGGATCCTCCTTCAGAGGCGATAACTATCAGGCTATTAGAAGATCCATCATTAACTGATGACGATCTCGACTTCCTGGCTCATTCTAGAACTGTCTCCGCCCTTTCCCATTTTACTTTACCATACAGGGTCAAGTATTGTAATCGTGCATTAAAAAAGTGGTAATGTCTGTTAGTAGTAGTACCAAATTTTTGTGGACGAACTAGATCAAAAACTAGTGTGAATATCGAAACCAAATTTCACACGTAGTTTTGGTCCATTGAGATTAAGAGCTGATTAGATTTTGGTGCATATCGACCCAAAATTAAGGGGGGTCGAGGGGGGTTAAAAATTAAAAATCTAGGTCGTTTGAGAAAACTCAACCAAATTTTGTTTACATAATCAGTGGGTCCCAAGAAGTCTAAAAATGCAAAAACTAACCGCCCGAAATGGGGGAGGGGGGGGGGGTCAAAAAATGAAAATCTTTGCCATTTGCCAAACTCAACCAAATTTTGTACACATAATCAGTGGGTCCCAGGAGTCTAAAATGCAAAAACTAACCCCCCCCCCTACATGATTATAAATAATTTTATTAAATATTAAATATAAGTGAGGGGCAGTTTGTATGGTAAAGTCAAGTGGATGGCCACATCAGAAACGTCAGCTTATTTTTATTTATTTCGAACCATATGAGTCTCTGCCAGCGTAAAAATTCGAAAATATCTAAAATAAGGGCCACCCTAATATATATATTATTTATTTGTTTGATGCATCAAGCAGAGGACAACCTCTTTGTTTCTCTTCATGATTAAAATACTCTTTTATTGGAAATAGTCTCTTTTTTGAGATAACAGGAGTCGAAGGTTGGTTGGTTGGTTACACATGAACAAAATGAAAATCTGGTAAGCAAACGGATTCCCGAATGAACGGAATTGGGCAAGAAACAACGGATTAATTCCCGTAATAATGATTTCTTGTAGAAGGCGCCGCACCATTCATTCTGTGTGAAAATTAATCCATCCCATACGGTACCATTAGAGATCTAGAACAACGAGTAATGAACATTTTTTTTTGTTTTTTTCTGCCATGAAGATAACTTTTTCTTTGATAACAAATCAGACATCTTCACCGTTTTAATCACTCTCGGTAAGATTTACTAAAAAATAATTACTTATGACAATATTAAATAATATTCTTAAAAAAAAAAACAACCAAATATTAATGATTATTAGAACATTAAAAATATTTCAAAAAATGAGTCCTTTTATCAAATATGAATTTCACAAAAACAAAAATAAATCTTAAAGACCAAATATTTAACATCATCAAGATTTTGACTTAAAACATTTAGATTACGTATTTTTAACCGACTTCAAAAAAGGAGGAGGTTCTAATTAGATAAATTCATCAGAATGCACGACGTTTCGACTCCTATTTCTAGTCGTTTTCAAGTGCACATTGAAGCCTTAAAAGAACGAAAACGCTGATTTTAGTTTTCGATTTCTCGGGTAGTGTTCATATTATCACTTAAAAACTACACCAGAAAGGGATCGAAACGTGCATTCTGATGAGTTTATCTCATTAAAATGTGTGATCAAAGTGGTTTCAGCCGAAACATCTTTCCCAAGGAATATTTATATCTATTTATGTCGAATGTTGACGCTTTTGTGGTCACTCAGATGATCATCCGGATTTTTTGAACCTCCAAAGAGAATTAAAATAATAATTATAATAATTAATATTTTTTCAAATTCTTATTCTAAAACAGAAATGTTTTGAATAAAATTAAATACTTAAATTATCATTTCATTCCATAATTGGTATTAATTTGAAAGTTTATATTAGGAAAATAAGGACAAGTTTTTATGTGTGACTTTTTTATTTATCAACCAACGTTTTGTCGACTTTGCCGACTTCTTCAGGGCTTCAAATAGTCAAGTAGCTAGACGAATGTGTGACATGACTATTTGAAGCCCTGAAGAAGTCGGCAAAATAAATAAAACAGTCACACATAAAAACTTGATCTTATTTTCCTAATATAAACTTTCAAATTAAAATATTTAAACTAATTTTCTTTTTCTTTCAAGGGTGGCTCAACCTGAAATTTTTTTCTAAATAATCAATCTGACCCCCAAAATACCTCAACTCGAAAAAACCCAAAGTAGCAACATCGATTCTATGGTAAATAGAATCAAAGAGGTTGTCATCTGCTTGATGCAAATAAACATACACACACATGCATATTTGCATCAAGCAGAGGACAGCCTCTTTGATTCTCTTTATGATTCAACAACTCTGCTACTCTCGGCAATACAAAATTTTTTAATTAAGTAAATCGATTCTCTTAATTGAGATAACTTGATATCTCCCATCCTTTGCTTTAGAATTTAAAACCAAAACTTTGTGATAAATACTAGAAAATTTTAATTGATTTTTTAATTTCCCAAATCAAGCAACGGGCTTTGGCTTGAAAGTTAGATCTTGATTAAAGAGCATTTAATTGTTAGATGGGTGACCATTAAAACACTTCGCGCTCTATGCCTATTTATATCCGTCACACTCAGGCTACTTGGTAGAGGGTTTGGCCCCAGGAAAAACTGGGAGCTTTGACCCTTTCTTCCCATTTCTTTCGACTGGAAACACAGCTGTTCATCATAAGGGCTAAGGACAACGCCCGTACACGAAGCTTCCCAATTTAATGATAAATTAAAGGGAATATTAAAAACCTGAATGAATCGGCTACGGCTTAAGCTAGAAAGTTGGAGAATGGCTTAGAGATGCACTTATTAGTATACAAATTTTGTAATTGGAAAGATTTTGTCTTGTCGAGAGTAGAAGAGCTGTTGATACATAAAGGGAAATCAATGAGGTTATCCTCTGCTTGACGCAAATAAACATATAGGTATAACCGAGGGGTGATCCGCGATTGGAAGTAGGTGTACACCTCTTTGGAAGTATTTTGGAAGTACTTGGAAATATTTCGAAGTACAAGTGGAAGTAGGTGTACAGCATATTAGGTCGCGGTTCACCCCTCGGGTATAACGAATATAAATGTGTGCCGAAACATCTTTCCCATATATCAGTGGCGGTTGTGGACTTTTCAACCAGGGGATGCTGTCCAAAAAATCACCCGTCATTTTTTGCAAATTTATTTTAATTTTCGCTTTTTTTTGCAAATTTCATCCAATACGGCATCATTTTCGTTATTTTTCAAATTTAACATTAGATTTTTTAAAAATATATTTTGAGACCTTCGCCCCAAACGGATACTGTTTTGTGTGAGTAAGGGTAGGAGTCAGAAATTAAATCTTGTGACTTCAACTCCACAGTTCCTGTGATGGAAATCGAAAATCTTCCAAAATGAATCAGCCTCTCTCTCCTATAAGAAAATCTTTAATTCCATTGCTATAAGCACGCTTGGCTATAGTACTCTTAGTTATTTCCGATCTTATATATTGAGAGTTCTTAGAAATGGATTATTCCAAAGATTCCCGAATCATCTTTATTTATTCCTTTTTTTGTATTATTTCTATTTTAATAGTTCCTCAGCGAGAACAATTTTTATTCGACTAAAACTCGTCTGAACTTGTCTTTGACATGCTTGAACTAGAAAATATACCAGGCCTTCAAACCTTCTATCCGCATGCTTTTCGGAAAAATAATTCATTTTAATTGCCCCTTCAAACAATGCAACAATTTTATTTCATTTCAAGAACCAATATGCTTTTCAAAACAAAAAAAAAATGTTTTTTATAGAAATATTTGAAATAACGGATAATAATTTAAAAATTTAAAGATCCTCCTGAAATTTTGAAGCCGATATTTATGAAAATATTCTAAATGTTTGAAATTTTAGGGAATCACCGCATCCACAGCATCCATGGACCGCACGCCACTGATATATATATAATTTATTTTTCGACTGAATTCAATACTTCTGCCCACTCGACTGACTTAGACTACCATAACGAGTAATTTTTATTATTAATTAGTATTTCTAATGTGTCTTAAACAGTTTTTATTTGGGGAGGGGCAATGAATGGGATGAGCCTAGTCAGTAACAGGCATCATCAGCAACGGTGTACAGGTTCGCAGGTTGTACGCAACTGTACCGTCCGGAGACAGTTAGTCTGGAGTACTCGTTCGACTTTGGTGGCTGTGCCGGCTAACCTAACTGTACAGTGCCAAAAGGCCCTCTGGCCCCCTCGTAAAAAACAGTGCTGCTTGGTCGCGCGTGCAATATCCGGTCCAGTGCTTCCCGAATACCTCCTTCACATTCTTTTCTTTTTTGGAAAATGCAATTAGAAATGTATTCTCTCTGAATTTTTGGCCCAAATCATTATACGTAATGGTGCAAGGGAAAAGGGCTCTTATCTTCCCCTAGTTTTTTTTTTTTCAGGAATGGCAAAAATGTGAGTTTTTGATTACATTTTTGAATTCAGCAGCATTTTTAATTCAGAATAGAATAATAGCGAGGGTAAAAATTGAAAAAATTCCCTATTTTTGTCTGCTTAAAAATTGTCAAAATTTAAACGGCTATAACTCAAAACTATGTTTTTACTTCTAAATATTCAAAAATTCATATCTGAGTCAATTTTTGGATTTTTCGGACGAAACAAAAAGCGTTTTCTTCATTTATATCTCTAGAAACAGAAGATGTCATTAGCTCGATTTTGACCAGCTGAAGATAAGGGCCCTTTTCCTTGTCAAGACACCATCACATATTGTAATATAATAATCTGACATGAACAGGGATGTACCCAGGTATAGTCAGCGGGGGCAACTGCCTCTCCCTAGACGCAAACTGATTCTTAATATAAATAAAAAATCTCTAAATACTTACTGAAAATTAACTAATGAAAAGTAAATGGATATTATTATTAATTTTCTTACTTATAGTTAATTTAGTTTTTCTAAATTTCTTTTATAATTTATTTATTTGTAGTCCACTGTTCCTTTTGGTCTTGCCCCCAATCAAAAAGCTGGGTACACCCTTGGATATGAACATGGACGTTTTACGAAATTATTAATTTTATATTTTAATGCATTCAGTTCCAATTCAATGTCTCGCAAAATAAATCTTTCTTCTTTGACGTCAAGATATATTTTTACATATTATATATTTTCACAGCAATTGATTATCACTAAAATCTTTAATCCAAATGCCCTAAAATAAAAAAAAATTCGGGATCAACTTTAATTTCTTTTTTATTTAAAATAGAAGGAAAAAATTATAATTTTTCAAGGCTCGATACTCTGTTTGCAGTTTTGGTGAATAATGCTAAACACATCTGTTCGATTGTTTGTTAATTTTTAATATAGAAATTATAGAAACGAATTAAAAACTCAAAAAATGATATTTTTGAATAATATTGCATTCATCAATCATGATTGCAAGAGATTTTTTCCACTTTTCAGACATTTTTCATAAAAATGAGCAAAAAAAAAAATTGAAAATTTTTGCGTAAATTCTATACTAGGCTCACCTGGTAAGCAGGTTATCCTAATAATTATTTCTTCTCTTTGAATTTTTAGCCCAAATTACAATTTTTTTAACATAATAATGAGATATCTTTTTTAATAAACGTCTCTTTTGATTTCAAGATATATTTACATATGTATTTTTATACCGCATTTGATAATCCCTAAAATCTGTAATCCAATTACCTTAAAATGAAAAAAAAAACATGGGACAATTTTTTTTTCATTTAAAATTTACACCCTTTACATAGTACGGGATTCAACCCCTTCGCGGTCGATATGGAGAGGTGTTGAACCAATTCATTTATCCCTTATATGGTTTCTAGAGGGCTGGAACTCTCTCTCTTCCTGACTCCCCAATTCCCGAATCAAAAGTAAAAAAAGCCTTCAATAAAACTGAAATTAAATGCAAAACCTATAATAGTTTAAGGAACTTGGTTTCGATTGTAGGGGAAACATTTTAAATAAGAGTTAATTATTTGTACCACTGTCTGTATTAAAATATTTAATTTCTTTATTGTTGCTTTAATTATAATCCTTAGTTAAAACAATTTTTTTCTTTTTTCAATTCAAATTAAATTCCATTGATAAAGAAGGAAATTCTCCCGAAACTTTTGGAGTTTCAATAAACGTTCGAAGATTGTTTTTTTTTTTAAAAAGATTTGTATTTACTTAAGGTAGTTGTTTCGCGACAATACTAGCAAAAAGTTATTGCTAGAGTATATAGAACAGTCAATAAGGATTCATAATTCATAAGCCCAAAAATTTTTGCTGGTTATGTACCGATTCTAGCCAATCCCGTGCTCGTTTGACAAATCTGGCAACACTGTGCGAGCTTGTATATATTTTATCATAGAAATTTCAGATAAAGTACATTATAAAGGGAGATTTATAAAACAAAAAGTTCTTAATAAGCGATTGAAAGCTGTTGCGACAATGGCTGAAGCGAAAAAAACTTCAAAAAAATTACTAAAGTTAACCCACTTTTTAGGCTAAATAAATGCGTTGTTGCCAGGTTTTTTTTAGTGTAAATTTTTCATTATACATTTTTCATTATTTATTTATTATTATCTCAGAAACTGTGTTGTAACTATGAATCAAAATTGTCTTAAAATATGTATTGGTTATTTGTTTAATGTTGGTTTAGTTTTTTTTATAAAAATGGTAAGGGTTTCTTAATTATAATTAAATATGTATGTAAATTTTCCAATATCCCATATAGTGCAATGTATAAGAGTCTGAAAACCCCTATTTTTAAAATTGAATATCTCCGGAACTATATTGTTCATAAATTTCGTTTTGCCACCAATCGATGCGGAAGTATTTAAATAATGTCTAAATTTCAAAAAAAAATCTTAAGAAAACCCATTTGGCGGAACAACTACCTTAAAACTTGAAAAAACAACCAATTATATAATTTCAATATATATATAATTTATTTGCATCAAGCAGATGACAACCTCATTGATTTCCATTTATATATATTTTTTTGAAAAGTTTCTTCTTTTTTTTTATAATAATAAGAGTTTACTAATTTAATTACGTCTAAAATATTTATTAAGGTGTGAGTAACCTCCTAGTGCTTAGTTTGTTTAATCAGATAGCAAGCGTGGGGACTTTGAGAAAATTTAATCGCTGACTTGTTAAAAAAAGCCTCATCAAATACAAGCCAAGGCAAAATTAAACTATTTCGCAGTATTTTACAATTGAGAAAACATTATCGCCAACGCTTGAAAAATTTAACATTGCAGATTTTTTGGGCTTGGCATCCACCCACTAGTAGACATTTTGGAGACCGGTTGGCATTGCGACAGAAAGCATAGATATACTGGAGATGGACCAAGTAATGGGCCATCTTTCATTCAGCCTCTGGGAGCAGATTAATCCCCGCTGGGTAAAATAGCAATTAATTGTAAGTTTAGTCTTTTCCCTTTTTCCAATTTCTAACTGCACTCAAGTAAAGGAACTTAAAGTTCTTTCACAAATGCAAAAATTCAAGAAGTCTTTGGAACTTAGAATATAAGTCATTAAAAGCATAATAAACACACTGTTCAAATTTGAAAACGATTTACCACACCAAACATGAAATAATTGTAATTAAAATGGAATTTAGTGCATATGGTAGCATGGGAAAGGGTGGGGGAAATGATCATTATTTTATTTTTTTTTCAGTGAAAGACTTTCACCATCTTGATGAAAAATTAATATTTGTTAGAATAATATATTCGGAGTAACTTAAAAAAAGAATTGAAATTATTTTCCTCCTAGTTTTGATAAAAAATAAAAAAAACATATTTGGGCGATTATTTTTAGTGGAGGGGATATAAGATCAATGGGTTGGAAACGATCCGGCAACGTTGGAAGGAATAAAAGAAAAAGGCACGAAAATATGAAATAATTAAAAATTTTAAACAAAATACTTAGAAACTTTAGTGGATAATAATTATTGGCATAAAATAACATGAGAAGTACAGTCACGTTAAAAAAACATAACCTAAAATTTTAGTACCGTTCATATGTATAGAGTGGTTACGAGGCTAAAACTTTTTGTGTGGATTGTCGCGAAAGAACTACCTAAAATAGTTTACTTAGGGAAAGTGGTGTAGGTTTTAGGTGAAACATGATATTAATTAATAAAGTAAAGGGAGTGTAGTTTCACAGTGAATGAAATAAAAGTTTGTATAAACCTCTTTGAGTTTTATTTCATTCACTGTGAAACTACACTCCTTTACTTTATTAATTAAAATAGTTTACCTTTAGTTATATATACACTGAAACAGGTAGTTGCTTCTTATACCTTCTGAAGATGGTCATTTTCCCAAAAACCTTGGAGAGGTATTGTGAGCTGGTTTTAACATATTGTTTTCCATAAACGTTAGAATTATTAATAAACGTTTTACAATTGTTTTATAAAAAAACCTTATTCATTAAATAGAATAGAAAATAATCAATAATTTATTTAAAAATATATTTTATATAAGCAGGTCTCAATTTTGTGAAAAAATAACATTTTTATAGATTGTATAATTAAACAAATGGTTGAAAAAATGAATCATGGAAGTGAATCAAAACAAAACAATTGCTTGTTCAAAGAAACAATAATTAAAATTGGAATGTAGCTCGGTCTTCCAGGTACTTTGACATAATAAGATATAAAGAAACCTCGTTTCTAATTCTGCAAGCAATGAAAAGAAAATCTAAATAACCGACTCAATAAACAAAATTGATAAGATTAGTTGTTGTTTGCCCGCATCTGTCAAAAGAATCGAATTTTCTTGGGTTGGCTGAAACAAATGGAGCAATCGATACTCGATGTCCTAACTGTTATCAGAGCAATTCTACTCCTATATGTACGCCCAAGTGACACAGGCAGCAGTTGATTCTGAGCTTATTATAAACGTTCTTGATCAGGAAAATTGAATTTTATTATTTTTCAATTAATTTTTCATGCATAAAAATAATTAATTTAGATGGAAAAATTGGAGGGATTGGAGTACCTACATGACTCTCAAGAATTTCTATTCTATCTCAATTAATTATTTTTATAAATTGAACATGAACACACCATCATTTTTGAATGCAAATTACCACTTTAATTCTAATTTTCTATTACTAACAATTATTCTATTATTTATTATTTACAAATAAATGAAATAAATAAATTGAAGAAAAATATTAAAAAAGGAAATTGGTGAAAAATAAACTGACACGTTATGATGTGGCCATAAAATGCCACTTGACTTTACCATACAATTTGGTTCCTCACTTATATTTTATAAAATTATTTATAATCATGTAGGGGGGGGGGGTTAGTTTTTGCATTTTTAGTCTTCTGGGGGCTCACGGATTATGTATAGAAAATTTGGTTGAGTTTGCTCAAATGGCCTAGATTTTTAATTTTTTAACCCCCCCCCCCCCCCACCTATACATCTCTTAATTTTGTGTCGATATGCACCAAAATCAAATCAGCTCTTAATCTCAATGAACCGAAACTACGTGTAAAATTTGGTTTTGATATTCACACTAGTTTTTGAGCTAGCTCGACCACAAAAATTTGGTAACACACAGACTAACAACCAGACTAACAGACTTTTTGACAAAACAGTTGTTATTATCTCGAAAAATATAATTTTTTCCATGTTCACTTATTAGAGCTTTTTTGTAGACCGAAATACCATGATTATGCCCAATTTTTTTAATCAAAATAGTTTCAGCGGTTTTTTATATATTTCTAAAAAAAGACAAAAAAAAACCACTTTTTTCATGCACGATTACAATACTTGACCATACCCTGTATGGTAAAGTAAAAAAAAACTGGAACTTTGCTCAAAATATGGATCTTATTTATAAACTTTTATGTTAGCTCATTAGTTAGAGAATATAAATCATAACCTTTTATTTTTGTTTCTGATTTTCTGCATTTCTTATCCGAAAGTTCTGAAGCTAAAAAATTCGAAATATGTGATACTGTCAGAGAAAAGGGCCCTTATCTTCAGCTGGTCAAAATCGAGCTAATGGCATCTTCTGTTTCTAAAGATACAACTAAACAAAACGCCTTTTGTTTGGTCTAAAAATTCCAAAAATTGACTCAGTTATGAATTTTGGAATTTTTAGAAGTAAAAAACGTAGTTTTGAGTTATATACTTTTAAATTTTGACTATTTTTAAGCAGATAAAAATAGGGCATTTATTCTATTTTTACCCTCGCTATTATTCTATTCCGAATGAATTTTCCTGTTGAATTCATCAAATATGTAATCAAAAAGTATAGGTAACATTTTTGCCATTCCTGCTATGTGAAGATAAGGCCCTTTTTCTCTGACACCCATCAGATATAGTAAGTTTGTTTTAAAAAACAACAACAAAAATAAAACATTGCCTTAGAACGAACTTTCACCAATTTAAAAAAAAGATTCTGTTTTGCCGAGAGTAGCAGAGTTGTTGATTCATAAAGGAAAATCATTGAGGTTATCTTCAGCTTGAATCAAATAAATATGTATATATTTTATTTGTTAAGACTATAGTTTCGAAAATTTGATCTTGATCTTAAGTCTTTTAATTATATATATTTCATTTATGTTCAATTAACGATCGTTTGTTATTTCTATTTTATTTATTTATTTACTATAACAACAAATCGAATTTATCAATATCCAATTGATTAAAATAAACTCTTGTGAATTAACAAATAAATTATGTCTAATTGAAAGACTGATTAAAGGAGACAATAAAAGAGTGTGTCTTCTGCTGGAAAATTAAATTTTTTAATTTATTTATTATGAGACTATAGTTTCATACATCAATTCCTGTAAATCAATTGTAAAAGATTGATGAAGAGGGCAAAGCCTTGTTATAAATAAATTAAAAAATTTATTTCTCCAGCAGAAGACACACACTCTTTTATTGTCTCCTTTAATTTATAAAAATTCTGCTACTCTCGGCAAAAAGAAACTTTCAACTTAGGTAATTTGAAAGACTGATGATAGAGGTCAACCCTTAGAAACTAAAGCCTAACAAATAAATTATATATTATTTATATTTGCTATATAAATGGTTATCTATATACAGTAAAACCTCGTTTATCCGAACCTCCGGATTATTCGGATCGGATTTGTAGACATTTTTATTTTAATAAATGTTCACATAGATAATAATTTTTAACTCTGATAGCAAGAATGTAATTATAAATTCACCAAAAATTCGCTTTAATTTTGATATTTTTTTACTTTATTTTTTAATGTAGGTATGTATTTTTAAAACAATTTTATGTAATTTTGATATAAACATTTTTTTTTCATCGTAATAAATTCAAATTCGCTTATTTGAGAATTTGTTTTGTTTTTATTACCCATAATTCCTGATTATCCGGTTTGCCTTTGGTCCCAGTTAGTCCGGATAAACGAGGTTCTACTGTGTATGTTTATTTGCATCAAGCAGAAGACAACCTCATTGATTTCCCTTTATAAACCGAGAGTTTTTATTGACTAATCGTGGGTATTGGAATCCAAACAGAATCACAGATGGTAAACCAAATCATGCTTCATAATGTCTTTTCTCCACATTTTAGACATTTCTAAGCACGAATAAACAAAAAACTATAAAATTTTTGAGTGAAGTCATTAGTTCGAATGCCCCGGCCGGCTTCGTTCGTCTTTAATTAATTTCTCTGTGTACTTCCACAAATCAACTCGGATAGCCTCTGTGATACGGTCCTTTAAGCTAATCAAATCCACAGTTTAACTAAAAAATCCGTTATAGACATATAAAAAACCTCATTTTACAAATTTTTCTTTCTCTAGCGATTTAAATATTCATCTTGTTTAAATGCACCTATTAATATTTTCCGTTCATCTTAATATTTATGTTAATAATCTAATATGATTAGTATATTTAATTCATCGCCCTCTCTCTCTCATTAAAAATAAATATAAATTATATATGGTGAGGCAACATTTATGAGACAACTTTTTTTTTATCCTTAACGTTGATTAACAAATTTTCTATATACATATTTGAGTAATTTATAAAATAAATGTGTATATTACATTATGAATTTTAAAATATCCTATTTTATTTTTACTTTATCATTCAACATAGTATTACGTACGGGAAAGTATTAAAAAATTGCAGGACAAATTGGTGTTATTATATTATTTTTTTTTTCTTCGAAATATCTCATAGGCAGCTAAAAGAAGTTTAATAAAAAAGTATTAAGTGAAATCAAGACGTAAAGGCCTTCAAAAAAAGCATTCCTTATATAGTACCCGAGGGGTGAACTGCTATTGGAATTAGGTGTACACGTCTTTGGAATTATGTGGAATTATTTTGAAATTTGCCCCTTCATCTATTGTCTTTTACTTGGAAATGAAAGTGGAAGTGGAAGTAGGTGTACAAACTATATAAGCGAGCGTACTAAGTAAAATCCATCGAGTTCGATTCATAAAATGTATATGTTTGGCACCGACTTCAAAAAGTGATTTCATGTTAATATTTCGTCGTTTAGTTGTAACTAAATTAGATAATTATTTTATACCTTTTAGTGCATTTTATTCTATTTTTGAATTCTTATTATTTTATTTGTTGCATTAAGTATTTTTGAAGTCAGATTTTTTTTTTTTTTTTGATAAAAATTATTTTTATATATAAAATAAATGTTTTCTTTAAAAATCACCGTGAGTATAATAATATATTTACTAAAAATTTGATTTTGATTTTTTTTCGAGTATGTACTTTGATTTTGATTTTTTTCGAGCATGTACTTTGATTTTGATTTTTTTCGAGTATGTACTACTCCTTAATCTGTGGGCCTATTAATTTAAGTTGACAATCCTATAAAAGAACAAATAAATTTTGCTTATTACTTAAAATCGTCAATGTTATTTTTTAATTCCGGAAATCGGCAAAATTTTGCCTATTTCAGGAAATAGGCAATTTCTCAAATTATTAACATTTCAACATTATTCTTTCAATTAAGAAATTTAAAATCCCATTTAAATACATTTTATACTGTTTCGAAATTTCGGGTGGGCGAAGTTTTAATCCCCACATGTCTACTTTGGCTATATCCATACCATATACCATGGTATTTCGAAACTCAACCAAGATTTTTTTTATTGATATTTATGTAAATGGTTTGAAATTATATTTTTATTACATTTCTAAATAGTAGTTTAAATTCCAATAGGAAGATTTAAAGAATAATAATTAAACTAGTTTATTATTTTTTTTTTTCAAGACAAGTAATTTAAATAAAAATCCAGTACCCGAAACGAAGATCTAAAAAATTACGCTTGTTTTAATAGGATAATGACATAATTATAATGATTTAAAAATTTATAGCAATATTTTATTCCTATTGTATAATTATTATATCAGTGTTATGACATTTTTGAGATTCACATTATTCAGTAATTTATTATCTTTCCGGGTCAATACTTAATAAATTCAACACTCTTTCACAGTCAAATTAGAAACAAACTGAATCAATGCACTGTTAATTTCTAAATATTGAAACTTGTATAATAATTTTATAATTTTATAAATTAATATATCAGTGCCGTCCATGGATGCGGCGCATTTCTAAAATTTCAAAAATTTAGAGTATTTTCATAAATATCAACTTCAAAATTTCAGGAGGATCTTTAAATTTTCAAATTATCATCCTTTATTTCAAATATTTCTATAAAAACATTTTTTGTTTTGAAAAGTATGTATATTGGTTCTCGAAATGAAATACAATTGTTACATAGTTTTAAGACCCAATTAAAATGAATGATTTTCCGAAAAGGGTGCCGATAGAAGGTTTGAACTCCCTGCCTGGTATCTCTTCCAGATCAAGCATGTCAAAGACAAGTACAGACGAGTTTTAGTCGGAAAAAATTGTTCTCGCTGAGGAACTATTAAAATATAAATAATACATAAAAGGAATAAATAAAGATGATTCGAGAATCTTTGGACTAATCCATTTCTAACAACTCTCAATATATAAGATCGGAAATAACTAAGGGTGCTATAGACAAGTCATATAGCTTGCTTATAGCAATAGAATTCGGAGAAATTTAAGATTTTCTTATAGGACAGGCTGATTCCTATAATTATGGAACATTTTTGATTTCTATCACAGGGACTGTGGAGTTTAAGTCACAAGAATTAATTTCTGACTCCTACCCTCACTCACACAAAACAGTATCCGTTTGGGGCGAAGGTCCCAAAATATATTTTTTAAAAATCTAATGTTAAATTTGAAAAATAAATAAAATGATGCGATATTTGATGAAATTTGCAAAAAAAGCAAATATTAAAAATAAAATTTACAAAATGAAGGGTACTTTTTTGGACAGCATCCTCTGATTGAAAAATCACCAACCGCCATATATATATAATTTTTTTGTTAAAGACTATAGTTTCGAAAGTATTTATGTGAAACCTACCTAGTATTTAATTAACTCTTATTTAAAATGCTTCACCTAGGACCGACACCAAGTTCCTTAAAAATTAGGAATCTTTTTCATACTACTTTCATCTTTCCCGAATCCTATCTACGACCTTCAGTCTTTTAAGAGCCGGCTCTAAAAATACCTTAGACTCGATCGATTCTGGTTTGTTCTCAAAGTTCTATCACTCATTCGTAATCTACACTTAGAGATATACACCTTCATGCAGGACTGGCCCTAAAATTTTAATGTGTAAAAAATTTTAGCGGCCCATCCCATAAATAAAAAAAAAATTCTTTTTTCTACTTACATCTAAATATATATATATATTCAAAATACAACATTGAAACATTGCTTGCTTATATTACATATATATTAAATTGAAATTTACCTTACTTAACGAAAGAAAAATAAATGATTTTTTTTTTTAATTAAACTAAACCAATATTTACATATTTAGAAAAACGGCTCAAATTGTATACGGCCCATGTTGAATTTTCAACATTTTTCACATGGCAATTCGCCCCTTCCTTCATGCGACATTTTTATCATTCATATCAAATCCCACGAATTCAGAAGGTTGTAGAAATTTCGTTTTTAATGGCATAATGTTTGTACATATATCCAAAAAGAAGAAATGATTAATTTATAGTCTTTCTAGATTCTGAGATTCCGAATGGAAAAAACAAGAAATCAGAAAAAAAATCAAATAGTTACCATTATAGCTAACGAACTGAAATTTGCACACGATTATTAATATAAGCTGTTTTTTCTGTCACGTTTCTATAGCTTTGTAGTTCTGTTTGCTGATTAAAAAAATAACCAAATCACCGAAATTTGCACAAAGCGTTCACATTCTTAAAAAAAGTTTTGACATAATATTTTCTTCTTTTACCTGGATCCCATAAGGAGGGTACTTTCTATTATATATACTTCCTTTTGGGATAATTGAAGCGCAGGTGAAACTATGGTATAAAGAGACCCAAGAGTCTAGGTGTATCGTGGGTGAAACCTTATTATCCCAAAAGAATAAAGAGGAATTTAATGTCATTTTAGACCCAAGTAACTGTGGAATACGAACAAGAATGAAGAATACGACTATTATTTTCATATTTCGACAATAATTACATAACTGTAAAACAGGGACCTTTTCAACATGGCTTTATTTTTACGGTATCGAAAACAAAAAAAGAATGCATGTATTATCTTTTAAAAAAATTGAAATTGAAAATATTGATCCTTGTCGATAACAGACTTGTTGATTCTTCAGGAAAAAACATTGAGGTTGACCCTCATAGTACTATAACAAAACAAATTTACTTACATTCAATTGGGTATTCGAACCCATGAGAAACAAAAGAAAATAAACTGACACGTTCTGATGTGGTCATCCACTTGACTTTACCATACATCCTGGTCCCTCTTATATTTAATAAAATTATTTATAATCATGTAGGGGGGGTTAGTTTTTGCATTTTTAGACTTCTGGGGGCCCACTGATTATGTATTCAAAATTTGGCTGAATTTGGTTCATAGACCTATATTTTCATTTTTTGGCACTAACCCCCCCCCCATTTGCGCCGTTAGTTTTTGCATTTTTAGACTTCTGGGGTCCTGTGATTATGTATACAAAATTTGGTTAAGTTTGCTCAAATGGCCTAGATTTTAAATTTTTAACCCCCCCCTCCACCCCCTTAATTTTGGGTCGATATGCACCAAAATCTAATCAGCTCTTAATCTTAATGGACCAAAACTACGTGTGAAATTTGGTTTTGATATTCACACTAGTTTTTGAGCTAGCTCGGCACAAAAATTTGGTAACGCGCAGAGTAACGGACAGACAACCTAACTAACAGACATTTTGACAAAACAATTATTATCTCGAAATATATAATTTTTCGATGTTCATTTATTAGAGCTTTTTTGTAGAGCGAAATGCCATGGTTTAGCTCAATTTTTCTAGTCAAAATAGTTTCAGCCATTTTTGAGATATTTCAAAAAAAAAAGAAGGAAAAAATCACTTTTTTCATGCACGATTACAATACTTGACCATGTATGGTAAAGTAAAAAAACTGATGATAAAGATCAAGCTTTCGAGACTATAGTCTAACAAATAAATCATATATATTTTATTATTATATAGCTATGTAAAATAAATTCAAAGAATCAATCTAGAAACGTTTATTAAAATTTCAAACGTTTCCCATCATTATCAATGGCAATTTAAAATTTTTGAAAAAATTGTTACTTAAAAAAGTAATTTTAAAGCAACTATAAACATAAAAATAAATAAACATAACCCATTATAATAGCTTTATCATTCCTTTTTAACCGACTTCAAAAAAGGAGGAGGTTCTCTATACGACTGATTTTATTTTATTTATTTATTTTATTTATTAAAACATTGTATCTATAGGGCCATCTGGCCCCTTTAATGTACAATTTTAGACCAAAATATTTACAAAAAAAAAAATTAATTAAACAATACAAGAAAAAACAAAAAATCAAAAAGAAGAAAAATACATACTTAATATATGAAACAAAAATAAAAAAGATACAAAATATATAGAATGAGAGGAGGAGAAAAAGAAAAAATAAATTACAATATATAGGATATAAAAAAAAAAATTACAATATGTATGATATAAAAACAAAAATTACAATAAACAGGATATAAAAACAAAACAAAACAAAAAAAAAATAACAATATATAGGATATAAAAACAACAAAATAACAATATATAGGATATAAAAACAAACATATATATATATTCGGCTAGGTGCCTCCGTAGCTCTGCTTCTTCAGGGCGAAGTGTATTGGTTGGTTGCTAGTTTAAACCTCGCTGAATGCATCGGAATTGCTAGGCTAAATGCCGGTGGAGTTCTGTCTCAAAACGATCAGGGCGCACTATCCTCCTCAATTCAACCGGCAACGCGTTCCACACTTTCGTCGCCGTCACTTTGAAAGAATCTGCTACCATCTTGCTCCTGTGGGGTGGACAGACCAGTGCACGCGCCCGCTCCGAGGGCCCACAGACTAGCGCACGACCGAGGTAGTCGGGCGCACGTCCCGAGAGGACCCCATGCACAAACTTCGCATATCTATACATACGATATGCACCAAGGCTCATCCCCACAATCCTGGCCGCGAACCTGGACACACTAGCTCTAGGCTCAAGATTGTATATGTACCTTGCACAGGCATTGAAGGCAACCGACAAACGTCGACTGCTTATACTGTCCAGGTTATAATGCACTGTATCACAGTAAAGGAAGTGGGGAAGAACAACGGCTACAATTATCTTCCGCCGGATCTCGATTGGCGTGAATGCCGCCAGTCGACGCAGGGGAACCAGGGCCCCATACACTCTACGGCAGACCTGCGTCACGTGGTCGCCCCAGGTGAGCCGCCCGTTCAAATAGACTCCCAGATCTCTTACAGTGTCAGAATATGGGATGGCCGATCCACAAACCCTAATCTGAGGAGGTGTCATCGATCTTCTATTCGCAATCCACAGTGCTTGGGTCTTGAAGGGATTTAGCTGAAGGCCATTCAAACCTGTCCATCTCGCAATAGCCTCAATATCATTATTGATCTTATCTACTGTTTGATTTAAATCGCCCCTAGCAGCTCCCATGTAGATTTGTAGATCGTCTGCAAACAAGTGGTATTTGCAGTACGTCAAGACCTCGGGGAGATCATTAATAAAAAGAGCAAACAGAATCGGAGACAGCACCCCACCCTGTGGGACTCCCCTAGTCAACGCACGAAGTGAGGATGCCACACCGTCAACTTCAACCCACTGATGTCTACCGATCAAATAAGAATATATCAATCTGCATGCAGACCCCGAAAAACCCACCAGCCTGTGCAGCTTGGAAACCAGAATGGCATGGTCAACAGAACCAAATGCATTCTTAAAATCAAGTAGCACCAGAAAAGCCGTTCCACCATCCTCAACCAGAGACCGACAATCGTCAGTCACTTTCAGTAGTGCCGTGGCACAACTATGGCGTGGCCTGAAGCCAGACTGGAGATCTACAAGAAGGCCCGAACTAGCCAAGTAGCACCTAATCTGGGACAACACAAGGTTTTCAAAGACTTTGGACAGCGCGGGTAGTACACTGATGGGCCTGAAATCAGAGGGATCACGGGGTGTACGTACCTTAGGAACCGGCGTCACTCTCGCACACTTCCACCCACCCGGGTAGGAAGAGGACGTGAGGAAGAAGTTGAACATATCAACAATAACAGGAAGAATTAAAGGCAATAGCAACCCAATAAAATCGCGAGGGATATCATCACACCCGACCGCCGTAGATTTTATCTTGTTAAATGCGCTTAAAACATCAGACCCAGTCACCACGTCGAAATAAAAACCATCTTGGCCCACAGACTCCAGGCAAGCAGGCAATCCAATGCTCGACGGATCATCCCCAGCAAAGTAGCGACCCAAAGTCTCAGGGTCAATCCCCGTACAGCGCGCGCCACCCTTCACTAAGCCATGCCTTCTAATATTACGCCATAATGTCTGAGGTGGAAGATCCGGATTCAAGTCCCTGGATATGACATGTCGCTTCTTACCTCTAATAAGTCCCTTAGTTTTGTTTCTGAGCATTCGAAATCTCTCAAAGTCGAGGCTACAGCCACTCGCCCTCCAGGCACGATAGGCACCATCCCTCAGCCTAATGTAGGACGCGATCTCGTAATCAAACCACGAGCACCCAGAACTACGGACTTTGCGCCAAACAACAGGCGCAAACTCGTTCAGAAGCACAAGAAGCAAACTATTAAACTCATCCAGCATAGGATCAGCATTCACATGGTAAGAAACGTGATGCCACGGAAGCTCAGACGCCCTGATCAGAAGTGGCTCCACAGGGATTGCACCAACCTTACGACCCGGAACCCAGCTGGATCCACGCTCAGGTCGGGGGAGACCATAGCTGCACACCAACATCATATGTGCTGAGACGCAAGGAACCTCAACAAGGTCGTACGCCAACACCCTGGCAGAGTCTCGGACAAGACACAGATCGAGCAATGACGGACGTCCATGAGCCGGGTAATGTGTCGGGCCAGAATCGAGAATAGTGAGTTCGAGGGAGCTACAAAGGGTTCTGACATTATTACCAGAGCTGGATAAAAGATCACAGTTAAAGTCCCCCAGAACCATTACGTGATTAGAGGGAGGTATGCAACCAGCCAAAACTTCCTCCAGATCTAAGACATCAGAGAAAGGAGCAGGGGGGCGGTAAATTACACCCATAACAATGGATGAGCTCCCAAACTTGAGATCAATAATTAGATGTTCGATGACTGTATCGGAGGAAAGTGAGAGGACCCTATATTTCAAGTCAGATTTAAGATAGAACCCCACACCTCCACCCCTACCACGCCCCCTGTCATTCCGTATCAACACATAACCCGGCACTGCCACCAACAAATCAGGAATGTCATCCCGGAGCCACGTCTCAGAAACAGCCATGACATGAAAAGAACTATCGTACAGATAATATCTGATATCATCAATGCTTGAAGGCAGGCTCTGAGCGTTTAAATGACACACTTTAAGGGAATCAACCCCATCCGAAAGCAGGGACCGGGAGCCTAGGACCGTAGATGGGGATGAACCAGTACTAGCCATAAGCGGTAGCATTCATCCTGGCCATGATACGTCCTCTCCGAACAGGACATCTCCGCCCATCAAAAGCAGAATGATCAACGTCTGTTAATCCAGCACTAACACAGTTGAAGCACTTTAGTAGCGACTTATCCCCGCATTCCAGGCCATCATGACCACCAGCGCAATGCCTACAGTGGGCAGGGCGAGCACAGGTCCTGGAGACGTGGCCGAATTGGAGGCATTTATAGCATTGCAATACCTCCACGTGATCGGAAACATAGCATACTGACCAATCAATAAAAACCCTCTGCTTAGCCAGCAATTTACTCCTAACCTCGGGAGAAACCTCTATAACATGTGAGGTGACCGGTCTACTCCTATCAGAAACCTTTTTTTTTTTTTTTTTTATTGATGGTACCTCATATCTCCGCCAATTGTGAACCGATTTTGAAAAAAAAATCATTGGGTTCAGTCTAGATTCCGATTGGTCCCGTTTTTTTTTTATTGGTATTAGACCTTTTTTGTTAGGTTTTTCAGGCCTAACTTCTTTGTTTATGAACCGATTTTGATGATTCTTTTTTATTGGAAAGGGGGTATCTTAGGGAGGGTGACATATTAATTTGGTCAAGTTCTGATGATATGATCACTATTAATAACATCAGTAAAAAGAGAAAAAATAAAAATAATTTTTAAGAAAAAAATAAAACCGACTTCAAAAAACTAAATGCAACAAATAAAATACACTAAATGGTATAAAATAATTATCATCTTATTTAGTTACAACTAATCGACGAAATATTAACATGAAATTACTTTTTGAAGTCGGTGCCAAACAAACTATACCTACGAGCGTACCCGCCAAATTCGTCGAGTGCGATTTATAAAAGGTATATGTTTGGCACCGACTTCAAAAAGTAATTTCATGTTAATATTTCGTCGTTTAGTTGTAACTAAATAAGATAATAATTATTTTATACCTTTTAGTGTATTTTATTTGTTGCATTTAGTTTTTTGAAGTCGGTTTTATTTTTTTATTAAAATTATTTTTATTTTTTAAAGCAACTATTTTTCAAATAACAAATTGAACATTTTACTCTTCTTCGAAAATCAGGAAATGAAATTATCAAACGAAATTTTAAAGCACATTTTAGCGATCGATCTCCAAATATGACTAAAACTATAAATCAAATAATACGATTAAACAATTAAAACTATCATTAAATACTGAATTATAATATATTAAAATTAATTTAAAATATAAAATTTTCAAAAAATTTTAAATTTCCATCGTTAAAGGGAGAATTTCTCCTGAAATGTCTGGAATTTTAATAATCTTTTCTAGGTTCTTCTATAAAAGATTTGTATTTATTTATCTACATTAAACAATAAAAACATATTTTTTCAATATATAGGTTTATGCGTTTATTTACGTCAAGCAGAGGAGAACATCCCATTGTTTTCTTATTACTTATAAAAATAAAAAAAATTATAATTGCCACGATTTATAGTTTTTTAAAATTCAATACTATATATTTTAGTCTTTCAGCATATATGGTTCAAATTTTATTCTGCCCACTCTAGGCTTAATTTTTGGGTATGATTGTAGAAACTTAAAGAAATGCGATATTGTTCGTATCTTGACCCCGATATAAGTTGAAGGAAACTTTTTCTATGAAATAGGAAAAGAAAAATATATAGGAGAAATCTTTTGAAGGAAATTCTTTTTTACCCCTAGGCCTCTATAAATCCACATCCCCTATATATTTGGAGCTGAAAGCGAGCTTTGTCCCGAAATGATGAATAGTTTTTCTGTATCCACCTGGCTGAAGGGCGAAGGGTGGAAACGTCGCAATGCGGCTCCATCAGCCTCTCAAACATCGCAAACACTTCTTGACAAAGCACAAGAAAACAGACGTCTCTTGCCGAAAAACAAATTTCAAAATAGTGTGTCGTTTAATTTAACCATTTCGAAAAGAATTAAATCTAAAGAGTCAATTTTTATTAATTATAATTATTTCTAATTCCATTGATTTATTATATAAAAAATATATACATATCAGTGGCGTGTGGTCCATGCATACTGTGGATACTGCGCATCCCTAAAATCTCAGAACGTCATGAGTATCTTCATACCGTGTCATATATGAATCTCGTTTAGCTTTATTTCGCTTAATTACTTTAATTTAAAATTTATGGAACTTGTTAACGTTAGATCAAGGATAGAATTCTCCAGATTTCATATTTGAATCATTTTCTCTATCTTATGGAAAATACTTTGATTTTATGAGGTTGAAAGTAACATATTTGACGTCTGACTTTCTTTTAAAATCCTTAAATTTAATAAAAAATTAATTCTGAATGATAAACTAAAAGATGTTTTGGCAGAAGTATTTGATTGCACTTCCCCACTTTTTTAATGAATATTTTGTCTACTTTATTATAAAATTATTTTACAGACAAACTTAGGCGAAGGCTTGTCTAGCGATCAGGGGTGGGGGAAGCATCACTAGACACAATAATGTTCAAACCTGTCTCGACACGCTCACTGTTTGCCAGTAGTAGCATCATTCCAGCCATTTAATAGCCACACCACGATCCTGGGAGCCCCCGGTATTTAGGCAACTGAATTGGCATATCATAAGGGAATAACTACCGCACGACCGGACGGTGGTTGAAATTTTGTTTAAATGACACATAATTAATTATAATTATTTATTGAATAGGAACAAATAATGTCAATAAAACTACGACCTTTCGATCGCAGAATAAGCAGATCGAAACGTCCTAGTTATATTGTATTATTTGTTCGTGTTCAATATATAATTAAAATTTATTATGTGTCATTAAAACAAAATTTCAACTCTTAATAAATTATTCCTCCATGTTTATATTAATATATATGTATATTTGCAACAATCAGAGGACAACCTCTCTCTTTATGAATTAATAATTCTGCAACTCTCTGCAAAACAAAATCTTTTTAATTAAATCTTATTTTAGTTAGCAAATTTAAAGTTGAATTTTATATCTTATATATTTCAAGGGGCGCAAATTACCACACAGTTAACGCGTCCTTTAAATTTCTATTTTAATAAAAAAATATTTCCAGGTCCCCTGAGTTGAAAAAGTCGTACAATGAAAATACCTTTGTGTGTTTGTTTATGTGTGGGTGTTAGCAATTTTCTGATTGAACCAATAATTATTCAATCTTGAATTGAAAGATTTTGATTAAAAAGTAAGAAAACGAGGTTTATTTTTGAACATTTCCTAGGGTTCTTTAATTTAATCCACTACTTGTTTTCAAAATGGCTCAAAAACAGCTTTAACGATTTCGATAGAAAAATTTCAATGAACAAAGTGTATAAAAAAGGCTAAAGATATTTATTTTATCCGAGATATGTAATTATTATCTCGGAAAAATCATTTTACGCCATTTAAAGTTTTTTTGTACATCATGTTTAGGTACCTCGAATATGATAAATAATTAACATCTCGTGAAAAATCATTTTTACGCGATTTAACATATTATTTTTTTAGATCTTCATTCAAATTTTTTTATCTAAATCTTCTGAGCTGTTTTTATGGAATTTCGAAAAAATTAGAAAAGTAGGTAAAAGTACCTACTCTCCAACAAGAGACGAATTTCCATATCATTTTAGATTTCAATCAACTAAAATATAATAATTTTATCAAAAAAGAAGTTCGAAAGAGATTAGATACTTTATATTCTCCCCAGAATTCACAACCTTTCGACTAATTTTAGAGTCGTTTTCAAGTGTTTGTACAGTCATTTCAAAAAGTCATCATCTCAAAAGATCGAGCTTTTAGAATGATTTCAGAATTAGGTGTCGCAATTGAGAAGAGAATGTTTCTATACAAAATTCAGCCGAAATTCCTATATTGATTTACAATTCAACCTTTCAAGTATCAATTTACAATCTTATAATAATTTTCATTAAAAAATAAAATAACAAAATCCACTTTGTAATGTAAATTCGACCCTTGTTTGTGGACCACTTTATTCAAGCAAATAATTTAAAAATTTATAAATATACTAATTTTATTTAAATTTTTGTTTTATCGAACTTGGTCTCACTTGATAATTAATTTTGATTCAATCATTTAAAATTAATTAATTTTATTTCTCTTATAAAATGGTACATTCTCGATTTTTATTCATTTTTAAAAAATTAATTTTGCAAACGTATACCCAGGTAGCACAAGAATAATCTATAAATATTCTGATAATATCTTTTCTGGACATTGGAATATCCTGTAAATAATCTTTCAATCTTCGTAGATATTCTGTGAATTTTCTTAGAACTAAAATATTCGTATAGGACATTTAATTCAATTTTCTAGAATATACTTAGTTGAACATTCTTAGATTATCCACCAAAGGATATTCCCTTTTCGTCCAAGAATTTTCTCAGTGCAAATATTGTAAGAATCTCCTGAGGATAAGTGGAATATATATGTACTTTTAATATTATTTGGTGGATATTCGTAGAATCTCTTGTGCTGCCTGGGTAGAAAATAAATTTTTGATATTCAATGTTAAATGTTTCAGGTTATTATGATAGGATGCAGTTTTAATAATTTAAAGCATCATAAAGCGTAAAATATTTCCAAGATAATGAACTGTGGCTTGTTTTGAAAGAACCAGGCCAGAATTAAAAAGCAAAACTGTCCTTCAAAAAATCAGGACTTGTTACCGTTACTTGCTGTTTCTACCTCCTGTTCGCGATTCCTCCTCCTTTTACTCGCCGATGATATAATTTCTAGGCACTTTTCATTTTTGTAAGAATCAAGACAATTCTTTCCTCTTACGACTTTGGTTGAATTCATTTAATATCAAAAATACTGATCAACAATGTTTGTATCCTTTTGTATTTATTTTTGAGTTTTATCATTTATTTACTAGGATTAATTTTACTTTACTCGACTTAGGTAATCTAGCGTGTATATCATTAAATCAGAAACATGGGATTTTACTTATACAAAATTAAATTAAAATGAGCCCGTTAGTTAACGTTTCAATTCAATATAAAGAGATTTTCTGCTTGTTTTAATAAAATTTATACAGTTTAAAATAATTTTGTTTTCTTTTTAGGTTTCGTACAAACGTAAAACGGGACCTGTACTTTGTTACGATGCCTGTATGTCCATTCCAAAAGGTCGTTCATTACCTCCAATTAAGTGTCTGCGGCCAAATCGAAAAATAAATATACATAGATCCAAAATCCTGAATAAAAAAAAGTAAAAAAAAAACAACAACAAAAAATTAAAAATAATAGTACTATATTGAAAAATAACTATTATTATCATTTCCGTTCATAATTTGTATTAATTTGAAAGTTTATAATAGGAAAATAAGGACAAGTTTTTATGTGCGACTTTTTTATTTATCACCCAACGTTTCGTCAACTTTGCCGACTGTTATTTGAATTTTGAGATTTCTTTAAGTAAGGATCAAAAGGAGAAAAATATTCTATTCTGGTTCAAAAACAGTGTTGTCTCATTCTATATATGTTATTTCTGTTTTATATCTAATGAAATTGTTAATATAAAAAGAAAAGAAAGAAAAATTGTTTTTGTGAATGTGCCAAATATTTTTTGAAATTTGTGTTCTGATGGTCTTCAATGGTAACGAAGATAATAAGAAAATTTAGACGAATGTGTGACATGACTATTTGGTAGAAGCCCTGAAGAAGTCGGCAAAGTCGACGAAACGTTGACTGATAAATGGGAAAGTCACACATAAAAACTTGTCTTTGTATTCCTATTATAAACTTTCAAATTTTAAAATAACATTAATAAATACTGCCTATCTAACACCACCAAATAAATAATTAAAAAAATTTTAAGCTTAATAGATATGTCTCTGGAGTGTGATTTTTTTAAATGGGATAAACTTTTTGTCCGTTAGAACATCCACGACTAAAGAAGTTTTACTTCCCCCGTGAGCTTAAGTGGATGAGGCTCACACATATTTTTTGAAAATTTAATTCTATATTACATATTTAAAATATCGGAATAAAGAAGGCGACAAAGTAGACAAATTTGGATCATTTTTATTGAAAATTTTTTATTGATTGATTGTTTTATATATATATATATATCTATAGGTACATATAAATAAATACAAATCTTTTATAAAAAACAATCTTAAAATGTTTATTTAAAATCCAAACGTTTCGGGGAAGGGAGAACCCATTTATCAATGGAATTTCTGGTTCTATCTTCACCCGTTTGGATTTTAAATAAACGTTTATATATATATGTGTTATTACTATATCCTAGTTATTAAAATCCACTTTTATTTGTTTATTTGCATCAAGCACAGGATAACCTCATTGATTTCCCTTTATGAATCAACAACTCTATTATTCTCGTCAAAAAACCCAATCTTTTCAAAACCTAGTTTTGTGTAACGAAATCATTTTTTTTTTTTTGACTGCGGGGTCCACTAGTATCGCTCGGGATATTTTATTGATCAGTAGCGATGCAGGATCTGGCAGCGAATCCACCCTCTGAGGGTAGAGACCCCCTGGTAATTAGCTCCGCGTTGGGTTGCACCCACTCTTTAGTAACGCACCCTCCGGGGACACTCCGGCCGCCCCTCAAAATTCCAAACTCCCCTCCGACACTTGCTTTGCTTATTTTTCTTCATTTTCTCATTAAATTTTCAATTAAAATAAAAAAAAATCCTTATTTTAATTAATAGTGATCTCTTTGATTTTGAACTGAATAACGTTTATATTGGAGAAATTTATCAGGTTAGGGTGTCATAAAATAACAAAGTTGTTACAAACATTTCTAGGCTATTATATACTTATAATACCAGCTGCGACGTCCGCCTTGGGCGAGCATCTTGATGGCCAGGGGGATAATCCCCATGGACTTCGGTTCCTTCAATCCCTGCTACACCACTGGTATAATTTATAACCACCCTTGAAAATTTTAGATTTTAAATTATTTTTTAAATTCCCCCGTATTTATTTTAACGCCAAAGCACTGCCAATCAAAGAAATCACGTCGCGCAAGCCGATTATTATAATATATATTTTTACTGGTTAATAATGCCAACGAGCAATATACTAGAAAAAATTTGATAATTTTCATCCTTTTTTTGACCTAAACTTCGCGTTGCGTTTTATATTCAAATAAAGACTGACACTTTTTCAAGGCTCGATACGCTATTTGCAGTTTCGGAGAATTAATAATTTTCAATCTGATATTCGATTTAATATTTTCTTACTCAAAAGACCCTTCCTAGAATAATAGAAATTAAAACTTTACTGAAACTGGTCTGGACTGGTATTGACAGCCTCGCAATGCCTTAGTTCTAAAGGAAGAGGGTTCACCTATCCGCACCCTTTTTATTCATTTTCCTCGATCAGATTCTAATGAAAGAATCGCTCACCCGCACATTTATTAAATAATTAAAAAAGTAAACACTTATTTACGGACACCCTTTTTAAGTAATTAATAATAAAGTAAAATATAAAATAATTTGTTCATTTATGCATATATTATAACATTTCCTTAAAATTTCAATAAAATCATTCAAAAAATGATGTTTTCTGATTTTTGAACCAGAAGTTCATTGGAAATACAAACATTTTAGCACAAGAACAAACTTTCTATGATTTTTCGTCGTTAAGTTATCGAGGGTATCTGAATCCAGACAAACCGTCACGAATAAAAAAAATCATGGTTCAAAATGATTTTTCTCCAAATTTCAGACATTTTAAGCAAAAAAAAAAACAAATTTGAAAATTTTTGATTTAAGTCAATACTAGGCGAGCCGTACCGAGTAGAAATAATTATTGTCTTCTCCCTATATACTGGCTATGCAGTATTAAGGGGATAAATAGATGGTTACTAACATTTTCTAGTATCCATTTATAGGCATTTTGAATCAATTCCAGGGGATTTCACGCAACTCAACTGCGACTAAAATCAAACAATGTTTTATAAGGTCGCCTATCGCGCTGCATGTTGCTCAATTTGTGTGATCATATGGGAACGAATGCTTTCGACATGCCTAGCTAGGCCCTTCGCATATCTATATATACAGCGAGTTTATTACGACTGGCGCCGCACATTTCGTTTCTCAACACTCCATTTTCCATTTCTATATATACCTACATATTTTACGGAATTAAATATTTTCCCTCCAGGAGAGGTCAGATCCTAAATTAAATTAATTGTAATGTTCGTGAAGGTTGAAATTTTGTTTAAATCACACATAATTAATTATAACTATTTATTGAATACAAACAACAAATTACAACTATGTCGTTTCGATCAGCTTATTCTGCGATCGTTCTCAAGTTTGAGCAATAAGGTGGAACGAAAAATACAAATTTTGATATTTTTTTATTTGTAAAAGAAAGTTGCCTTTAGTAGTAGAAAAGTCGAAAACAAGATATAAAAGTCATTGGATCATGTCTTGAGGTGCCTCAAGAACGATAAAGTTTCATAAATTAACAGATTTGGCAGGGTTCTTTTTTTGGTTGTATGTAAAAGCAATAAATTGTTATTGTAATAGCTTAAAATAAATGTTAATTGATGTAAAAAGGCATAAAAAATTTTGAGACAGTGATTATAGCATGTCTTGCGGTGCCACTAGGAGCATCATTTCAGTTCTTTAATAGCTACACCTCGATCCTGGGAGCCCCTGGTATTTAGACAACTGAATCGGCAGATCAGTTAAGGGTATGCGGCGCGTCCCTGCCTAGCATCTATTTGTACACTCAACATAAAAAAACTGGATACGCGAAAATTAAAAAAAAAAATAAGTAGACAAGATATTAATAAAAACAAAGAACCCAAGTGCAAGCCGTACTCGCAAAAAATAGCTATCGTAATTTTTTCCATATTACATCCGAACGAATTATTTTATAGCAGCCAAAAAAATACTTATTGAAAGTACTCAGACAGAGCAACTAAAATAGAAAGGTGGATTATCCCTAGTCACAGTGAAGATAGACTGTTTTAATTCATAATTACAACACAGTTTCTGAGATAATGAATAAAGAATGAAAAATTTACACTAAAAACAAGCTGGCATGTATTTAACTTAAATAGAGTTTTAACTTTAATACTTTTTTGATGTTTTTTCTCTTCAGCCATTGTCGCAACAGCTTTCAATCTCTTATTAAGAACTTTTTGTTTTTATAAATCTCCCTTTATAATGTACTTTATCTGAAGATTTCTATGATAAAAATATTCAATCCCGGACAATGTTGCCAGATTTGTCAAACGAGCACGGGATTGGCTAGTATTGGTACATAAAGGGCAAAAAGTTTTGGGCTTATGAATTATGAATCCTTATTGTCTGTTCTATATACTCTAGCATTAACTTTTTGCTAGTATTGTCGCGAAACAACTACCTTAAGAGTTGAAATTTTATTTAAATGATTAATTATAATTGAAAAGTTTTTGTTTTGCCGAGAGTAGCAGAGTTGTTGATTCACAAAGAGAAACAAAGAGGTTGTCCTCTGCTTGATGCAAATAAACATATACACATATATATCAAGATGATATATCTGTATATATATTAGATTAGTTCCTAGCCTTCCAGCAGTGACGAAAGAACACCAAGTTTTCAATATCCATATGATATTGACTCCATGAAAAACATTTATAATTGAAGAAAGACTGATGATGAAGACCAAGTCTTCGAAACTATAGTCTCAAACAAATAAATAATATATATACAGATATATCATCTTGATATATATGTGTATATATTTATTTGCATCAAGCAGAGGACAACCTCTTTGTGTCTCTTTGTGATTAATTATAATTATTTATTGAACACGAACAAATAATACTATATAACTACGATACTTGAGATCGATCGCAGAATAAGCCGATCGAAACCTTGTAGTTATATTTGTTATGTGTTTATTTGCATCAAGCAGAGAACAACCTCATCGATTTCCCTTTATGATCATATTTTTATTTAATATACTATTTTTTTCTCTATTCATTTGGAGTTTCTTGTTATTCATTAAATAATAATTTGCCTCTTGGCTCGCAGAGAAAAATGTCAAAAGAAGATTGGCTTCTCGGTGTGTTAGAAATTGCATTATTGATGATACACGGGGACAGAGAAGAGGCTGGTCCCCGGCCCCTGTTCCCTCTGCAGCTATTTCTTCTCTGGTGTCAGCTTTAACCCTGGCCAGCCAGCAGGTTCAAGGGGATGGATGCCTCCACGCCCTCGGTATCGTCGTCGTCGAGGCAACCCTCTAGGCCTACAAACAGACAATTGTTGATCGAATATCGAGCCGAATTCTCTCTCTTCAAGACAAACAACTCCATTCCATTTTGCACTTCTTTCAATTCGGCGACTATAGCCTGAATATAGACAAAAAATCAACCCTCGGAAAATTGAACTATTCACGAATTCGTAAAATAAATTTTCTTTTTCAAACTCATTTTGAATGAAACTTTATTATTAAATAATTTATTTGAAGAATTTTTTCCTTCTAAAAATAGGAGTTTTGGGGGATCTTTTCTCCTTCTTCAGGGTCATTGACCCTTTTAAGGTAGTTCTTTCACAAATGAAAAAATTCAAGAAGTCTTCGAAACTTAGAATATAAGTCATTAAAAGCATAATAAATATACTGTTAAAATTTGAAGACGATTTACCACACCAAACATGAAATAATTGCAATTAAAAATGACATTTTTTACATATTGTAGATTGGGAAAGGGTGAGAAATGATCATTATTTTATTTTTTTCATTGAAGAACTTTCACCATCTTGATGAAAAACTAATATTTATTAGAATAATATATTCGGAGTAACTTAAAAAAAATAATTGAAATTATTTACCTCGTAGTTTTGATAAAAAATAAAAAAAAACATATTTGGGCGATTATTTTTAGTGGAGGGGATATAATATCAATGGCTTGGAAACGATCCATTCATAAAGAGAATATAGTAGTGTAAAAAGTACAGTCACGTTAAAAATACATAACCTAAAATTTTAGCACCGTTCATATTTATAGAGTGGTTACGAGGCTAAAGCTTTTTGTGTGGATTGTCGCGAAAGAACCTCCTTAAACCCTGAAGAAGGGAAGATCCTCCGAAACGCCGGTTTTTAAGAAGAAAATATGCCTTTCCAATAAATTTATTTAATTTGGAATTATATTTTTTCATTATTCTTAGCCTGCCTTCCATCATTTCTAAATTAAATAATTTTTTAATGTGATAAGCAGATCCCCCCCCATCCCATAACTTTTGTGAAATTAGTCCCCAGAGACTGAGAAGGGCTCGACTATCAGTATACTGGGAAAGCCTAACGAAAGTCAATACTCGTTACATCCAGCTTGCCGGGCGGTATAATTATTATTATCACTGTTTTTTTTAACTCGCTACGCCCGGTTTCTGCCAAGAACTGAATTCACCTAAAAATTAAATTATAAAATTTATCAGGACGTTTTTTTTTAAATTATATTAATATACAAAGGTGTTACACTCAAAAGGTGCAACCCCTATAAATCAGGATGATTTTATCGTGAAGAGAAAAGGAAGATATTTCAGGGATCGAGACAAACATTGATCGCTTGATGATTGTTTAATTAGACTCTAGTATCTATTATCACTTGAAAACTTCTTATAATTAAAAGCCGAAATGCCGTAGTAAACATTTGTCTTAATCAATTATCTAATTGATTAAGTGATCCTCCTCTCAAAGATTGATGATCTCATTGACCAAATCTTCGACTAAAAATATTTTTTTAATCTTTCGAACATTAGCCTAATTTATTATTTTTGTTATTCATAAAAATAAATATATAAAAAACCCATTAGTTATAAAAATATTAGTGTGAAGACTTATTGGAAAAGTGAAGAGAAGATAAGTCCCTTGTCCATCTTTTCTTTTTAACTGACTTTTCTTTTAAAAGCATCGAAGTTAAAATCTGATATTGGATTTTTCTAACATAAATACAGTGGTCTTATATCAAATAGATTTATTTGAACATATTTTGCTTTACAATATTTTATTTTTACAAAGAACTTCATTTTCGATTATGTTATAGTCTACTTTTCAATGAGTCTAATTTTTATAATCATCATCATCATCATCATCATCATCAATCAGCCCTTTTTCTTGTCCACTGCTGAACATAGGCCTCCTCCAAATGTCTCCAGTTTTCTCGATCTTTTGCAACTTTTATCCAATTTGTCGATATTCTTCTTATATCGTCTGTCCATCGTTTTTATAATAGTTATATTTATTTATTGAATAATATAAGTGAAAATATTGCATTCTTCTCACAAGATCTTCACACTTTGAGGTCTACTATCTTAAAGGCTATAAAGATACTTTCACTTTCTCATTTCTGGCGAAAGTAAACCATAGGCTTAAAAGATTAAAACCACATTTAGAAAAAATAGTTTAATGGTCTTAATAGCCGAACAAGGGACCATACATTAACTTATTGGTGATGTGTGTGATTTCAGGCTCCCTAAATAGAGAGCAACAGAACAGAGGCTTAAAAGATTAAAACCACATTTAGAAAAAAAAAAGAAATTATGAAATTCGAAAAGTTGAATATTCTCATCTCTCATATATTTTTGCAAAGGGAAATTGTGGCTAAAAATAAATAATAGCTTTTTTCCGGTGTTACGTAAAGAATTCGTCATCCAGGAGGGTTATGATCGAGCTTTTGCATCCATAGGGTATTAATCCTTATCATGAAGGGAATTTTCTACCTAACTTCTTATCACCCCTTCCTATAATCTTATAGATTTTTCACCTACTTGCATCCTTACCATAAAAACAATTTCAAGACTATCAATATACCGAGTTTTTACTTTACCATACAGGGTATTGTAATCGTGCATGAAAAAAGTGTTTTTTCTCCTTCTTTTTTTCGAAATATCTCAAAAATGGCTGAAACTATTTTGATTAAAAAAATTGAGCGAAACCATGGCATTTCCCTCTACAAAAAATCTCTAATTAGTGAACATCGAAAAAATGATATTTTTCGAGATAATAATTGTTTTGTCAAAATGTCTGTTAGTTAGTCTGTCTGGTTGTTAGTTAGTCTGGTTGCCTAGTTGTTAGTCTGTGCGTTACCAAATTTTGTGGACGAGCTAGCTCAAAAACTAGTTTGAATATCAAAACCAAATTTCATACGTAGTTTTGGTCTATTGAGATTACAGAGCTGATTAGATTTTGATGCATAATCGACCCAAAACTGAGGGGGGGGGGGGGTTAAAAATTAAAAATCTAGGCCGTTTGAGCAAACTCAACCAAATTTTGTATACATAATCAGTAGAACCCAGAAGTCTAAAAATGCAAAAACTACCCCCCCCCACATGATTATAAATAATTTTAGGGAGCCAGGTTGTATGGTAAAGTCAAGTGGATGGCCACATCAGAACACGTCAGTTTTTTTCAGCTCTAGTAACCGAAACGGTTCACATCCAGAGCCAAAGTTCTAGCCCCATTCTTTGTGTTACCTAGGTTTCTCCTCTGCTTGGCTACCTTTCCACTTTCTTCCCACTTTGTCCGAGGGCGTCCTCTTCTTTCTTTCCAGGGTCTTCCATTAAATTACTCCCTTTTAGCTAGCCATCTATAGTCGGATATCCGTCTCTACTGACCTGAACAATTTTATTAACAAGCAAAAGTTTTTTGTCTAGAAAATAAGCTACATTTATTTTTCTAATAAATTCATCCTAAAATTTATATTAGCATTTAAAATTTTTTTCCAAAATGTATTTATTTATTTATTTATTTTATCCAAAAAACTTAAAATTTGATTTAATTGAAAAGATTTTGTTTTCCCGAGAATAGCAGACCTCATGATTCATAAATATTAAACAATGAGGTTATCCTCTGCTAGGTGCTAGATATATATATATATATATATATATATTTGTTAGAGACTATAGTTTCGAAGGTTGACTCTCATTATCAGTATTTTTAATTATAAATATTTTATCTGTTATTACTCGATTGGATATAGATAAATTCGTCGTTTTGTTGTTATAGCAAGTAGCAAATTTATCCATATCCATTCGGGTATTTGAACCCATGAGAAATAACAAATATAATACCTTAGAAGTTTTTCTTTGGAAACTGACTGGTAGATTTATAGTTGAGGATTGGATAGAAGGCAGTCCAGAAATAAAATAAAAAAAAAGACTACCAAATTTCGAATAAATAAGTATTTATTGGAAAGTTTTCACTTTACAATTTTTTGAAACCGACTTTTCGGAGGATCTTCTTCCCTCTTTCTTCAGGGTTTATAAAATTATAAGGGGAGAACTTTCTTTCCAGTAAATACTTATTAGAAATAAACTTTTTATTTATTTCTGGACTGCCTTGCATCCAATCCTCAACAACAGATATACTATTTTTAATTAAAAATACTGATGATGCAGGTCAAACATTCGAAACTATATATAACTATCAATGTTCTCCTGACGATGAGTTATGAGCTCGAAATATATAGAGTAAACTAAAAAAATCTTTGTATTTTAATTTTTTTCTCCCTGTGAAACACCACCAACTCCAACCTAATTTAATTCGAAACTATAGTTTCTAACGAATCAATTATAAATAGTGAAGTTAATTTTCTAATTAATATATCAAAGAAAAATTAACATATTAACGAGAATTGTTTTTGATCGCGCTTTTTTATACAAGATATATATATCGCGAGACTACTGCTGGTTGAAGCTATTGGAGTCTGCTGAGTCTTAAGTCTGGACCAAGAGAGAATGAAATTGAATGAAAACTCCAATAGCTTCAACCAGCACTAGTCTTGCGATATATAGCTTGTTTAAAAAAGCGCGATCAAAAACAATTCTCGTTAATGTGTTAATTATTCTTTGATATATTAATGAGAAAATTACCTTCACTATTTCAAGTTAGAAATATATAAATTCGGATATTATTTTCACTTAATATTTGACAAAAATCATCTCGATTTGCGATCGAATCAAATACAGGAAACTTATGATGAATCAATTATATAATTATATACAATTATATTTCAAAGAAAAAAATAATCATTGATTGTATAAGAAATATTAAAAAATACAAATCTTTAAAAAAAAAATAAAAAACACATACAATAATAAAACTTGAGCAAGATACGACGTAGGTTTCACAAAAAAGAAATAAAACAAACATGAGTTTTGAATTTGATATGTTTCGGGGTGAGCCCATCATCAGGAGTCAAAGAAAACGGCTCATCCCCGAAATATATCGAATTCAAAACTCAATTTTGTTTTATTTCTTTTTTGTGATACCTTCCTCGCATCTTGCTCAAGTTTTACCCCGTGCCCTCCAACCCTGCGCACCACACCCCCGCCTAGTCCCCTGGACCCCACCCCCGCTATGCCCCCTGGAATCCACCCCGCACCACGCCCTGCACCACACCCTACCCCCTTTTGGGGTCAAAATATCAAAACGTTATATAGCTAAAAACGTAAGGTAGAAGACATCTGATGTAAATATGAAATTTCATAATAATCCCTTCAGCCGTTTTTACGTGAATCGTGAGCAACTTTTCGGAAACCACTGAAACAGACATTCAGACATACATACACACAAACCGACAGACATGAATTTTGTTGAGGGTGTTTTCGTTCATAACTTTGCTTGAAAAGTGTGCAACCAATATGTGATTTTAGAGCAATGTACAGACAAACCCTTATTTATATATATATATATAGATTAAAATGTTTCACCTAGAACCAACATCTAACTTCTTAAAAGTTAATAATCAAAAACACGTTTATTAGAAACCAAACGTTTCGGGAGAATTTCTCCCTTTTTCAATGGTAAATTAATGGTTTCTAATAAACGTGTTTTGATTGTTTTTTAACCGACTTCAAAAAAGGAGGAGGTTCTCTATTCGATTGAATTTTTTTTTTTTTTTTTTTTTTTTTTGTGCCTATGTTACCTCATATCTCCGCCAATTGTCAACCGATTTTGAAAATTTTTTTTGCATTGGGTCCAGTCTAGCTTCCGATTGGTCCCATTTTTTTTTCGATTTTTTTTTCATAGGTATTAGACCTTTTATTAGGTTTGTTTAGGTTTGTTTAGACCTAACCTCTTTGTTTATGAACCGATTTCGATGGTTCTTTTTTTATCCGAAAGGGGGTGTCTTAGGGATGGTGTCATATTAATTTGGTCAAGTTCTGATGATATAATCACTATTAATAACATCACTAAAAAGAGAAAATAAAAATTTTTAAGAAAAAATAAAAACCGACTTCAAAAATTAAGTGCAACAAATATAAAAATACACTAAAAGGTATAAAATAATTATTATCTTATTTAGTTACAACTAAACGACGAAATATTAACACGAAATTACTTTTGAAGTTGGTGCCAAACATATACCTTTTATGGATCTTACTTAGTACGTTTGGCGGGTACGCTCGCTTATAGGTATAGTTTGTTTGGCACCGACTTTAAAAAGTAATTTCGTGTTAATATTTCGTCGTTTAGTTGTAACTAAATAAGATAATAATTATTTTATACCTTTTAGTGTATTTTTATATTTGTTGCACTTAATTTTTTGAAGTCGGTTTTTATTTTTTTCTTAAAATTTTTTTAAAGATTTATACAATTATACATATTTATATTATTTTATTTAACGATAAGTACTATTTATTTTATTTAAATTTGTCCCTACCCCGGAGGTCAGATTTTATTAACCTCATACACACATATTTACACCCCCCTTCTCTGTTTTTCTTCTTTCTGCTTGTTTTTTATTTATATTTTTAATGATTTTGTTAGCGTTGACTGATTTTTCTTTTCTTTGGTTTGGTGTTGCAGGCGCAGAGGCCCGAGCAGAGTGTTATGCAAGCTTTGGAAAGTCTCAACGACTCGCAGGTGAGTTTTGTGTTGCCTGCCTGCCTGGCTGGCTGTTCAGCCAACTCCAAGGCCTCGCACCTTACCATTACAACCTAACCGAGAACTATCCTCATTTACCTGATTGAAAGCATTGGGGGAGTCAAAATACAGGCCAGCATTTTAGTTAGGGTCGATTCCAACCAGTCACTGTTCTGGCCTGCACTTTCTTTCTCCCACTGTCTGCATTTCGGGAATTCCACCAACTTAAAAAGAAATTTTATTATTTATCAAAATGTAGAATTTTTTTATTCCTCCACCCAATAATTAAAAAAACTTGTCTTACTTATTTAAAAAAATTTAATTTTATTTAAAAATGTTTCGGGCTTTTATTAGCCCATCTTCAGTTTTAAAAACCCTTTTTTCTCTTATACATATAATCTTTCAAAATTCTCAACTCAAATATAGTCAAAGTACATAATTAATTAAAAAAATATATATAATATTTTATTCTATTTTATACATTGTAAAACACAAACATCTCTTCTATAAAATAAGCTAACGTGTTCTGATGTGGCCATCCACTTGACTTTACCATTCAACCTGGCCCCTAAAATTATTTATAATCATGTAGGGAGGGGGTAGTTTTTGAATTTTTATACTTCTGGGGTCCCAGTGATTATGTATACAAAATTTGGTTGAGTTTGTTAAATGGCCAAGATTTTCATTTTTACCCCCCCCCCCATTTTGGCGGTTAGTTTTTGCATTTTTAGACTTCTGGGGGTCCACTGATTATGTATACAAAATTTGGTTCAGTTTGGTCAAACGGCCTAGATTTAAAGTTTTTAACCCCCCCCCCCTCCACCCCCTAATTATGGGTCGATATGTACCAAAATCTAATCAGCTCTTAATCTCAATGGACCAAAACTACGTGTGAAATTTGGGTTCGATATTCACACTAGTTTTTGAGCTAGCTCGTCCACAAAAATTTGGTATGCCACAGACAACAATTATAATCTCGAAAAATATAATTTTTTCGATGTTCACTTATTAGAGCTTCTTTGTAAAGCGAAATGCCATTGTTTAGCTCAATTTTTTTAATCAAAATAGTTTCAGCCGTTTTTGAGATATTTCGAAAAAAAGAAGGAAAAAACACTTTTTTCATGCACGATTACAATACTTGACCATACCCCCTGTATGGTAAAGTAAAAAAAAATATAAAATATTTTCTTCAATTTTATACATTTTAAAACACAAACAGCTCTTTATAAAAAAAAAAAAAAAAAAAAACCTAACTTCAATTTAATAGAAGGCTTCGAAAAGAACCTCACATATATTTATCAAGACAAACATATACAACATAAATACACCGCGTTTCGATCACTAGATCTATGAAATCGATCACAGATCTAGGGATCGTAAGGTCATGTATTTATTATATTTAACAGTGCATAATGTAGTTCTTATCAAAGCCTTTTATTAAATAATTCAACCACCAAAGCTTTTATCAATTCATCTAACTTCAATCTAATATAATTTTTGTATCTCCACATCTTTAAAAACAATACTTCTAAAATTTCTTCTACCCCAAATTTCTCTTGAAAAAAAATTTTTATTTAAATTTTAATGAAGGATGTGCTTTAACTATATTTGGTACGAGAATTTCGAAAGATTATAAAGGGCAAAGGATTTTAAAAACTGAAGATCGGCTATATTAAGCCCGAAACATGTATTAAATAAAATGTTTTTTTTTCTTCTTCATAACTAAGACAGGTTTTTTTTAATTATATGGTTTGGATGAAAGAATGAAAAATTATACATATTGATTTTAACAATCAAGAATATTTGAGTATATTTATCAAAACATAAAATTTAATTTTATCACTCAAGTTATGGTAAGCTTCTACCTAGATGGGAGTAGAAAAATTATCCAGACAAGAAAATATTTTTTCTTAAATAATAAGAAATTATGTAACAAATTTTATACCAAAATTAAAAAGAGAGAGGTATAATTTATTATATTTAGTCTATTGAAAACCTTGAAACGTGTTCATACAATTTTACTTTTTTTTTTATTTTAATATGAAATATATTTGATTTCAATTCTATTCACTTTCGTAATACTTTTAATAGAAATTACTTATACTTATGATGTATTTAGACACTATTCAAGTCCTTTCAAACGAATTTTTTTCTTTATATCATTATTATTGAAAAGTCTTTGCTTTTCAATGGAACCAATGGATATTTTTAAAGAAGGCTGCACATTCTATTAGCACATGGTTAGGCACCTTAGCTCGCCCTGGTCATATGATACAAACAAAATTAAACGATCATTATAAATAATTAATTGATAAGTGATGGAAAGGCAGCCCAAGGATAGGGAAAATTATCTCCAAGTAATTAAAAAGATGAATATCCAATAAATCTACTTTATTCTAGATAATTTTTTCACTATTCTTGGGCTGCCTTTCCATCACTTATCAATTAAAATTTCTACCAGCCTGTTTCTCTCCGAAGAGAAAATTTCTTCTAATATTATAAATAATAATGGAGTCATTAATTTTTAGATCTTTTATTTGCATTATCTGTATAATTATTATCATAATCATTTGATCAGATATTGTTAATTTATATATATATACCTACACAATTATTTGCGGTTTAGTAGAGTGTTACCCAACCTTTTTTGTTTTCTGGCCAGAAATAAATAAGCTGACGTGTTCTGATGTGGCCATCCACTTGACTTTACCATACAACCTGGCCTCTCACTTATATTCAATATTTAATTAAATTATTTATAATCATGTAGGGGGGGTTAGTTTTTGCATTTTTAGATTACTGTGTGCCCACTGATTATGTATACAAAATTTGGTTGAGTTTGGAACAAGAGCCTATATTTTCATTTTTTGACCCCCCCCCACCCATTTTCGGCGGTTAGTTTTTCCATTTTTAGACTTCTGGGGTCGCACTGATTATGTATACAAAATTTTCTTGAGTTTGGTACAAGAGCCTATATTTTCATTTTTTGACCTCAACCCCCCTCCCCCCACCAATTTTGGGCGGTTAGTTTTTGCATTTTTAGACTTCTGGGTTCGCACTGATTATGTATACAAAATTTGGTTGAGTTTGCTCAAATAGCCTAGATTTTTAATTTTTAACCCCCCCCCCTCTACCCCCCTTAATTTTGGGTCGATATGCACCAAAATCTAATCAGCTCTTAATCTCAAAGGACCATAACTACGTGTCAAATTTGGTTTCGATATTCACACTAGTTAGTAGAGCGAAAAGCCATGGTTTCGCTCAATTTTTTTAATCAAAATAGTTTCAGCCGTTTTTGAGATATTTCGAAAAAAAAGAAGGAAAAAGTGGTTTTTTCATGCACGATTACAATACTTGACCATACCCTGTATGGTAAAGTAAAAAATAACTTTCTTTCTATGGTATACACAATATTTTTATATTCTAAAGTTTTAAAAATAATTAAATATATTAATTTGACATAGGTAAGAAGTAAATTGAAATATATTTGCCCTATTTCAAGATATCCCCATTAACAAGCCCTTGTAGCCAATAGGAAGTAAACGTAGACGTTTTGTGAGTGAGGCTCGCGATACGCTCTTCAATTTATATCATTTTTTAAATAGAAAAATTATTATATAAAACAAGATTTCTATTATTTACTATTTATAAAAATTACTATATATCGAATTTTTTCCAAAATTTAATTCTCAAGACATCCAAAAAATAAAACTTAAGTAGATTTTGTTTGTTTACATATACGATTGAGACGCCATCTTTTGATGAATCCCATCACTATCTTGGCTAGCGTTCCAAAATAGGGTTTTAACCATGGATAAAGTATATATGGTTTTAACCGAAGGGTGACTATGCTGTACACCTACTTCCACTTGTACTTCCAAATATTTCCAAGTAATTCCAAATATTTCCAAGTACTTTCAAAATATTTCCAAAGAGGTGTACACCTACTTCCAATCACGGATCACCCCTCGGTTTTAACTAGCTAGTTTGTCTAAAGTCATTCTTTAGCGAGCATGTACTAGTAAGAAAATTCAATTGTCGCCAGGTGTTAGATAAAAAATAATTATTTTCTCTAATCTACACTTATTATAATCTGCTTTCGCGATGAAGCCGACGTGTTTTTTTTATTTTAAAACCTACTAATAGTTCATGACAAATAAAATTTATTAAAATTAGGGAATATAAATTATTATTTTAAAACCCACTAATAGTTCATGACAAATAAAATTTATTAAAATTAGGAAGTTAAAATTATTATTTTATAATCTGCTACTGTGTCCAGGGGCGTAGCCACATGGCCAATAAGATGCACGCCGAAGGCGGGCTTCGCAGCTAATATATTAATAAGTATCTTAATTTTCGCATATTTTATCGACAAATCACCAAAATAGCTTCTAGATCCGTTTTTAGATATCTCTATGAATTTTGAGCTATTAAGTAATGTTTACATATAATTTTAAATTTAAAAATTTAATTAAATATTCGGAAGTTAAAAGCATAAATATAATCATCATCATCAGGAAGTTATTTGAATTAATATTTTGTTAAAAAGGACCCTTCCTACTTGAGGTCATTGGCATCCCAGGTTCTCTTTCGTCAGTATGTCAAAAGTTCATTTCGTTTATTGTTTGTGTGAGAATTTTACAAAGCTAGTAAAATTAAAAATATATAATATCATATATCGAAATGAAAAATGTAATTTTATGTGATAATATAATGATAGAATTATCCGGGATGTGGCCAAATTGAAACGACATACAGATTCTATAGTCGAGCTTTCGATATAAAATTTTATCTTTATCAGGAATTTTTTCCTGATTTATTTTTTTATTTTTATTTCCTGATGAAGATAATATAATAGGATCAGAGTTTTGAATCAATTTGGCCTCATTCCCGATACTTCCATCATTTTTAAAGATTGGTATTTTCCATAATTTTCTATAGTAATTTCGTTTATACATTTTTTAGATATTTGCCATTCCTTTCCTCACTGTTACCATTTTTAACCAACTTCAAAAAAGGACGAGGTTCTCTATTCGACTGAATTTTCTTTTTGCATTGGGTTCAGTCTAGCTTCCGATTGGTCCCGTTTTTTTTTATTAGTATTAGACCTTTTTTGTTAGGTTTGTTCAGGCCTAACTTCTTTGTTTATGAACCGATTTCGATGATTCTTTTTTTATTGGAAATTGGGTATCTTAGGGATGGTGCCATATTAATTTGGTCAAGTTCTGATGATATGATCAACGACGAAATAACGTAAATCTCCAATTCTTATGAACAAATAATCGAAATTATGATAAATAAAATCTTTCGAGAAAATTTCTATATTTATGAATTGAATTTTATTATCATTTTCTGATGCATTCGTCGACGCTTTCTCTTACGAGATGCATGCAAGGTATTATATTAAGTCAATATTAATAACATCACTAAAAAGAGAAAAATAAAAATAATTTTTATAAAAAAATAAAACCGACTTCAAAAAACTTAAATGCAACAAATAAAATAATAATAACTTAAAAATAAAATAAAATACACTAAAAGGTATAAAATAATTATCTTATTTAGTTACAACTAAACGACTAAATATTAACATTAAATTACTTTTTGAAGTCGGTACCAAACATATACATTTTATGAATCGCGCTTGTCGGATCTTACTTTTAGTACGTTTGGCGGGCACGCTCGCTTATAGGTATAGTTTGTTTGGCACCGACTTCAAAAAGTAATTTCATGTTAATATTTCGTCGTTTATTTGTAACTAAATAAGAATATTATTTTATACCTTTTAGTGTATTTTATTTGATTTTTAAGTTATTATTATTTAATTTGTTGCATTTAAGTTTTTTGAAGTCGGTTTTTTTTATAAAAATTGTTATAGTTTAATTATTCTAACCTTCTTCTGTGATATCACATTTCTACACATGAAAAAAATAGCGATATATATCTTTTCTAGCTTTGGTTAAAATTTTTTATTTTTTATAAAAGAAAACTTTTTTTTTTACTTTTACTATACAGGGATTAAGGGATTAAAAATATGGTATTGTCATTAGTATTATTTTCAAGAGTTTTTTTTTCTGTTCTGAGGATAGTAAGTCTAAATAAAATCCAAAAATCTTTTCAATTTGGAAAAATAAATATTTTTGTATCAGGAATAGGAACTGGACTAAATAATCAAAAACACAAGAGATTTTATTAAAAACAATTTTTGACAAAGAGTGATTGAATGGACCACTGAGGAAGTCAAAATAAATTGACTAAACTTCTGGCCCATTTAATAAAAGCTCTGTGTGTTTGATTATTTAGTCCAGTCCCCTGCTATTCCTGATAAAAAAATATTTATAATGGACGCGATCGATACATTATAAATATTTTTGCACCAGAGGTAACTTTCTACGTCCATCCTAATATGGGGAGGAAATCATGCTTGAAAAATTCTCTACACGTTTTTAACATATTTAAACACTATAATAAAAAAAATATAATTTTTCAAATGAATCTGAGTAGTGTATCGAGTAAATAATTTCTACGGCATGGGGGCGTCTAGTGAATTATTAAATGCCTTTAAATGTCTGAGGCTATTTTTTTTTTAAGTTTCTTTATTACTTTATCATACAGGGTATGGTCAAGTATTGTAATCGTGCATGAAAAAAGCGGTTTTTTTCCTTCTTTTTTTCGAAATATCTCAAAAACGGCTGAAACTATTTCGATTAAAAGAATTGAGCGAAACCATGGTATTTCGCTCTACAAAAAAGCTCTAATAAGTGAACATGGGAGGGGGGTCCAAAAATGAAAATCTTGGCCATTTACCAAACTCAACCAAATTTTGTATACATAATCAGTGGGTCCCCAGAAGTCTAAAAATGCAAAAACTAACCGCCCAAAATCGGGAGGGTTCAAAAAATGAAAATCTTGGCCATTTACCAAACTCAACCAAATTTTGTATACATAATCAGTGTGCCGCCTCTAGGAGTCTAAAAATGCAAAAACTAACCCCCCTCCCCTACATGATAATAAATAATTTTATTAAATATTAAATATAAGTGAGGGTCCAGGTTGTATGGTAAAGTCAAGTGGATGGCCACACCAGAACACGTCAGCTTATTTTTTTGTTGTTTTTATATACGCAATTGGATGTTGATGAAAGCAGTCCACGGTGGTTGTAAAAAATAAGACTATAGAGGTTTTATTATTTTACTTATTTATTAAACGACGTTTCTGGAGATTTATTCTTCCTTCTTCAGGATAACAAAAAGTCAATGAAAGTAGTTCAAATCATATTACTTTCGTCTTCTTTGACAATGCCAAAAACATTATAAAATTTTTTCATCTCGAATAGCAATAAATTGCTTTTTATTTTATTTCTATTCGAGATGAAAATTTTTATAATGTTTTGTTACCCTGAAGAAGGAGAGAATAAATCTCCGAAACGTCGGTTTGACAAATAAATGTAAAATAATAAAACCTCTAGTCTTATTTTTTACAACCACCGTGGACTGCTTTCATCAACATCCAATTGCATATTTATACCAGTCCGTCTCCTAAAGAAAAACTCTATCAGTTTTTATATATTATACGAACTGGGAAGCCCGCCTTTGGCGGGTATCTTGCTGAACAGGAGGCTACGATCCCTGGACTGCGCTATTTATGATTTATATTATTTATGGTTGTGTCGAACATAATTTCTACGCTCTTAATATTGGTATAAATTGAACTTTTACTTTTTGGCAATATTATTTTCTCTTTACGCATTTAAGAATAACATAACAATTTGTAATAAATCAAATTAATATAATTGAAAATTACAGAATATAAAACGGTCTGTTATGAAAATTATATAATTCATATAAATGTTTCTAAATTATTATGTCATGTCTATTTATAACTATTATTAGAATTATTTTAGATTGAAACAAAATTGTTCAAGTATAAATAGAAAAGCACGAGAATATTTTAGGAAACACTTTTTTTATATAAGAATCGATTTCATTCTAGAAATAATAAAATTTAAATTTACTACTCCTGACGTAATTTTTTTCGCTTATCGCCTTTAGAAATGTCTGAAATCATTTTAGGCTATTATTATTTTTTACTTTACCATACAGGGTATGGTCAAGTATTGTAATCATGCATGAAAAACGGTTTTTTTCCTTCTTTTTTTCGAAATATCTCAAAAACGGCTGAAACTATTTTGATTATAAAAATTGAGCGAAACCATGGCATTTCGGTCTACAAAAAACCTCTAATACAGTGAACATCGAAAAAATTATATTTTTCGATATAATAATTGTTTTGTCAAACATGTCTGTTAGTTTGTGCATTTTTGTCGACGAGCTAGCTCAATAAGTTCGTTTTCTCACCAATCGATGCAGAAGTATTTAAATAATAATCTGTATATAAATTTCATCTCAGAGAATGTATCCTGAAGACAATTACAACAGCAATATGGATGATAAACAAACAGTGAAAACTTAAGCTTAGTATCTTTGGGTGACTTTTTTGAAAAGATGGAAGTGCTAGAGAATCAGCCCAGTATGGTGTCATCTAATGAATCCGATGGTCAATGGACATATTTAAGATAGAGAAATATTTTGACATGTCAGAGGATCGTTATGGAATCAAACCCAAGCGTGCTAATCGGAACCTGGATACAGCAAGCCAAACCCTTAAAATAAATCTCTGACACACCTTATATGGCATCACCGCTAGAATTTTCCACGCCTTAATGCAGGATCAGTGAAAATTACTTACTGAGAGAAAGTTTTCGATGAGGTCCCGCAATTTGGTGAAAGCCAAAGATTTGGAACATACCTTTTGGTATCTTTTGCAAAAAGATGAAATTAACAATCTTCGGCACAATATTTCTTGGTGAATTTAACTTTTGGATTCCCGAGGGGTGCAAGGAAATCTTCTTCTCAACCACCTTCTCGACATAATATCAGAGAAGGTTCCCCAGCTCCCCATCGTGTAGCTTAGATGGCAGGTTGATTGGGACGAACCATCTCATGATGTCTGTCTAGAAAATCTTGACTCTATCTACCGTGATGTCTTTTGTGTCAAAGTTAATATTCATTTATTAAAAAAATAAAGTTTCTTCATTTTTTAGTGAATTCAAATATACGATACACGATACACCCCGTCCCGTAGAATTGAATTGATTGTTTTTGACCTTAAACTTGATCTTTAATTATTCATTAAACATGGATATATCGATAAACTAAGTGAAATAGAGAGGCAGGTGATAAATGTATAGATAATCAAGAGGTAATAAAAGAATGGCTGGCTGGTATTCCTTCTTGATTTCAATTAGACAGAATGTGTTTTCTTTATAGGCGTGTCAGATGTCCTTTTCCCAGGTGCAAATTATATAATTTTTTCTTCCCCTCTACTTCTCTTCTCAAACGTATAGCTGGCTGTGATCCCTGGCAAAAGGGTGGGTGGGTCTGTTTGCTTTGGCGTAGCGAGTGTTGATATTCCGAGGGAGAGTGAGCCATATCCATCCATCCCCCCTGGCTCAACCGCCCTCGCCTATTCGACCCTTTATCTCGCTTATTGTGAGACCTTCTTCCTGGCAAATAAAACAAACCAAACAAAATCTACGACACAAACTAGAGATTGCTTTATATCGATGTCTTTCCTTCGCTAGTTCGCATGGCGCAATCAACAAAACTCACTTTTCTCTTAGCTATTGCCAATCTTGTTTTCATTAAAATTAAGAATATACTGGCCTGTTTAGTGCTTACCACATAATATTTATTTATTCTGCATTAATAACAAACCAACATTAAAATAAAATAATTAAAAGTTGAAAGTTTTTGTGCCGAGGGTAGCAGAGTTTTTAATATATTGAAGCAGACAATAAAAGAATGTGTCTTCTGCTGGAATTATAAATTTTATTTATTTATAACGAGACTATAGTTTCGAGGGCTTTGCTCTCTTTCTTCATCAGTCTATTACAATTGATTCACAGGAATTAATTTATGAATGGAAGGTTAAAATTTTTCACATGGCAGAGTTATGAATTGCCATTTATACTTGTTTTATTTTTTGGCTGTAGGTGGCGTTAATGAGGTTTTTATTTGCGCGGCTATTTTTAAGATAAGGCTTTCGAAAATTTCTATTTTTCGATTTAAGAATTTTTTTGGTGAATTATTATATGATTTTAAAATTTTTAACGATTCGAAAATACTAATTTTTAGGGGATCTAATTCTGATCTAATTAATTTAATATTTGATTAATCTGGAAAACAATGTTTCTCGGAGATTAAATGGTCTGCAAATGCACTATGACCTGAACCCCCTTTAAAAATTATTTTGTGTTCTGAAATGCGTGTGTTTAAATTTCGTTGTTTTTTCTATATAGGTCGAATTACATTCTCCGAATGTTATGAAATAGAAACTATAGTCTCGTTATAAATAAATAAAATTTATAATTCCAGCAGAAGACAGACTCTTTTATTGTCTCCTTCAATAATTAAAAGTTAATTAAATTTAAAATAAATATATTTATTGACTTGGCCAAGTCACCCACGTGATAAAATAATGCTTTCCGATTGGCTGGCCACTGCCCGGTCCAAGTAGCTAAACTTTTTTTCGAACATTCCCTATATCCTAATAAACCAAGCAAGCATGCTACTAAGACAGTCCGGAGTGACGTCATTTCGACCCCTCCATGCCTCCAAATTGACAGTTAGCCAAACAATTAAGGAACAAGTAAGAGAAAAAGCTCCGTGTGAACCGGCCTTGAAGGAGGTCCTTTCGCTCCAGTTCAGTCAAAAGAAGGGTAGTATTTAATATTTAATAAAATAAGTTAAAATACAAATGAAAAATAAAAGAATTAAAAAATAAATAAAATTTTAGGTGAACTTATATTTATTTGAAAATGCTTTTAGAATTTTGATTGATGCGATTGATGCGATGAAATAACTGGTAAATAATTGAACAAGGTAGCTTTGGGATGGTCTATACCCGAAGGGTCCTCTGAACGAAATAGGACATCCTCATTAGAAGAGATGAATGATTTCAATAGACACAGCCAGTAGGTGTCAGAGAGTTAAGATGACAGAATTACGCGTTGTTCTCATCTGTTCTGGTCCATTTAAATCAATCCTGGCATTTAGAGAAACACATAGATCCAAATTAATCCGATCAAGTTATAACATATTAAGCGTGATCATTCAGAATTTGAAATAAGTAACTCATAATCCCATTGATAGACAAAAATTAAACAAAAATTTTCAACAGTAAACCTATCAATCGATCCAAGTATTTTTATACGCTGGTTTTCGTGGTGTTTTTTATTTTGTACAACAGGTCTGATTTTTTAGATGTTTTTGATCTAACACAGAAAAAGGCCATTTTGGACTATTATTGAGTCGCCATAGATATGAAACAGCAATATATGTAATAAAAATATTTTGTTCCCTTGATAGAAAACAGCTTCTTCTTTGATTTTAAATTTACTGCTTTCCTTTACTTCGTTCATACGAGTAACTCGATTTAAAGCAAATTACTAAAACTACATTATTTTACATTGTTGGTTTACTGATGAAAATTTTTATTGAGCAGTGTTATCTATTATTTCATATCAAAATCACAATTAATTTTTTGTAATGTTCTACGCTCTTGCATCGTTTTTGATGTAGAATATTATGAATGACAGCAGGTATTCAGAAATTTTTTTCAAAAGTGTGTTAAGGGCACATTTTTTCTTCTCCAAAAATAGATAATTTAGCTAGGAATATATAAAATATGAAAAATAAAATTATTTTCAAACATGATTATTTTCGGTTTGTTTAGATGCGTCTATTTGGATTCCGATATTGAGGGAGACTCGAAAATGAAAGCTCATAGAAAGTTCGAACATGCTATTACCGAGATAATCATAAGATGGTGTCATCTATATTAAATCCGATGAAATGGATTATTTTTAATTATATGTCAGAAGGGTTGTTTTTCACCCCCTCGAGATTCGAACCCGAGTGCCAGTAACAGCAATCCGGGCCATCTGGCTCACCTGCAAGGTGCTAACCTCTCTGACATATGTAAACGCGTTAAATATTTTACTCAAATATTGTTATTTTAATTTGTAAATTTTCTCTTCTGACATAATTAAAAATAATCCATTCCATCGGACTTAATAGATGACACCGAGGGGTGAACCGCGACATAATATGCTGGACACCTACTTCCACTTTCCAAGTACTTCCAAATATTTCCAAGTACTTCCAAAATACTTCCAAAGAGGTGTACACCTACTTCCAATCGCCGACCACCCCCCGGATGACACCATCTTATGATTTTCTAAGAAAATTTAAATCTATTACCAAATATTACCGAGATCTTTATATTTTTTCATTACGAGAAACAACCTTCTTATTTTTAATTTCATGATAAAAAAAAAATTGAATCGTTAAATGGATAATTCTTGATTGAGGAGCTAAAAATAATTAATTAGTTGCTCTTTTTGCCAAATTTAATTTCAAACCATGCGAAAGCTGAAAATTTGCAGAGAGCGTATTTTCGGCGGGTTACCACAGTCGAAAAAAATACCATTTTAATTTGTATTTAGTTATTTATTTATTTTTGTATTCCCTTCTTTCGTTTCTGGCGAAGATAATCCCAAAGAGTGATATAATAATGCAGATCTTTAATTTTTATTTTAATGCTTTCTGCATATCTTCCAATGATTTACCATATTTCTCTCCTTACTCACTACCATACATATATATATTTTAGAAGTATTTCGATAATGTATTCAATTCATATTATTTAATTTCCATAAAGAGTTTGCTGGTCAGGTTGATGATGTGAGAATTTTTTTTAGTTTGCTTAAATTTTAACAATTTCTTCATTAAAAATCGATTATAAATGAAAAATACTCGAGAATTAAAGTGGAGAGAGAGCTTCTTCTAGCATATAATTGACCAAAGCATTGAATACAGTATTACTTTCTTTTTTTTCGAATGTCGCTAAATTGAAAAGAAAGATCTAAATCTCATATGTAAACCATCCGTTTTTCCCATACTTATTATACATTGTAAATTTTTAGAATTTTTAACTTTTTAATAAACTTTCACTTTTTGTTAATTATTTATTTTCATTTTATTTACATGTAATTTATTTTTAATTCAATTCGCTAGGTTTTTGACTCAAAAATTTTGGGATATATCTAACATGCGCGGACAACTCACACGTTTCGGGAGAATTTCTCCTTTATCAATGGAATTTCAAATTACAAATTCTGAAAAAAGAAAAAAAAAGCTGCCTTAACCATTGAGAAATACGAGAAGTATAAAGCAACAGTAAACCAATAAATTTTTTGAATATAGAAAATGATATAAAAATTGCATTGGTGATGAAATTATTTTTAATTCAAATAAAAAAGATAAATATTATTTTTCTCTAAAAATTTTTGATAAATATTAGAAAAACAGTCCATATCTGAAGCTTTCGTAGATTGAATTTTTACTTTACCATACAGGGTATGGTCAAATTTTGTAATCGTGCATGAAAAAGTGTTTTTTTCTTCTTTTTTTCGAAATATCTAAAAAACGGCTGAAACTATTTTGATTAAAAAAATTGAGCTAAACCATGGCATTTCGCTCTACAAAAAAGCTCTAATAAGTGAACATCGAAAAAATTATATTTTTCGAGATAATAATTGTTTTGTCAAAATGCCTGTTAGTCTGTTAGTACGTGCGTTACCAAATTTGTGTGGACGAGCTAGATCAAAGATTAGTGTTAATATCAAAACCAAATTACCCACGTAGTTTTGGTCCATTGAGATTAAGAGCTGATTAGATTTTGGTACATATCGACCCAAAATAAAGGGGGTGGAGGGGGGTTAAAAATTAAAAATCTAGGCTATTTGAGCAAACTCAACAAAATTTTGTATAAATACAGTGGGACCCCAGAAGTCTAAAAATGGATAAACTAACCCCTCTCCCCTACATGATTATAAATAATTTCATTAAATATTAAATATAAGTGAGGGGCCAGGTTGTATGGTAAAGTCAAGTGGATGACCACATCTGAACACGTCAGCTTATTTCTTTATGGATTTTATTTTATCTAGTAGGTATACGAGCTACAATTCTCTGACAGACGAACAGACAGACATTGTGGCTATACACGCGGACGAACCTTGAGCAGATCTACTCTTATTTGTAAGTTTGTTCTCCGAGAGAGAGTCCTCAATTCTTTCTCAGATAGCACATAATCCAGACACTGATATCTTTCTTTTCTCCCTATCATCATTGACAAATTGATTTGTTTATCCACCAAACAACGGACCATTTTGTTTTCTGACTATATATCTAAAAGTAAATAAATTTCATCTTATTTATTGTAATTAGTCATCTCTATATTCATTTACTTTATTGACTTATAGATTTTAATAAAAAAATTTTCGTCATTTAATAAATATTAGCAAAAGAGGAACATTTTTATAGCTTTTAAAACCACTCGCCTCTTTTTCATATATTCAGAACGTGTCAATGAGGTGTGGAGGAACTCTCTTTACACACCCTTTTTTTTTTAATAAATATTATCGACATATTGGTTATTTTTTATTGCTTTTAACACTTTGTCTTTCCGATAATTGAGAAATAATGTTTTAAAAATATTTTCTACCCTTGCTCTCATTAAAGGGAAATTGTTATTAAACCGTCGGATATGCTTTAAAATACCTGGTGTAATTTCCTTTTTCTTGTCGTGTTGAGCATTGGTGGAGGACATTTAGAATTGTCTCTCCTTTACACCTTTTAAGATCAAGATATAATTTTTATTGATTTTTTAAATATATTTAAATAAATATAAATCTTCTATAGAACAATCTAGAAACTTTTACTAAAATTCTAGACGTTTCAGTAGAAATTTTTCCTTTATCAATAGAAATTAAATTTTTTTGTAAAAATGGTTACTTTAAGGACGTTCCCTAATAAATCGATTTTCTTGCAATCCTTTTAAAACTTTGGATACACATATTTATAAGTGTCCTTTATACGTAGAATTTTTTTTCAATAGTCCTTGCGGCACTAGATTTATAAATATTGACCATTGAAATTTGCATATTTAACACGCGAACCCTATCCCGATTGATGTTAAAGCGACTGTTTCATTAGATAACAATCGTAATTTTTTTGATAATATTTTGAAAAACTAAGAATCATTAACTGAAGATATAACAAATATTTTCCTGTTAACATAATTGTATCAAGCAGTATTCGTTTTGTATGAAAAATGTTAAAAGTTAGGTACTTTTGATGGTTTTCATTTTTTCTCTCATGGCATGGCAAGTGAGAGATGGCGACTTGGCAACGTCGCACTAAAATCACTCAATTTTTCCATATCTAAAAAACTTCTGCAGCTAGTGTATTTGAGATTTTTAGCTAATTCTCTCATCCGAACTAAACTGTTCTCATCTAGAATTTCGCATTGAGCTGTTTCATGAAGTGTTTTTTTTTATTCTTTGTCTTTTAGCGTCGGTAAGAATGCAATCATTGCCAGATCCATGAAACGACGCAGTGAAAATATTTTTGGCTTTCTGCACATGTGAGAGTAGAGGAAAGAGCGAACTGCATATGAGCTATATTAGGAACGTCCTTAATGTGACGCTAAAAGAAACAGAAGTGCTTCAAGATAAGCAGAATATAACCTAGAAGGAGTTAAAGAATATATAACTATCTGAGAAATCAAATACCTGAGAACTGAAGAAGTCTGACAAAAATTAAGTCTAGAATTTAATTCTCAGGCTAAATTTAGATTTCATAAATAGATAATATTATCAAGCAATAAACCCTGAAAATAGGAAGATGTTGCAGATGACAAATGTGTGTCTGGTCTGAACGAGAGGACGAGATTAGTCCTTCGAAATCTGCTGCTATAGAAAGAAGAATGTTGAAAATTAAATAGTATAGATAAGATTACAAATAAGGAAGTTCTCAATAGGATTAGGAAAAAGAGAGCTTTGTCATTTAGTAAAGAGAAGGAAGAGTTCAGATAATAAAAAGCACACTTTCAATTTATAGAAAATTTTTGAAGTATGAGGTTAATGGTATATTAACATGTTGTTTTTATTTAAAAATTTACTAATGAGTATAAAAAAAATTCTTCAGTAACATTTCCTTACTCACACGACCAAAAGAATTAATGGTGGGCCCTTTTTTAATCAAATTTCATCTTAAAAGAACGCACACTTTGATTTTTAGTCATCTGAGTATTTTTGTAAAACTAGTTGCGAAAGTCTGATTTTCGAGAGTGAGACTAAAACGACTGATTTCTGATTATAGAACCTATAATTTTCTCGTACGAATTCTTTATAACCCTTCTACTTTCCCGCCCGTTTATTCTAAAACACAAGAGTATGTTGTTAAGCTCATATATTCCGAAAAACAACCGATAGATGTAGGATGTAGTGACAAACTAACTAAAAAATCAGACCATCATAGATAGTAAACAACCTCAATTCGCGTAATCCGTCGCCATTTACTGTTATTTGTTATAGGAGTATTATTTAAGGGGGTTTCGGGACTGTTTATCATTGTTATAAGAAAATTCCCAAATTTTTACCATCGAATCATTGATGTATTAAATATTTATTCTCGAAATTTCAAGTTGATCGTCTGTCCCATTACCGAGAAATAAATTATTGAAAATTGTCCTTTTAACATGGAAGTAAATGGACCGAGCTTTTAAAAGTGCTATATTTCTATACAAATTATACTATTTTCAACAAATTTATACAGATAAATAATTCAACTTTTATGAATCGAATGATAGATTTTCCAATAGATTTGACAGTCTAGTTAATTAGATATTCATAAATATAAAAAAATAAAAAGTTATTTGGAGCCAACAGCATATAACAAAAGCACTAGTGTAGAATTCTAACTCTATTTCTTGAAATCGTTTTTGTGTTAAATAAATGTTCTTATAATGAGAAAAAATTTATCCCAATATTATTTTTATTAATATTATGAAAACAAAGATTTTTATTCGAAATTAACCTCATTATTAACAATTTTTTTATTAAAAAATTTAGTAGGCTGACGTTGTCACTCTGCAGAAATACAAAAGATTTTTTTGAAGATCAACCAGATAGATAAGATGTCCCGAACTCCCTTAAATCGATCATTATTTATTTATATAATTAACTTTTAATCATATTCCTGTTAAATTAAATACAAAATTTACGTAAATATAATTATTTTATTTTCTTTCTCAAACCTTTTTTCTCAGCTAGTATTTCAAAAAATATAGTATATGGATTGGGCGTAGTGAGGAACATCCTTCAAGCAAGGTTACAGTATTCTCTTCGGCGTGTACTACATTCACCTGAGTATCACTGTGAATCCAAAGCAGGAGCCGTAAGGCAAGTAGAGTGATTTGTGCGAGTACTCAGGTGAATGCACCATATGCTCTCAGCTAATGTGGCAAATCTCACTAGGCGAATATTCACTATCTTGCCATTCAATATACTACTATTTCTACTTTATAGTGCATTTTAAAATAGTCATTTAAAATTGCAGTATATACTTTTTTCTCAATTAATTTCTGAAATTAATTAAATTTTGTATTGTCTTCTCACTTGTCATATCACTAATAATTGTAACAAAAATCAGGTTTTTCAAAATTTTGATTCTTAAAAAAAAACCCTAAATTGGGTCCAATTTTTGACTACAAATTGAAATTTTTACATGTATGAATTTTTTATTATTCCTGTTAGAATTGCTTTCATAATATAAGGACAAAGGTATAAATGTCTGTTTTGAATTAGTCATTTGTCAACTAATTTAATTAGACCGCGTCCTTGTATTTAGAAACTATTGGCCTATTTTACTTACAATTATCTTATCAACGACTTTGCCATTATTTAAATTTATTTTTCTTGTCTTATTTATAAATTTTATCAAAATAATTCTTTAAATAAGACATTTTCTATATATTTGGACTAAAAATAAAACCATTAAACTATAAATCACCATTATCTTTTCCCTACAGTTAAAATCAATCTCCAAATCACGAGGGATTCCCTCGTCGTAAAGACTTTACTTGCATAACTACTTCTCAATAATTTTTCTTTCTAGGGCTTCCTTCTTAAATAAGTAAGCCCATTGTATAGTAGGATATTGAAAAAATATTATTGTTTTGATTATATAAATCGGGGGTGGGCAGACATAAGGTCAGAGTGCCTCAATCACTTTTTTTTTAAATTATTATTATTACTCTTATTAAACGAACAAAAATTGTATATATATATTTATATATTTGTATGTTTTTTTATTTTGAAAACGGCTCTACCGATTTTGATGAAGCCAACACCTTAGACCATGAAATATATAGACACGCCCTCTGCTACTCTCCACACAGAGTGAAGTGAGGCCAACATCGCCTACAGATGACGTCACGTTCTCGCTTAAATATTTTGGTTATATTAATTTAATATTAATTTGCGATTATTGGAATCCAAAATAAATAATCTAAACTACGATAAATTTATCTCAATGTATAATAATTCCTATAGTGGCCATGCTATTTCTGGGTGTTCCTACCTACAGATGACGTCAAGTTCTATAGGAGGTGTTGGCCTCACCAAATCGACACCAGGGCGTGTATATATATTTCATGGTCTAAGGCCAACACTATTAACAAGTAATAAGCGCGGTCAAAAACAATTCTCATTGATATAGCAATTATTCTTTGTTATATTAATTAGAAAAATTATAAAAACTATTAATAAGTTTTGAGGATGAGAAAGCGATCTGGCTAGGTCTGGACCTCGACAAATTTCATCTTAATTGATCTTTTCTTAATTAAAGTAATTATTGACAGATTAAAATTTCAATAAAAAAGTTTGTTTACATTTTTTCTATTATCTTTTATTATTAATTGGCTTTTTAATTTTAAAACCCACTAATACTATATAACAAATATTATTATATATTAAAACTAGAAAATTTTAATAATTTTTTTTATTTAATTGACTTCGGGAAAATGCCTATTTAGACAGCCAATCATAATGATTATTTATTATAAATTGAAATTTTTAAAGTGTTCTATCTCCTCGGTTTTTATAGTTTTAGCATTCAATTTTGGAACATACGTTAATTGATGAAATATCTCGAAATTGTTTTTTCATTGATAGCGTTTTTCTTTAGGAGACGGACTGGTATAAATATGTAATTGGATGTTGATAAAGGCAGTCCACGGTGGTTGTAAAAAATAAACAAATAAATGTAAAATAATAAAACCATTATAGTCTTATTTTTACAACCACCGTGGACTGCCTTCATCAACATCCAATTACATTGTTTTTTCATTTTTGTCAAGCAAAAAGTTACCGAGCATCGCTCGGTGGCTCCAGGTACTATTTTATTGAGAGACACACGTAGATACACAAATTCAAAAAATTTTTTTTTTTTTTTTATATTTAATTGCATATTTTACAAGTTACATATAAGAACATAAAAACACATAAAAAATATAATTATGAAAAAGAAAATAATTATTTCAAATTTTAGTTATATAAAATTCAATTATTATTAATAAAAATTATAATAAACATGAAATTGTATTTTTTTGCAACGAAATTTTCTCTGGAGAGAGGCGGACAGGTAGAAATTTTAATTGAATGTAATGGAATGCAGCCAGAGGTAGTGAGAAAGAAAAATTAACACATATAAAATAAGGTGTAATTTATTGGAATCCTTCCTCCTTTCCTTTCAAACCATTAGGTTCCAATAAATTACACCTTATTTTATATGTGTTAATTTTTTCTTTCCTCACTACCTCTGGGTTGCCTTCCATTACATTCAAATAAAATTGTATTCATTTTCAAATATGATTTTGAACATCTACCCCTGCGGATGCACCCCGTCACCCAGAGCGCTCTATATGAATGCATATCCTACCACGCTGCAGGCGTCGCACAGTGGTCCCAAATCCCGAAAACCTGGCCAAAATATGAAGGCGTTCTTCAATTTGAATAAAACTTGGTATTCTAAGGTTTTCGAGGTCGCTGATTACATATCAAAATTGTAAATTACGAAACATAAAATGGCGGTTCCAATATGGCGGACATATATTTTTAAGGTAGTTGTTTCGCGACAATACTAGCAAAAAGTTAATGCTAGAGTATTTAGAACAGACAATAAGGATTCATAATTCATAAGCTCAAAACTTTTTGCTGTTTATGTACCGATTCTAGCCAATCCCGTGCTCATATGACAAATCTGTCGCTGATTACTAATCAAAATTCTAAATTACGAAACATAAAATGTCGGTTCCAATATGGCGGACATATATTTTTAAGGTAGTTGTTTCGCGACAATACTAGCAAAAAGTTAATGCTAGAGTATTTAGAACAGACAATAAGGATTCATAATTCATAAGCTCAAAACTTTTTGCTGTTTATGTACCTATTCTAGCCAATCCCGTGCTCGTTTGACAAATCCTGCACCATTGTAAGAGATTGAATATTTTTATATTAAAATGACAAATAAAATACATTTTAACGGTCGATTTATTTCTAAAAAAATCGTTTTGTTATTTTTTAACAAATGTAATCAACGCCTACGTTACACCTTATGAAAATTATAATTTTGAAAAAATCTAGCGCATGCGCGCTTTATACACCTTTCGCTGCTTAAATAAATGCGCTGTTGCCAAATTGTTTTTAGTGCAAAGTTTTCATTATTTATTCATTATTATCTCAGAAACTGTGTTGTAACTATGAATCAAAATTGTCTTAAAATATGTATTGTTGAATGTTGGTTTAGTTTTTTATAAAAATGTTAAGAAGGGTTTCTTAATTATAATTAAATATGTATGTAAATTTTTCGATAGTGCAATATATATAAGAGTCTGAAAAACTCTATTTTTAAAATTTAATATCTCCAGAACTATATTGTTCATAAATTTCGTTTTGCCACCAATCGACGCAAAAGTATTTAAATAATAATCTGTCTAAATTTCAAAAAATCCTAAGAAAACACATTTGGCGGAACAACTACTTAAAAAAATCAGATTTATACGAAATTTCTTATTTATGGGTTTTTGGGATCGCTGATTACGAATCAAAAGTCAAAATTACGAAAAACAAAATGGCGGTCCCAATATGGCGGACATATATATTTTTAAAATATCAGATTTAATGAATATAAACTAATTTTGTTAAGGAAGAATGGTGCAGGTTCTTGGTGAAACATATTATATAAAGTAAATTATTTTAAATTTTAAAAAGTTTCTAAAATTTTTTTCAAAAATATTCTTTACTTTAATATAAACTAAAGTAAAAACAATAGGCACCCTTTCTCTTGACCATCGAATACTTAGAGCCAGTTGTATGTCGGTTGGTAAACTCTTTTTAAACGTTGGCAAACGTTTTTACCCTACACACAACTGGCCCTTAAACTATCTGTGTATCCAACCTAACTGCCAAAAACTCTCAACTAATAACTTTTTTTTTCATTTTGGCCATCTTTTCGAGATTCGGGACCACTGTGCGTCGCCGTCTCTTGAATCTTATATATTAGTACCGGAAAAACTTTAAATGAGATTTCTTTATCGCGTTCTCATGAATATCTAGAAAAATTTGATTGAAAATAATTTTTCTCAACGGATTTCAGACATAATAAAAATTAAATTCTCTGGCTATCCCACAAACTTTTCTCATCGACTAATTAATAATTCGTTACACTTGTTAGAATAGTAAAATAGATACTAAATAAAATCTCTCTCCATCTCGTTCTTGAAAGCATTCACTTTACCTCTAGGAAAATTGGTTAAAAGCTATATAAAGCGACAATTAACAAATAGATCCCTTCTCTTTCATTAATAAACATTTTCTGATGAGTTAAATTTAGTTTGTCTATATTTAACTTTCATCCGTTTCCATATCAGCTTTTAGACTATAGATATAGGCCATATAATAGAATTCTACTAACATTTTAAGTTTTTCCCAAATTAGCCCCAAATTTTTCTTGGACCATCAACGAAAATTCTATCCCTACAATGCTTATAATATATATACTATACCGGGTGAGTTTTTTTATCTTGAGACAGTCATATAACTCAATAACAGTATATTATATGAAAAAGTTTCAAATAAAAGTTTATTTATATCAGGGGGAAACTAAACTACGCTATTGTTTGTCCACCTAGAACAAGCTTTCAAGGAAATTTCAAGGTCAACTTCTGTTTTTTAAATAGAAACCTATATATTTCTTTACGGATCCTTAATCTTCAAAAAAAAAAACTGAACAACTTTCATTAGAACTATTTTTTTATACGACATCAAATAAACAAAATATTAAATCAACTAGATCTCAAAAAATAATCTTAATAATTATGTTTAACTATTATTTAACTTAATTATCAAATAATAATGATTAAATAATTAATTATTAAATAAATAATTATTAAATCCAAAAGTCACAACAATGAATATAAGTGTTTATAATGATATTAAAACTTCGTTATACTCAGATTTAAGAGATTATTTTCTACTTAATAGAACTAGTTAATATTCTTGAGTTTAAAAAAGTTTATTTCTCGTGTCAATCCAGTAGATAGTTATATTGTATTACCATAATAAAAATGGAGCATTTCTTGTCAAAGACAGAATTAAAATCGTCTTAATTTATGGGGAATGTGGAAGAAGTGTTATGAGGATGCCATTGAAATGACAAATGGTAGCCGAGCGTTTTTCTGACAGGGATACACCCTCACAAGCTTCATTTTATCGTGTTGTAAATCTTTTAAAAAAACAGAAAGTGTAAAGGCTACGAAGAAACTACAACAGGCCAAAATAACAAAATTGGAACTGGGATTCATCCAGAAGACTTGCGATACACTCTGGATTATCACAGACCAATGTCGAAAAATTATTAAAATATTTATTAAATTATTTATTTAATAATTCAATATTTGATCAATATTTTTTGATAATTAAGTTGAATGATTGTTAAAAATAATTATTAGAATTTTTTTTGAGATCTAATTGATTTAATCATTTGTTTATTAGATGTTGGATAAAAAAATAGTTTTAATAAAAGTTGTTCATTTTTTTTAAGATAACGGATCCGTAAAGAGATTTCCATTTAAAAAACAAAAGTTGACCTTAAAATACCTTTGAAAGCTTGTTCTAGTTTGACAAACAATAGCGTAGTTCAGTTTCCCCCTCGAGATAAATAAACTTTTATTTGAAACTTTTTTTCACATAATGCATTGTTTTTGTGTTATAAGACTGTCTCAAGATAAAAAACTCATCCGGTAATATATAGGTAAGTACCATATATGTTTATTTGCATCAAGCAGATGACATATCCTCATTGATTTCTCTGTATGAAAAAAAATCATGGTTGAAAATGATTTTTCTCCAGGATTCAGACAATTTTAAACCTAATGAGCAATTTTGAAAATTTTTACGTAAATTCAATACTAGGCTAAGCCTGCCTTATGGGCGTACTTTGCCCAAAAAAAGTTAAACAGCAGCAAGTGCGTGTGTTTTGTCTGAGTCTAGCTGAGCTGGCTGTCTGTTTGAGCAGCTGCGGCCAATGCACTCCCACGGGTCCCACTATAGATTTTCTGCCTTCGACTGCGTGGGTTCTCTTGTGGGTGGGTTGCAATCAGCAAGAGTGATAAGCACCCTGATCCCTTGATGCCCCTTATCGGTGAAGCCTGCTGGTTGGTTCGGGTTTCTCCCCAACCGAATCTTCCTCAACGGCTTCAATTCCATTTTACTTAGACTTTCGTCAAAAATTCCATTTTCCTTTACATGTATAGTTTAACGGTTTCACAATGAGCCATTAATAAATACCTCTATCAAACAAATAAACTTTGAAATTAAATAAATTTGTCTAATATAGAATTATTATATGAAAATATTAGATGTGTGACTACCTTAAATTCGTAAATGATCATAAATTATTTTATTATATTAAATATTAAATATAAGAAGGGGTAGGTGTATGGTAATTGGTAAAGTATATGTGGCTGGCCATATCAATTTTTTTCTACAATTGGGCAATACATTTATATTTAAATTTATAATAAAACAAAATAAATAAATAAATATGATGTTTATAGTTATTGAAGCAAATATGACAAATTACTAATTATATTTTTTTTGTTTGTTTCCAGGTTAATGACTTTTTATCGGGGAAGGCCCCACTCAACCTAACAATGCGCCTTGGTGACCATATGATGCTGATCCAGCTGCAACTTTCGACTGTTACTCCGAGCGCTGCGGGTGCCTCCTCGTCTTCGTCCTCTTCATCCAGCTCACCAGCCACCTTTAGTTCAAATCGTCGATCTACGACAGCCGCTGTTAGTTCACCTTCCTCGACGACGGCGACGTCACCTTCCACCTCAATCTCTTCACCCAGAACTACAACGGTCGCTTGTAATTCAACTCCCTCGACGGCGACACCTTCCACCCCAATCAGTTCACCCAGTTCGACAGGGCGGCAAAGTTTGGTTTCCTCCCTCTCTTCGGTTATCTCAGGACTCGAGCGAAGTACACGTAGCACACATAGTAGCAATAGTAGTAATACCGATACGACACTAGCAACGCCTCCGAAATCAGTGATACCTTCATCTTCCACTACATCTTCCACCTCTTCCTCGTCGACCTCATCATCATCCTCATCAACATCATCATCTCCAACATCCTCACCTCTCACCCAATCCAACTCCAACGCCTCCACTCCAACTGCGGCGACAGGCAGTTGTCCTCGATGCGAACCCCGCCCTCGGACTGCTCTTGATACTCGTGCACTTGCTGAGGCCTCACGAAACTTAACACAAACTCTTAAACAACTCAGTTCCGAAGTGTTAACATCCAGAAGTGATAGCGAGGTAAGAATCAGCATTACCAATTCTAAATTATCCAAAGTTTTACTTAATAAGATTGGAGTAATGTTTGGAGACGGTCTGATAAGTGAAATTGAGTGGATATTGATGAAGCAGTCCAAAAAAAGAAGATAATTTATACAATCTTTTTATTCATAAACTGACGTTTCGGAGGCTATTCCCTCCTTCAGGGTTTTGAAAAGTCAGTGAAGGAAATCCAATGCGACATTTCACTGTCTCCTCTTTCAGTGGCAGTAACAATATATTGTATTCCATTCTCAGCAGAATTATTAATAATGTAGTAGTACTAATTATTAATAATGTAGTAATACTACATTATAATTCTGCTGAGAATGGAATACAATATATTATTGTTACTGCCACTGAAAGAGGAGACAGAGGGGAGTGTCGCATTGGATTTCCTTCACTGACTTTTCAAAACCCTGAAGAAGGAGGGAATAGCCTCCGAAACGTCAGTTTATGAATGGAAAGATAGTATAAATTATCTTCTTTTTTTGGACTGCCTCATCAATATCCACTCAGTTTTACTTATTTTTTATTTCTATTATACCATAAATATAAACTTTTGTAGTCAGTTGTCTCATCTCAGATCCTTGGCGGCCCAAGCAAGATATCGATTTTGAGTCCTTGAAAATCGCCCTAAGAATATAAATATACAAATAAAACAATCAAAATCCTATAACAAATTATATTAATTATTTAATCATGAGTTTCCTCCATTTGATTCACTTGCGAATCAAATGCAGGTAATTTTTGTCAGATATTAAGTAATAATATCTGAATTTATATATTTCTGTGTAAGAAATAATGAATTTTTAAATATTTTTCTAATTAATATATTAAATGAATATACATATATCAAAGAGAGTTATTTTTGACCGCGACATTTTTAAAAACAAGATATATATATATATCGCTAGACTACTGCTGGTTGAGGCTATTAGGTCAGCTGAATCTTAAATCTGGATCAAGAGAAATGAAAAAGATATGATCCATCTAGGTGTGATCCAGCATCATGCGGTCTAATCGCGATATGATGCTGGTTCATATCTTTTTCATTTCTTTCTCTTGGTCCAGATTTAAGATTCAGCTGACTCCAATAGCCTCAACCAGCAGTGTTCTAGCGATATATATATATATATCTTGTTTTTAAAAATGTCGCGGTCAAAAATAACTCTTTGATATATGTATATTCATTTAATATATTAATTATACATAAATATATCTATGAAATTTTTTCTACTTTTTTAATAATTTAATAATAAACTTATTTATTTATTATTAGCAAAAATTGTTTTACCGTGCCCTTTGAAGCTATAGGGTCCTTGGCGCGAGCCCCTACTTGATTGTATATGATTATAAAACTAAAGATTTGACCATCTTTTTTTGAAAATAGTTGTAATGTTTTAGAAAAAATCAACTCTGGTTCAGATTAACCAATGTATTTTAAAAGAGAAAGAATTTAATCTTTAGGATAAATTCTAAGATTTTAGTATAAATATTATTAAATTGCGATATCAGAGGGGATTCATCCCCTCAGGAGTTGAACCTGAGAACTAACATTTTCTGTGCTTATATAATACATATATTACGATTCAGAGAGAGGTTTTTTTGTCTCGAGGGTGTGGAGCTGACTGCCCGGAAAGCATGTTAGTTCTCAGGTTCGACTCCTGAGGGGATGAATCCCCTCTGATATCGCAATTTAATAATATTTCTACTAAAATCTTAGTATATAATTATGTTCATATATATCAAGTAAAAATCCGAAATTGAGATTTTTACAGATCTATACATTTCAAGCTCCTCCGAGTCCAAAAAGTAATTTTTAAGAAATTTCCCCTTATGAAATTTTTAACAGACTACTGAACCAATAATTATAAAATGATGAGTTGAAGGGTTGACGTTTTGACTAAAATGACAGGAACAATTTTGAAAACTATTATTTTCTAGGGTACTTTATTCCAATAGGTACTGTTTAAGTTTTACAAATATCAAAGTTATATTTAATATTTTCTGCAACTTAAGAATATATACGAACTACTAGTCTGTATATACTTAAGTTTTCTTGAAACCAGGGTGTTCAGAGGCTCGGTTAGAAGTAACGTTACGGTGTATGTAGCTTTGGGTTTTTTATGGATTTTTTATGGATTGGACGTAAAATTGATTTTAAAAATACAGTCATTCCATCAATAAACTTCTCTCACAGCACTTTAAAATGACTCCATCAATAGGTGTCGCAATGTCGTGCATTCTGATGAAATTTTCTCATTAAAAATGTGCTAAAACTTATCTTTCAATACATAACTCAATCACGAAAGAATCAAATCTAAAAACACTGAAACATTTTGACATAAAGATCATTATATATATATTTCAAATTTCACCAAAGGCTAACATACCACTTCAAATCACTTGCACAATCAAAATTAATTTATTCTTTTAAAATTCTCTTTACCAAATATAAAAATAATTTTATATTTCACCACGTGTAATCAAAAAATTTTTTTTTATTGAATTCTATAAATTAATTTTTTGCGAGAAAAATATAGAAATTTCAATTATATCAATTTAAACCGAAAAGAGATATACATAATATTTGAAATTCTTTTGAAATATTGGTCCAGTTCTTGTCAGGTTTCTCATTTAAAAAATTTGAACAGTATTTATTTAATATTATGTGGAGCAATCTTAATAAAGTTTATAGCTCAATTTGAAAAGCAAATAAATTTAATAAAAGAAAATTGATTTCTTATTAAAATTGGATATTCTTGTTCTCTCTCTCCCTTTATTATTGGCCAGTCTCTCTGGCTCTTCTGGCAATGCCCTAAGGGAGTATCGCTGTTGAGTTTCTAGCGAATATAGAGAGAGGGTCGTAGCACCCAGTATATTTATTTCCCTTTGGGCCTCCCCGATCGATTCCAATGGGATGCACGCAAAACCAGATTGGACGCTGCTTAAACCCCAACTACACACAGAGTTATAGGACATCCATCTAAGAATATACCATGCTACACTTCAGAAATTTTTACGGGTAATTTGATCATGCCAAGTCTATTGGCATTAATCAAATTTACTTGAGCCTAAATTATACTATGAAAGTTTGTACTCAAGTCAACTTGCATTCAAATGCATCTAGGTCTGCTTCAAGCTTGAACAACAACGTTTCTAGATTTTATTGATTATTTATTAAAAAAACATAAATAAATGCCCACAAACAAATAAACTAATATAATATAAATAAATAAGCTGACCTGTTCTGATGTGGGCATCCACTTGACTTTACCATACAACCTGGCCCCTAAAATGATTTATAATCATGTAAGGGGGGGGGTTAGCTTTTGCATTTTTATACTTCTGGTATCCCACTGATTATGTATACAAAATTTGGTTGAGTTTGTTCAAATGGCCTAGATTTTTAATTTTTAACCCCCCCCCCCTCCACCACCCCTTAATTTTTGTGTCTATATGCACCAAAATCTAATCAGCTCTTAACTCAATGGACCAAAACTACGTGTGAAATTTGGTTTCGATATTCACACTAGTTTTTGAGTTAGCTCGTCCACAAAAATTTGGTAACGCACAGACTAACAGACAACCAGACTAACAACTAGACTAACTAACAGACATTTTGACAAAACAATTATTATCTCAAAAAATATAGTTTTTTCGATGTTCACTTATTAGAGCTTTTTTGTAGTCATAAATTCCATGGTTTCGCTCAATTTTTTTAATCAAAATAGTTTCAGCCGTTTTAGAGATATTTCGAAAAAAAGAAGGAAAAAACCACTTTGCACATGCACGATTACAATACTTGACCATACCCTGTATGGTAAAGTAATAATAAATCATATATAGAAAACCATTTTAAACTTTTATTTAAATCCAGACGTTTCGGGAGAATTTCTCCCTTTATCATTGGAATCTTAGAAATTTGAAAAAATAGTTGCTTTAAAAAATTAAGATAAAACAACTATAAACAAATCAATATTTTGAAAATAGACAATAATACAGATTTTCTCTTGGAGATGAAATTACCATGAATAAAAATTAAATTAGAAAAACAATCCAATATCGGACCTTTTGAGTTTTGTTGATTGAATTTATGTTGTTTAAAATTTTGATCATTTCTAAAATTAATCTTTTTTCTAAATTCCAAACTAATACATATATTTTTTTTTTTTTTTTATTCTAAATCTGCAGAAAATTTAATTTTCGAGTTTATGTATGTAGACGAAATAATGTCTGGTTGACTAGCGAGGGAAGATTCTATATTGAAAAGCTAAACAAGTAAACGATGAAATTCATTAAAAGATGTCGCGTCAATCGTTTGTATAAATCAAACTCTAGGGCAATTTTATTATGATCAACTTTTGTTTAAAAAAATTCCTATAAAAAACCACTCAAAAAGGGGGAGGGTGAAAAAAGTAAATTCTTGCCCTTGGAGCAAACTCAACCAAATTTTCTAAAAATCTGTGGGCCACTAGAAGGTTAGAAATGCAAAAACTAACCAGTCAAAATGAGGGAAGGGTCAAAATATGAAAATTCTTGCCCTTGGACCAAACTCAACCAAATTTTGTATATATAATCTGTACCGAAGGCGGGCTTCTCAGCTAGTATTTTATAAAAATGTCGAATAAAAGGTAATTTTTATAAAAAATAAATAATTAAAATATTTAAGTAAATAAATTTGAAAGAAAAAAAAATGGAAAGAAGTCTTATCTATTTCATTACCAATCATATCGCTCAGCACTTTATTTTTTATTTTTGCCCGCAAAAAATGACTTTTCTCATTGGTAAATAAATTAATATTACGTTGTTCTCTAAATGGTGGCAATATGAATTTTTTGGGTGGTGATTACTACTAGAAGACTTTTAGAGATTCCTAGGGACTTCCTAGGAAACTCCTTCTGGCCTGTAACTCGAAACTTGCAGCCACATTTGCATAGTGTATTTACTTTAGTTTACACTTAAAACATAAAAGCGCTTTTCAATATCGGAAATCATTTCCCACTCGAGAAAATTAAAAGTATTTGACTTCGAAACATTAATTAAAACGTCTTTTTTTATTGAATATAGAAAAAAAATAGTTTAGTCTTTGTCGAATTTCCATTAATATCTAAAACCTATTATTATCTAAAACAATCGGGTATCTGAAACCGATTGCTATCTGAAATCGATTGTCTTATATATCCAAAACCGTTTGTCATCTGCAAAACCGAAAACCAATGGACAGGTTCTCGAATATTTTAAGTCATGAAAAACCGATAGTACAAAAAAAAACGATGAAACACAATTTTAAAAGATCGATGTAATCTGATTTGGAAAATTTTCATAACTTTTTCTTCTTTAATTTACTAAAAAAAAAAAAAAAAAACTCATTAGAACATACTGTATCGGAGGAAAAAGTGAAAACTTTCAAGACTGTGATTTAAAAAATATTGTAATTTGACAAGTTAATTTTTTTGTTAGCGAACAGTTTGAGCCAATTAAAAGTTCGCATAGAGCCGCGGTTTAATAATAGCTAAATTGTGAGGCAAATCGCTCTTATAATTTCCGAAACATCATAGTGTCCTAAGAGTGGTTTGACGCAATCACTCACCCACCTCTACTCGACTCTTTCACTTCTCTAAAAGTCACACATCCCACATATAACAATACGATTTTATTTTAATTTCCTGCATTTTTGAATCGGAAGTAAAGGCTGCTGCACACGAGGCTTTTTCTGCTACTTGCTCCTAACTTGTTCGCCCTACTTGCAATTTGAAGCTAGTTCAGTCAGGCTGATTTTTCGCCTGTTGGGTTCACACGAAGCTTTTTCAGAAAATTTTCAACTTAGCCATCGGATAGGTTGCGCGCGCATGCTTTGAGCCAAACAGCTGGTCTATCATCTTTTAGTTTCAGTTTAGATGCAAACAAAAATAGCTGGCAATAATATTATTGCAGAAATTATCAATCGCAGACGAATTTGGAAGGCATATTCTCTTTATTTATTGAAGTAAAGAGTTCAACAGTGGGAAACAAAATATCAGGTGTTCTGTGATATCAGCTGATGTATTTGGCCAATACCCATGTCACCCACGTGATAAAATAATGCTTTCCGATTGGCTGACCAGTGCCCGGTCCAAGTAGCTAAACTTTTTTTTAGAACATGCCCTATCTTTTGAATCAAGCAAGCATGCTAGTATGACAGCCGTAGTGACGTCATTCCGACCCCCTCCATGCCTCCAAATTGAGAGTTTGCCGAATAAGTTAGGAACAAGTAAGAGAAAAATCGACCTTTAGAAAGCGCAAATTAAAATCAATTCTTCATTTTGGAATAGAATTATTGTTGCAAAAGAACAAACTTTTTACGACTTAAATATCTTGTGTTATCGTGAAGATCTTAATGCAATACAGAAAAAATCATGATTTGAAATGATGATGAAAATATCTCTCCGTGTTTTGGTCATTTCTAAACACGAAAAAGCAGAGGATAACCCTATTGATTTCTCTTTATGAATACGCTACTGTATATAGGCATTTTAGAATTCTATTAGTTAATTTTTATTTTGGCCCCTCAGCCCCTAAGTCTACAAAGTCGATATCAGTATTTCGTACCCTCTATAAATTCTTTCGTTTTAAAATCGGAAAAAATTCTGAAAGCAGCTTTGTAAGTTCTTTGAATGAAAATTATTTTGGTTGATGATCAAATAATTAAATTTGATGTCAAATGAAATAAGCTGACACGTTCTGATGTGGCCATCCACTTGACTTTACCATACAACCTGGCCCCTCACTTATATTTAATATTTAATAAAATTATTTATAATCATGTAGGGGAGGGGAGTTAGTTTTTGCATTTTTAGACTTCTGGGGGCCCACTGATTATGTATACAAAATGTGATTGAATTTGGTACAAGGGCCTATATTTTCATTTTTTACCCTACACCCCCCCCCCCCATTTTGGCCGGTTAGTTTTTACATTTTTTGACTTTTGGGGTCCCACTGATTATGTATACAAAATTTGGTTGAGTTTGCTTAAGTGGCCTAGATTTTTAATTTTTAACCCCCTCCCCCTCCACCCCCCTTAATTTTGGGTCGATATGCACCAAAATTTAATCAGCTCTTAATCACAATGTCCGCCTCCCTGTATCGAAAAGTAAAAACTACGGTAATTTCAGAATAGAAGTTCCACTCGCATTTGCTGTTTTCCCTACAGAGACATAAACTAGTTTGTTTTTATACTTTTTATGGAAAAATATTTAATTTGATATAAAAAAAAAAAAAAAACTAATTCTTGTTGAATGAAGATTGAGTTAATATGTTCTCAACTAACTACATATAAGTATACACTAAATGAAACCTTGAGATTTTTCAGTTTGAAGTCCAAATCAAATAGGACTTTGAAATTTAGTAAGATCTCCCATTAAAAAGTAAAAATAAAATAAATAAAAACCTTTTGTATTTAATCCAAATAATTCATATTACACACCTGAGTATATATTATTAAAGTTATTTTTAATCTTTTATAAACCAGTTTTAACACGTTGTGAGTTGAGTAATTAGTAGGAATATAGGAATATTATCAATTACAAATTGACGTTTTAAATTTTACTAATTTTACTTTCACTTAATTATATCCACCTATATTCCAAAGTCCTTGAAATGTTGAAAGCGCCAGTTCACATTTGATTATCAACAGGAACAATAGCGCGATTATTTTTTCCAAGACTGCAATTTAGGATTAGCTCAAAAATTTCCAATTTTTTCCTTATTCCTGTTTGAAATGTAAAAAACGAGAAAAATAAGGTGACGTGTTTTGATATGGCCATCCACTTGACTTTACCATACAACCTGGCCCCTCACTTATATTTAATATTTAATAAAATTATTTATAATCATGTAGGGAAGGGGGTTAATTTTTGCATTTTTAGACTTCTGAGGGTCCACTGATTATGTATACAAAATTTGTTTGAGTTTTGTACAAGGGCCTAGATTTTAATTTTTTGGCCCTACACCCCCCCTCTCCCCATTTTGGGCGATTAGTTTTTGCATTTTTAGACTTTTGGGGTCCCATTGATTATATATACAAAATTTGGTTAAGTTTGCTCAAATGGCTTAGATTTTTACTGTTTAACGTCGATATGCAGCAAAATCTAATCAGCTCTTAATCTCAATGGACCAAAATTTGGTTTTGATATTCACACTAGTTTTTGAGTTAGCTCGTCCACAAAAATTTGCTAACGCACAGTCTAACAGACATTTTGACAAAACAGTTATTATCTTGAAAAATATATTAACTTATTAGGACTTTTTTGTAGACTGAAATGCCATGGTTGTACTCAATTTTTTAAATCAAAATAGTTTAAGCCGTTTTTGAGATATTTCGAAAACAAAACAACAGTTTTTTCATGCACGATTACAATACTTGACCATACCCTGTATGGTAAAATAAAAAATTAATTTCATAACATTTTTCTCTGTCTATTTGGATTCAGTTACCCATGATAACTCTTTAAAAGTTCGTCCTATAAATGAAATCAATGAGGTTGTCCTCTGCTTGATGCAAATAAACATATATATTAATTGAATGTAATGGAAGGCAGCCCAGAGGTGGTGAGGAAAGAAAAAATTAACACATATAAAATAAGGTGTAATTTATTGGAATCCTTCCTCCTTTCCTTTCAAACCGACGTTTTGGAGGATTTTTCCCTCCTTCTTCAGGGTTTCAAATGGTCAATGAATGAAACAAAAAATAAAATGTGTCCTTCTTCTCTCCACAGTAGTGTTCAAAAACATTCTTCACTTTTAGCAAAGGCATAGAAAAACATTTTTTTTTCCTCCTCTAATTAAGAAAAGGATCAATTATGTCATGTCAGTGTTGCTAGACACCGATGATGCAGGCCTACTAGAATCTTAAAGCTAGGTTCAGTTTTGTCGCTGGAAAAGTTAGGGTAAACTTTTTTCGCTGTCATAGTGACAAAAACACCGTTGCTTATGGGACTTTTAGTGTATGAATTAAATTGTCAAAGTAATAAACTACCCACCCACTCTAGGTTTCTTAAACTTATTCCTTCTATTTAGGTATTTATTTACCATAATATGGTCCCTTTTCTCGGAGAAGGTCACATATATGCTCAAATATTCTTGATCGTTTAAAAATACTTATATATAATTTTTTATTCTTAATTTCTTTTTTATAAGTAAATGAACAAAGACCGATTAATATGTATTCTCTATATCATTTCAAATTCAATAAAACAAAACCTTTGGCCTGTTTGTGATATACATTATTTATTAATAGACAATTGATTTAAATAAATTTTCCAGGCATTATTCTATTTAAATATATGACATTAATAATTAGAAATGAGGATCGAGTTTGCTATTAAGATTAATTAACTACTCGCCTTCTGCCGAATAGACCGACATTTTGAATTCACACGAAAATGTTCATTTTTTCATAATTCTTTTGATGTTACTGGGAAACAATAACACCAAACAAACATCCTCAGCCAGGTGTGTTTCTATGAATATAAAATCAATGAATGTTAAAGGAGATAAGAAAGAGGTGGATTCAAGCCTCATTTACTCTTAAAACCCTGAAGAAGGAAGTATGATTCTCCGAAACTTGAGTTTTTGAAAAAAGTTTGAAGACCCCTGGTCTATACTAACTACACTGCTCTGACAGAGAAACACACTCATTGAGTCCCGTTTTATGTTTTTATAGACGCCTAAAAAAGAGAATGCATTCTGGTATTCAGAACCTGGGATTTTTTAAATCTTACACTATTAAGGTAGTTGTTCCGCCAAATGCTTTTTCTTAGGATTTTTTTGTAATTTATACAGATTTTTATTTAAATAATTCTGCATCGATTGGTGGCAAAACGAAATTTATGATCAATACAGTTCCGGAGATATTAAATTTCAAAAATCGAGTTTTTCAGGCTCTTTAACATTGCACTATACGGGATATCGGAAAATTCACATACATATTTAATTATAATTAAGAAACCCGTCTTACCATTTTTATAAAAAACTAAACCAACATTAAATAATAACCAATACACTTTTTAAGACAATTTTGATTCATAGTTACAACACAGTTTCTAAGATAATAAGGAATAAATAATGAAAAATGTATAAAAAAAAATTAGACAAAAAACAATTTGTCAACAGCGCATTTATTTATCCAGCGAAAGATGCATGCCCTAGATTTTTTCAAAATGATAATTTTCATAAGGTGTAACGTAGGCGTTGATTACATTTGTTAAAAAATAACAAAACGATTTTTATAGAAATTTAATATGTATTTTATCTGTCATTTTAATATAAAAATATTCAATCTCTGCAATGGTGCCAAATTTGTCAAACGAGCACGGGATTGGCTAGAATTGGTACATAAACAGCAAAAAGTTTTGGGCTTATGAATTATGAATCCTTATTGTCGTTATTGTTGTTCTATATACTCTAGCATTAACTTTTTGCTAGTATTGTCGCGAAACAACTACCTTAAATGAGTTATTCTAATATCTAATCCATTTCTCAAAAAACGTCTAGGTATAGGACTTTCGGGCCGACAAATCGATCTGTCAAGGTCTTATCTTCGGTTAACTTTCATTTGATTGATTTTTCTTAATTAAAGGTAATATGTATTATACATATTTTTTTCCACTTTGCTTTTACTAATTTAAATTTTTATATATGAGTATCCATGATTCATGGCTAACCTATTTTTTGGATTTAATTCACTTTGGCCCAGAGTGCCTCATATCTCGATTAGAGCCTCTCTCATAGTTTTTAAATTCCTCCATAATTCTCTTATAATTCAAATAGTTTTTGGATATAAAAAAAATAAGCTAACGTGTTCTGATGTTGCAGTCCACTTGACTTTACCATACAACCTGGCCCCTCACTTATATTTGATATTTAATAAAATTATTTATAATCTTGTAGGGGATGGGGGTTAGTTTTTGCATTTTTAGACCACTGGGTCCCCACTGATTATGTATACAAAATTTGGTTGAATTTTTACCCCCCCCCCTTAATTTTGGGTCGATATGCACCAAAATCTAATTAATTAATTAATATCAATGGACCAAAACTACGTGTGAAATTTGGTTTCGATGTTCACACTAGTTTTTGAGCTAGCTCGTCCACAAAAATTTGGTAACGCACAGACTAACAGACATTTTGACAAAACAATTATTATCCCTAAAAATATAATTTTTTCGATGTTCATTTATTGGAGCTTTTTTGTAGACCGAAATGCCATGTTTTAGCTCAATTTTTTTAATCAAACTAGTTTAAGCCGTTTTTGAGATATTTTGAAACAAAGAAGGAAAAAAAACACTTTTTTCATGCACGATTACAATACTTGACCATATCTTGTATGCTAAAGTAAAAATAAAAACGAATTACAAATTCTGATATCGTTCTTTTTTCTGCCATTCATCCAGTTTTTTGAACTTGTAGAGCAGTCAAAAGGCTGATTCTTCTCTTGCTGATGTGGCTTCTCTATTCAGTCACTCAACCTGGAAGTCGGATGATCGAAGAAAAAACGCATACGATCGCATTTTTTTCTTGGATTAGAATGCTGAGTGATTGCTTAGAAAACAAAAAAACAAAAAAAGAATGATAAAATATCCTTACTATTACTCATATTCATGTTCAATATTAAATTTCATGCGTCGTTTCTGATAAGCTACAATTCTGAAGAACCAAAGAGGCCAGAGTTATTAATCATACAACTTGTTGATTAGAAATGAGTAATAACTCAGGTGCTTATCTAATTTATTATTCATTTTCAAAATATTTCATTTTATAATTTGATTTTTGTTGGGAGAATGATTTCAATGGACTCGACCAGGTCCCCAAAATAATTTAGTTCAAACCATATATTAATCCTCGAAAATCTAATGTTAAATATCTTAAAATTATAATGCATATAACTTTTATTCCAATATTTTCATGTTAATAAAATGGAAGATAAAGTGAAACTTTTTCCAAGACCCTGTTCTCTGTTTGCAGTTTTGGTGAATAATTCCAAACACACCTGTTCAATTTTTTATTATTCTTTACTATAAAATCGGATTAAAATCACAAAAAAATGATTGCATTTTTTTATCAGGAAGACTATACTGGTATTTATATTTAATTCAAAGAAATTTTTTTTACATTGTTTGATGAATACTTATAATCGTAAAAAAAATCTTTTTTTTTTTGTTTAATTTTTACTTTACCATACAGGGTATGGTCAAGTATTGTAATCGTGCAAGAAAAAAGTGTTTTTTCTTTCTTTTTTTCGAAATATCTCAAAAACGGCTGAAACTATTTTGATTAAAAAAATTGAGCGAAACCATAGCATTTGGCTCTACAAAAAAGCCCTAATAAGTGAACATCGAAAAAATTATATTCTTCGAGATAATAATTCTTTTGTCAAAATGTCTGTTAGTCTGTCTGGTTGGCTGGTTGTCCGTTAGTCTGTGCGTTACCAAATTTTGTGGACGAGCTAGCTCAAAAACTAGTTTGAATATCGAAACCAAATTTCACACGTAGTTTTGGTCCATTGAGATTAAGAGCTGATTAGATGTTGGTGCATATCGACCCCAAAATTAAGGGGTGAGGGGGGGGGTTAAAAATTAAAAATCTATGCCGTTTGACCAAACTCAACCAAATTCTGTATACATAATCAGTGGGACCCCAGAAGTCTAAAAATGCAAAAACTAACCGCCCAAAAGGGGGGGGGGGTGCAGGGTCAAAAAATTAAAATCTTGGCCATTTACCAAACTCAACCAAATTTTGTATACATAATCAGTGGGACCCCAGAAGTCTGAAAATGCAAAAACTAACCGCCCAAAATGGGGTATATATATTGTATTACTATAATAAAATGTAGTATTACTATAATGAGCATTTTTTGTTGAAGATAGAATTAAAATGGTCTTAATCAATGCGATGAATGTGGAAGAAGTGTTATGGGGGTGCCATTGAAATGAATGCCGAGCGTTTTCCTGATAGGAATACACCCTCACAAGCTTCATTTTATCGTGTTGTAAAATCTGTTTAAAAAAAACAAAAAAAAAACAGGAAATGTAAAGACTACGAAGAAACTGGAATAGGCCAAAATAAGGAAATTGGAACTGGAATTCATCCAGAAGACTTGCAATACACTCTGGAATATCTCAGAACAGTGTCGAAAAATTATTAAATTATTTATTTAATAATTAATTATTTAATCATTAATTTTTGATAATTAAGTTAAATAATTGTTAAAAATAATTATTAAGAATTTTTTTGAGATCTAATTGATTCATGTATTTTGTTTATTTGATCTTAATTTTTTCAATTATTTTTTTAGTTTACCTAAGTATACTAGTCCATAGGGTGACAAGGTCAGCTAATTTGAATTCCACCCAACTATTAGCAACGTATTTCTATCGATGTCCATGATTCCCCTGGATTTCTTCGAATGCTTGTCTTGTTTTCCCCATGTAAGGTTTACAAGTAAGAAAAGCCAATTGGTAGTACATTCTGTTAGCTATATATCGTAGATAGCTAGGAGGTATGTGGGTTCGTTTGTCCCTCGCCAAGGCGCCCGCCCACAGTGTTCATTTCCCTCTAAACCTCGCCCCCGCGCTCCTTCTTTCTCTTGAGCACATTCCACGGGGATACAAGCTTTTTATCTAAAAAGATAAAAAAATATACCAACACGCTTGTTAATAAAATTTCTACGCTAATAATAATTTTGAAAAAAAAAAGTTTTAAGATTGTTTTTTTTTTATAAAAGATTTTATTTATTATAATTTCGATTATTTGCTCATAAGAATTGGAGATTTCCTTTATTTCGTCATTGATCCTATCATCAGAACTTGACCAAATTAAAATGGGATCATCCCTAAGGTACCCCCTTTCCAGTAAAAAAGAATCATCGAAATCGGTCCATAAACAAAGAAGTTATGCGTGAACATACATAACAAAAAATAATTTTCAAGAAAAAAATAAAACCGACTTCAAAAAATTAAATGCAACAAATAAAATACACTAAAAGGTATAAAATAATTATTATCTTATTTAGTTACAACTAAACGACGAAATATTAACATGAAATTACTTTTTGAAGTCGGTACCAAACAAACTATACCTACAAGCGAGCATACCCTCCAAACGTACTAAGTAAGATCCGTCGAATGCGATTCATAAAAGGTATATGTTTGGCACCGACTTCAAAAAGTAATTTCATGTTAATATTTCGTCGTTTAGTTGTAACTAAATAAGATAATAATTATTTTATACCTTTTAGTGTATTTTATTTGTTGCATTTAATTTTTTGAAGTAGGTTTTATTTTTTCTTAAAAATTATTTTTATTTTTCTCTTTTTAGTGATGTTATTAATAGTGATCATATCATCAGAACATGACCAAATTAATATGACCCCATCCCTAAGGTATCCCCTTTTTTATAAAAGAAGAATCATTAAAATCGATATATAAACAAAGAGGTTATGAGTGAACATACATAGCAAAAAAGGTTCAATACCAATGAAAAAAAAACGGGACCAATCGGCAAATAAACTAAACCCAATGCAAAAAAAATCATCGAAATCGGTCCACATGGTAAAGACAAATAAATGTTCAAACACACAAAAAAAATACAGACATTCCGTTGAATTGATAACCTCCCCCTTTTTTCGAAGTCGGTTAAAAAGATAAAAAATATACCAACACGCTTGTTACTAAAATTTCTACGCTAATAATAATTTTGAAAAAAAAATAAAGGTCGGTAATAATGCAGAAAGTATCATGACTCAAGAACGGAACATCTGAAAAATTGTATTTTTAAAAAGGATTGTTTACATTTTGGACTTTCTAGCTTCTGAACTACGGGTTCAAAAATACAGGAAATCTAAATTAATTAAATAATAATTATTCTATTATATGAATTGCAACCATAATTTTTCAAATCTTAAAAAAGAGTTCTTAGGGATTTAAACCTCGAAAGTAACGTTTTGTCTCTCTATAAAGACTTTTTCAAGCTTTTAAATTTACTAGCTCTTAAATTATTCTATATGTCATGTCTTTTGAATATCAGAAAAAAAATTAAGTGATTTTAAGATCTCAAAGAAAACGCCAGATCACGGAATAATTTGCTATCAGGCTTATTTAGAATTATCTATATGTAATTAATGACCAAGAAATGTTTTATTAATTAATCATAAGTTTCCTATATTTGATTCGATCGCGAATCGAATGCAGGGGATTTTTGTCAGATATTAAGTGAAAGAATATCCGAATTTATATATTTTTGACTTTTTTTCATTTATTTAGTTTTGACTACTGGGTCATACCAAATATTTCTGACTTGAAATAATGAAGTTAAATAATTTTCTAATTAATATATTAAAGAATAATTAACATATTAACGAGAATTGTTTTTGATCGCGATATATATATCTTGTTAAAAAAAAAAAAAAAAAAAAACGCGATCAAAAACAAACCTCGTTAATATGTTAATTATTCTTTAATATATTAATTAGAAAATTATTGTATTTATTAACCTTATCTGAAAATAAGCTGACCTGTTCTGATGTGGCCATCCACTTAACTTTACCATACAACCTGACCCCTAAAATTATCTATAATCATGTAGGGGGGAGGGGGTTAGATTTTGCATTTTTATACTTCTGGGGTCCCACTGATTATGTATACAAAATCTGGTTGAGTTTGGTAAATGGCCAAGATATTCATTTTTTGACCCCCCCCCCCCACCACACACACACATTTTGGGCGGTTAGTTTTTGCATTTTTAGACTTCTGGGGTCCACTGATTATGTATATAAAATTTGGTTGAGTTTGCTCAAACGGCCTAGATTTTTAATTTTTAACCCCCCCCCCTCCACCCTCCTTAATTTTGTGTCGATATGCACCAAAATCTAATCAGCTCTTAATCTCAATGGACGAAAACTACGTGGGAAATTTGGTTTTGATATTCACACTAGTTTTTGAGCTAGCTCGTCCACAACAATTTGGTAACGCACAGACAACCAGACAACCCGACGGACGGACAGACTAACAGACATTTTGACAAAACAATTATTATTTCAAAAAATATAATTTTTTCGATATTCATTATTAGAGCTTTTTTGTAGAGCAAAATGCCATGGTCTCGCTCAATTTTTTTTATCAAAATAGTTTCAGCATTTTTTTCATGCGCGATTACAATACTTGACCATATCCTGTATGGTAAAGTAAAAATAAATTTTAAAACTTGAAAAAAGTTTCATTAAAGAAATAAAACGTTGCTTTTGAATTAATTGTTGTTTTTGATAAGGCCCAATCCATGAGTATTCTAAAAAGATAATAATTATATTTATTTTAGAAATTGTCAAATTTTATTATTGCTCTGATTAAAACCAAAATATAATCAGTTCTTAAACACAACTACCACAAGATATTTAAAAAAAAATACTTTTTTTGAATCATCCTATTTCAAGAAACGTAGAAATAAAAAAAAATAGAATATATTTAAAATAAATAAATAAAATTACTTATATCAACTCTTTGAAAGCTGCATTATGTATGTGTGATTCTTAACTTGATAGTTGTCGTGATATCTTGATGATGTCAAATATCCTTGGCAAAACATATCATTAACAAACGAAAAATTAGAAAGGACTTAAATTTCTGAATACAAGGTTTCCAATTGCTCATCTTTAGGTAATTATTATTTATTGGACAGTTTCTTCCTGTAATGACAATATCCTATAACTTTTTAAGAAGCCTTGCTGTTGCAATGACATTATCATTTACAAAAGAGTTCTCACCCCCTCAGCAGCAAGCACGTCCCTAGAAAACGTTTCAGAATTTAATATAAATTTAGGTATTTTTTTGATAGTGTAAGAATATAGTAAATCGCAATTTTCTCAAATACTAAATCGAAAGTTTCTTTTTGCCGAGTAGTAGCAGAATTTTTATAAATTGAAGGAGGCAATAAAAGAGTGTCTTCTGTGAATTAAATTTTTAATTTATTTATAACAAAACTATAGTTTCGTTATAAATAAATTAAAAATTTATAATTCTAGCAGAAGACACACTCTTTTATTTAACCGACTTCAAAAAAGGAGTAGGTTCTCAATTCGACTGAATTTTTTTTTTGTCTCTATGTTACCTGATAATCATCGCCAATTGTCAACCGATTTTGATGATGTTTTTTTGCATTGGGTTCAGTCTAGTTTCCGATTGATAAAAATACATATAAATTTCATTCGTATTGGACCTTTTTTTGTTATGTTTGTTCAGGCATAACTTCTTTGTCTATGAACCGATTATAATGATTCTTTCTGCGTTTGGATCAGTATAGCTCCAAGATAGTCAAGATACTTATCTATTTATTTATTTTATGTAGGTTCAGCGAGAAAAAATGTTTTCTTTTTTATTATATAAATAAATTTAAATCTTCAAACGTATAAATATCCCAAACGTTTTGGGAGAATTTCTCCCTTTATCAATGGAATTTAAAAAAATAAACTGCAACGAATCGTTGCTAAACTTTATACAATGTACTATCTTATTCTAGGGTAAAGTACTTTAAAATATAATTTTACAATAAAAATTTATATGACCTTTTTTGTGGTCCTCAAGGTACTTAATTACAATATTAAATTTCATCAAAATTGGTTTAGTCATTTTCAAAATATTTAGAATAATCTAAAAAATACTGAAATAAAGTACTAATGTTTGTGGACCGATATGTACCAAAAACTAATCAGCGCTTCATTTTGTTAAAGTAATGGTAGGTTTTCAATTATTTCAATCGGTTGTACGGTGTGGAAAAAATCGTGGACGGAAAAAACGATAACATACATCTATCCGCAGGCACCTCTTGAAAAAATCGCACTTTTTAGCCTCTGGATGAAATCCCATCTAATTTTTGGCAAAACCGTCACATGCTAAAATTCAACCTAAATGAATACTACAATCACATATTAATGTGAAACCTACCAAGTATTTTTTATCCAATAATTTTAAAAAATGTTTCACCAAGTACCAACACCAAATTCCTTAAAAACTACAATTTCTGACTAATTGAGACCATGGGTTCCGTAGTCTTTACCTGAGGACCCTTTGAAGTCGCGCTTGCCACGAGACGGATTACAATACTTTACCCATGCTTCGCATTGGATAAAGTAAAAAGTTGCTTTATGAAATGTATATAAAATAAGGGTTTGAAGTTAATTTTTTTATATGTAAAAGATTTCTCTATATATAATCAGTTTTTCGAAAACGGATCTTACGATTTCGCTGAAAACCACGAATTAGGAGGTTTTTGGCCTGCACATCGCCATCGAACCGTCAGGTTCTTATCTTCAGGTAAATTTCATTTGAAATGTTTTTTCATAATTAAATTAATTATTCAGAGGTGGGATGTGTCAATAAAAGTTTATATTTAAATTTTTTCTATCTACTTTTATTAATTTTAAATTTCTATGGATCGAAAGCAATCCACCAACACATCCAATGAATAGTGTAATAGAAATGAGATGTCTTCTAGGAAGCTATATAAACGTGTGGTTGATCTCATGGAGGTCCCGAGCTCCCTTCAGGAGAAACTGCTCAGATTTAGAATGCCAAGGATTGATGATGATGCCGCTTTCGATGACGTAAGCAAAGTGGCTGACGCGTAATGTCGTCATTGTTCTAGGAGACGGCGTCAAGCGGAGGATCCTCGTCCGGAGGGGAAGGCGGCCGCAGTGGGGGCGGCGGCGGGGCGACCGCCACGACGGCGCTCAACGCCGCGAGCAGCAGCAGTGGCGCTACCCCTCGTCCAGGGGCGATCATCGAGTCCATGCATCACCATGGCAAAGGCGTCTATTCGGGTACGAGCTATTAACTAACTTAAACTAAAAATGAGCTTTCTGAAGGGTTCAAATCACATCATACAGAAAAAGGGGAAAATAAAAAGTAAAAGAGCTTATTTCCCATCTCTCAATCTAAGGAGAGTTGATCATTTCATGCTTGCATGTATGTAAAAAGTTGTATTATAAAAAAGTCTAAAACGCGAATATTCTAATTAAAAAAAAATTTCGAGAAAATAATAGAATAACAAAAATATTTTATATAAAAATGATTAAAAAAATATTCGTCAAAAAAATTAAATTAAAATGAGAATACCCGAGCTTATCCATTCAAAAGCTAACTCAAACAATAGTTCCCATAATCTATTTCCAACTTAAAATTAAAAAAGTATTATTCTTACTAGTAAAGAATAAATAATCAAAAAGTGTATCTTTATTGATTAGCTTCAAATAGTATATCGTCGCCTTAGGCCCGATTGTATGACGCAAGTAAATGCTTTTTACCACTAACCAAGGTAGATGGTAAATGGAGCCACTGGGATGGCCAATCAGATGACAGGCACTGAATGTGCCTGTCATCTGATTGGCCATCCCAGTGGCTCCATTTACCATCTACCTTGGTTAGTGGTAAAAAGCATTTACTCTGCGTCATACAACGGCCTTGGAGTGTAAACCTGCTAACTTACAAAAAGGAAATTTTACAGGGCAGAGAAAAAACAAACAAAATCTAAAATTGTTGTTATGGAAAGAAACTATTTTCACTTTTTTTTTATACAACTTACGATCGTAATTTTAAGTAGCAGTTTTACTTGGACGATGCTGCATCTCTTTTTCTTTCGAACGGTATAATATGTCATATATGATGAAAAATGAATTTACCAGGTTTACACTCTAAGGCGACGATCTATGTTTCGCTTAATTTGTGAAATTGACTATTTCTGGAAATAGGCAACATTTTGCTGATGATTTAGGGCCAGTTGTATGTCGGTTGGTACAGTCTTTGTAAAAGTTGACAAAGGGTAAAACTCTAAAATTCACCTTGGGATGGCCAATCAGATGACAGGCACTTTCATCTGATTGGCCATCCCGTCAGGCACAAGGTGAAATCTAAGGCTTTACCCTTTGTCAACTTTTACAAAGACTTTACCAACCGACAAACAACTGGCCCTCAACCACAGATTTTTGCTACACTTTAGGGTGGTTTCCCATTGCCTTCCCCTTCATTTAGTGAGGCTCTTTACATTTTTGACAAAGATGAAAATTGTTCTGTCTAAAGCGAGCGAGATTCGATCCCGAGTAAACTCAATCCAAAGTCAAGCTCCTTAGCCACTGCTCTATCAGCGCTTCAAAAATTTAGTTAGTCGACCCAGAATGGAGTAATGACCCTTAGTTTAAGAAGCACTGCTATGACCCTCGCATCATGAAAAGGGAAGAAATTCATTGGGCCATATTCGAAAGCTATTTGTGGATACAGGTTTTAAAAAATTAAGGGAAATACTTAGTTACTAAGGCTACGAGTCGCAATGCTTATACTACTAACCAAAGGTAGATGGTAATTGGAGGGACGATGGCCAATCAGATGACGGGCACTGAAAGTTTCTGTCATCTGATTGGCCATCCTAGTCCTTCCATTTACCATCTACCTTTTAGTTAGTGGTAAAAAGCATTTACTTTGCGACATACAACCGGGCCTAAGAGAGGGGGTTATAATACTCTAGTGTTTTATTCTTTAAAAGTCATAATAATAAAACCGAGGGGTGAACCGCGATTGGAATTAGGTGTACACTGTCTTTGGAATTACTTTGGAATTCATTAGATAATCTATTGTCTTCTATTTACTTCTACTTGGAAATGAAAGTGGTAGTGGAAGTAGGTGTACACGATTTTAGGTCGCAGTTAACCCCTCGGATAAAACGGTATATAAAAATTCTACTTAACATTTATTTTTGATTTAATTAATTTAGAATAAATTCAATTTCTTAATTAATTTTAAAATATAATTATTCGTGATAAACTATTGGTGGATTTTAAAATAATTAAATAAATAAAATGAAGAATAAAACGTTTTGTCTTTTACGCCTTTATCATAACAAGCCTGAAAATCTAAATAAAAATTATATTTTCTTTATTTTTGAATCGGAAAATCTAAATAGCTCTTCTTTCTCTCCGCATTGAAAAATCAAATCGCTTGCCGGTTTCAAGAATTAAGAAACGTCATTTACTATTTAAAGTGATAAGCAAAAATTTATTTGTTATTTTAAACATATGTCAACTTTAATTAATAGACCACAGAGACAATTAAGTGGTAGACCATATGCTAAATAAATAAAAATTTGATTTTTAGTAGATATATATATATATATCGATAATTTTTAAACAAAGGTTTTAGGTATTTTATAAATAAAAAGCACATATAATTTAGATTTAGATATGCACTTTAGTTTAGAAAAATAAATAGTTTGATTTATATACATAAAACTCTTACCGCTAGAATGAATTCATCAATAGCCGGATATTGACTGAGCTAGCAGCCTCGCGAGGCTGCCTCGGGCGTTTGCCGCAGAACCGTCCTGAGTGAACGCAGGAAACGACCCGAGGCCTTTGAGCATTCACAAAAACCGATGGATCGGGCCGAGGCAGCCTCAGGCGAGGCAACGGGCACTTTTGCCTTAGGCGAGGCACGTACTGACCGACCAGGCATTTGCCTCAAGGGGCTGGCCTCGCGAAGCAAACCCTCAGTCAGTATCCGGCTAATGACGTTTCTTAATTCCGGAAATCTGCATACGATTTAATTAAATCGTGAATTCGGCAAAATATTTGCCTATATCCAGAAAGAGCAAATTTCACAAAAATTTCTAAATATTGTTCCCGTGGTGCAAACTCCTCTATCAACTTAATAAAAATTCATTCAGACCATTAGGTCAATTAGTAAAGCTATAAAGTTATTATATTATGTTACATTTAAGGAAAGCTGTGTTGGTTTATAGTGAAACATATTAAACAAAGGAGTTTTAAAGTGTTGTAGTGGTGTTTCACAAAAAAACACCACTACATCCCTTTAAAACTCCTTTGATAAATATTGTTACGTCTGTACATAAAAAAAAACCTTCACAATCTAAACGTAGATAATTATTCATTAAATTTTATTAAAAAATAAATTATATAAGTAGTTATAGTTAAATAAAAAAAATTAAGATCAATATTATCACAGTTAAGTAATATGGTGACGATTATATAAAGGTTTTACTTTTTTAAAATAGGCATACTTAACTGTAATCAAAATATACACAAAACTAACTAAATGCTATATCCAAACGCCTCCCAATCGAACACAAACCCAAAGGTCGAAAATATTTTTTTCTTTACCCCGGGGCGCAATCACAACGAGGCCTCGTCGAAAGACATTTATAAATTAAATTAAATTAGGGAACGAAGATAAGATTTTTATATTATAGACAAAAGGATCAGCCGGGATTCGAACTCGGGATCTTCGGATGTGCGCTGCGATGCCTTTATAAGAGCCTTAGCTCTTATCCTCTCGGCCACTGATCTCCGAACCCAAGCTGATACCTAATGTCGAGTGGGAGGCGTTTGGATTGATAGTTTGATGTTTGTTTTTGATAGTTTAATTAACCAAGCCAACTACAGAGCTGCGAAAAATGAACGAGGAAGAGATTAAAAGATTAAGTAAAAATGAATTTCCAAATTCATATAGACATTAGGTATCAGCTTGGGTTCGGGGATCAGTGGCCGAGAGGATAAGAGCTAAGGCTCTTATAAAGGCATCGCAGCGCACATGCAAAGATCCCGGGTTCGAATCCCGGCTGATCCTTTTGTCTATAATATAAAAATATTTTCTTCGTTCCCTAATTTAATTTAACTAAATGCTTTTCCAAACTATTTGATTTTTTAAATGATCTAAGAATCAACGATTTTTTTATGATTAATTTCCAAAGTAAATGGGTCTACCTAATACCTAATTATGTGCGCAGGCAGAATTTTTTTTTTCTTGAGGGGCCAAAACTTGTGATGTTTCAATAAAAGTTGTTACTAACGGAACTTTAAAAAGACGTTAAATTATTTATTATTTATTTATTTGAAATACTTTTCTTGATTGATTGTTTCATATTATTTAAAAAAAATAAAAAGTTTCGTAAATTATATCAATGAAAAAATTGTTAAAAGTAGGCAGATTATAAATAATGAAACATTCCGAAAAATTAATAAAAAATAATCTAAAATCTAGGGAGTCATGTCTCCCACCTTGGCATCCATACTCCAAATAAATTATTTTTCTTAAGGGAGAAGGCTGTAGGTTCTTTCTTTACTTTACTAAACAAATTAACTTATTTATTTTGCAAATATTACAAAACTTTAATTTTTTGAGTTATTGGGCAGCGATGGGTGAACCGCGATTAGATTAGGTGTACACGTCTTTGGAATTAGTGGAATTATTTTGGAATTCATTAGATAATGCCCCTACATCTTCTACCTGGACACACCTTCATTGGGAAATATATTAAATTATAAACTTAATATATTTATATTTATTTTTTCTTATTTATTTTTGTTTGTTATATTTTTAGGTACTTTCTCTGGAACACTGAATCCGGCCCTTCAAGATCGTTTTGGACGTCCTAAACGGGATATTTCTACGATAATTCACATACTAAATGATTTGCTCTGCGCAACGCCACATTACCGAGGACAAACTCCAGTTCACGCATCTAGCTCTACAAATGCTTCAACAGCTTCCATACAAGCGTCGCCTGCAAGCGAATGCCAGACACCCACCGCTTCTTCTTCCTTGACGTCCTCAGGAGCAGTAGCAGCTACGACAGTCGCTGCCACCACCAACTCGGAACTCGTTGCAGAAGCTTTCCAAGAAGCAGAGGAGAAAATGGAAACATGTAAGCCAATACAGGGTAATTTCTAAGAGAAACGATATAAAACAGGGTGGACACAGGGAGGGGGCCTAAAGGTTCGTTTTCCTCGGTACGACTATCACGATGATCGTTCAACAATAATCGTGCAACAAGGAAAACGTACCTTACCGGCAGTCGCTCGAAGGAAAACAGCTCCATAAGAAATACAAAGAAATAGTATTTATGTACTTAGACACAACCAGCCTTTCTACCCTAAAGTACCAATCACGCGTCACGCTGAGAACAATCCGGTCTATACTCTGTGTTTGCTATAACGCTCTTTCCTTAAGAATTAATGTAATAGATTTGGCTTCTCATCCTAATAGAGTGACTAAACCTATTAAAGAAAATATGCTATCTTATGATTAAGCTTTAAAATTCAAAATTCATTTATTTGTTATTTACACAATTTATCTTCACTTACCATATTACTTATTATATCTCTGTGTCTTTCTACATTATGGGCATAATATTATGTTTAAATGTAACCAATTTGCTAAGGCCTTTTGCCGCCGAAAATAAAAAAAAAATAGTGCTCAACACACGATTATCGTTGAACGATCATCGTGATAGTTGCACCGAGGAAAACATACCTATAGACGTCGAGTGCGTCATTGGAATTTCTGGGTGGGTTGAATATTGTTGCAAAATGAGCATTATATGTTAAAAATAAAAACTGTCAAGTTTCCTAAGTTCAACCAAAGATAAATAAAAACCTCTTCTAATTCTTTAGAATGAATAAAATATACGGGGGGGGGGTTATACGAAGTTGGTGGGATGTTACTTTTCATGGAACTGAAGGGGATGAGTCATGAAGCTAGGGGGTGGGACCCCTGAATAAAATAATACATATTTAGTTCTCTGTCCTGATAAAGATTAAATATTTAATCGAAATGTCGACGAAACTAAAATTTAAATTAAATTAAGGAACGAAGAAAAGATTTTTATATCATAGACAAAAGTATCTATAAGAGCCTTAGCTCTTGGCCACCGATCCCTGAACCCTAGCTGATTTCTAATGTCTATATGAATTTGGAATTTCATTTTTATTTAATCTTTTAATCGCTTCCTCGTTCATTTTTCACCTTTGGGTTCGCGATCGAGTGGGAGGCGTTTGGATATACTAAAATTAAAATTTTTTATTTTCCTAGCTGCCTTTTCTCAAATCTTATCTTAATAAATATTTTTTCGGAAATCCCAAATAACAAATTCTACTATGATTATAACTCAATTGTAGACGTTTTCAAAGTTATATGTTCCTCGAAAATTTTTTCAAATAAATAAATAAACATTTGAAGAGGCATTTATAAATTTAGAAATACCCTTTCTGGTACTGCTTATATAAATACTATACATAGATATAATTAATAAGAAGTAATTATTTCATTAAATTTCTTCTATTAATGATGTGGAAACGACTTTATAAACATAAACTTGAAAGCCTGACTGACCTCTTTAATGGCTAAGCAAACTCTGAACTCTTCAGATTACTGCCGGATAAATTTACATAAAAATAAAATAGTAAATATTCAGTTTGTTTACATATTATATTATCTCCAAATAGTATACTACTTAAATGTTGTATTGCATTTTAGCCTAAGACTTTAACATGTTGAAAGCTCTTTATTCCAAGTGGATTATAATTTTTAATAAGAAAATCTGGCGTGATCTGAATGCATCAAGGGACTTGACCATACATCTACTTTATTTGATTTGATTTTCCTTACATAACAAATATATATATCTACTATAAGGAATAGTGTAAAACGAGATTTCTTAAGGACGTAAAATTGATAAAATTTTGATATCAGTGATTGCTTAGCATATTTTTTTTATAAAGGCCAATAGATGCTGTTATATTTCCCGGTAATTTTAAGTCACACTCCATATCTTCAACCAAATATTTAAAAAATAAAGATTCACAGTTTATTGGACAAGTTTTTTATTGAAGTTTTCTTCATATTTTGTACAACATTTCGTCTCTCTCGAGACTTTTTCAAGTACTCAATTAGTTAGAACAACATTGGTTGAAATAAAGATAAAAATAACTGAGACATAGTAGAATTTTTATCTTTATTTCAACCAATGTTGTTCTAACCAATTGAGTACTTGGAAAAGTCTCGAGAGAGACGAAACATTGTACAAAAATTGAAGAAGAGCTTCAATAAAAAAACTGTCCAATAAACTGTGAATTTTTAATCTACTAATTATAATGGACATTAATCAACATAATTTAAAAAAATATAGATAGATAGATAAAAGGAACTCGAAAGTTTTATTGCAGAATTTGAAAATTGAGTATTCAAAAGTGAGCCACGCAATTTTGAAAGAACACAGATTGAGTAATTATTGTACTTTTTCATTCAAAATATGGTAAAGTAATAATTTATCTTATACTATTAAACAAATAATTCTTGCTTATATATAGATTTATTTATTTATTTAGAATCGGTTTCTCGAAAACGGCTCTAACGATTTCGATGAAAACGGGGGTTTTATAGACACCTAATGGGTGTTAATAGTATTTTTAATTATTATTATCATTTCCATCCATAATTTGTATTTATTTGAAAGCTTATAATAAGAAAATAAGGACAAGTTTTTATGTGTGACTTTTTTATTTATCCACTAACGTTTCGTCGACTTTGCCGACTTCTTCAGTTGCTGCAGTTATTCAACATCTCTTCGAAACTGGCAGCTGCTAAAAATCGAATCTTTCTTGATACAATGCAAGAGACATGAAGTGGTTCCGGCACATATAACTCATAATTTAAAAATACATGTTTGTTCTGGAATTGAAATTGTACTTTTGTAACTTCATATTAATAATATTCTTATAATTGTAGAAGCCCTGAAGAAGTCGGCAAAGTCGACGAAACGTTGGTGGATAAATAAATAAGTCACACATAAAAACTTGTCCTTATTTTCCTAGTATAAACTTTCAAATAAGTATTTTTAATCGCAATAAGCTCGAATCTTTGTGCGATGCCTTAATGATGGCCGGAGTGGGTCAAAACATGGTAAAAAAATATATATAAATTAAATTTTATTTAATTCTGGCTATAAATAAAAATCACCCTTTTTACCTGAATTTAAAATTAACTAAAGCAAAAGATACCGAACAAGTTTCGTTCTGCCAAGTTAAATATTAATTGAGGATAATTTTTAATGCAAATCTCAATCTTCTCGTTTTTATAATTTCTACAATATTGATATTTTGTTTCAGGTGAACCCGAGGCAATACTTTCTCGAGAGAATCAAGCAACTCGTGGCAAATTGGAACAACTTCGGCTGGTAATGGAAGAGCGACGTGCCCGTCGTCGAGCAAGACGTGAAGCCAGAGCCTCGCCGTATTCTTCGCCGGCACATCCGTTGCCGTTGACCCCCTCAGCATCGCAATGGAGTGCAGATGGAACGGCCGGGGCTTCCCAGCCAGGGCAGCAGCCTCCTACGGAACCCGTGCTCGCATAGGCGGCATTTGTTACCTCAGCAGCGATCTCGCAGCGTTAACGCTATCAGTCGCTTTTACACGCATCCCAGCAATTCTTCCAAGAATCCACGCCCCTTTCTGTTACTATCAAACAAATATGTGTTCTGGATCCGAGCTGCCTTCCAGCCTCCGTTCTGGAGACGATGGATCCTTATTGAATCAATTGTATCATATTGTAAAGTCATCATCCAATGTTCTTGTATATTTAAGTTTTTTTTTCCACATATGAGTTTACGATGTTTTTTTTATTATTATTAATTTTATTAGATAAGGAACTATTTGTGTATTAAAGTGCATAAAATACAAGAATTGTGATGTCCCTAAGTGTGTGTGTTTGTTGAGAAAAAGATGCCCACATCTTTTGAATATCTCTACGTCCCATCGGATGTCCCAAATGTATATGGTTGGGACTCTCCTCTCAATGTTATATTATAGAGTTGCTGTAATAAAGAAAAAAAAACGGGTTGTCCTGGTATAAAAACCACCCTCTCTAAAGTGTCTTGATTCACTTAATTGGTTTGACGTAAATAATATTTTCGTCTTGTTTTGTTTTTTATAAATATATTTTGGAAAATTATAAATTAGTAAAAAAAAAAAAATACGCTTGCAGACAAACAAATTCAACAGAATTCATTCAAGCATAATTTAAGGATTAGAAAATATTTCGAAAATTAATTACAATACAAATCAAAGTAGAATGCCTTAAAAAAAAACACACAAAAATAAAAATTTGTAAAAATTGATGGATGCTGATTTTTTTATAATAAAATTACCAAAAACAAATTTATTAATTGGAAAAAAAAAAATTAAAATTGTGAAGAAATCTAATTGTGCTTTAAAAAGGAAAAAAAAGAAATTAAATATTTAAAATAATAAATACATATATGCATTATACATATAATATATGCAAACATATATAATATATAAAATACATTTCAAAAATACAAAAAAAAAAGCAAAACAAATCTTTATAAAACCTTAGAGTTAATAATGCAAAAGAATCGCGCAGTTTTGTATTATTCTAATTTATAAAAAAAAAAATAAATAAAGTAAAAAATAAAACCAAATATATATAGCGGAGTCTCCCACGAACTTATTATTACTTTTTGGCGCTTTTGGCCAGTTAAAGAAATGCGCCTTATGATCAATTTTTATTAAATTATTACACACAAACACTGTAAAAAATATTAATTTTATATAGGTATATATTTATATATATAAATATATAATATATATACTTATATATAATATATATAATTTAGGAATTGTTAATACACTTTCGAGATGTAAATATTCTACCAATAAAAAAATTGAAATTTGTTTTTATTTAAATTGAAAAGGAATTTTATTGTAAAATTATTGTTAATTCCAAAATTGAATAGGTTTAATTATATTATTTTTTTTTAATAAAAAAATTATTATTAGAGGATCGGAATTAACTGTTATTCATTTCAATTAAAATAAAAACTGAGGTAGTTTTTAAATAAATAATTGGTTTTATTATTGGTTGGTATATATTATATATCATGGTTTTTTTCTTTAAAATATTAAATAAAATTACTCAGGTAACTTTCATAAAAAGTAAAAAAAATCTTTTTATTTTTTAAAATAAAAATAGAAATTGAAAAATAGAAATTAGTAGGTAGGATTCACAAATAAAAGACAAAATGCTTATTAGCAAGACTATATATATTTCAGATTACGATCCCATCTTCAGGAATTCACATAGATAATTTTCTATATGAATTCCTGAAGATGGGGTACGTACCCCGAAATATATATAGTCTTGCTAATAAGCATTTTGTCTTTTATTTGTGAATCCTACCTACTAATTTCTATTTTTATTTTATTAATATGTTTCACCTAGAACCTACACCATTCTTTCTCCCTTAATAATATATATTTTTTTTTTCATATACATCTTCCAAATGTACAAAATACTTTATTCTGTAACATATTAATTGATACAGTGAAACTTCCATGTATCGTTTGTGAAAGGAATGAGGCAAAAAAAAAAACGATGGTTGGGAAAAACCATTAAAAACATCCCCATTTATTTTACCATAGTAGGTAGATTCCTGCCAGGTTGGAAAACATCTTTTATGTTTTGAACTCGTATTTTTTTTTAAAACACGTTTTAAATCTTTGAAAAAAAAACAGGTTTTAAACACAAAATAAAACAGTTTTGATGATTAGTTAGCAACGAGGGGTGAACCGCGACCTAAAATTGTGTACACCTACTTTCACTTGCACTTTCATTTCCAAGTAGAAGACAATAGATGACAATAGATTATCTAAAGAAATCCAAAGTAATTCCAAATAATTCCAATCGCGGTTCACCCCTCGGTTAACATTAACTTCCTTATAAGGGCGACCCAAGCTCAGAAACTCTAAAACTTGATGGAATAGAATCAAGAATGCTGCAAGATTGATGAGACCCTTAAAGATTTACTCTTTATTAAATGGCTAATGATTGAATAATCACTGATTTAGGCTGAGAAAAAATGACATAAAAAAAACACCGGCGTAAATTTGCTTCCATAAATAAAGGAAATAGCTTTAAAAATTGCCCAAAATTCCAGACAGCATACTCAGTCTTAAAACTTTATGTTTTTTTCCAATTTATTCATTTAAATTATCACGAATATATAAGTACAGTCAGTGGCGGCGCAAGACCAAAATTTTATGTGGGCGAGGTAAATTTTTCCCCTTCCATGGTGGCGCAATTTTACATAGAGAGAAAAAATTTGGGTTGGGGGTTTTGGGAAATTTCTTTTTTTTTAACAAAGGTGAACAAAAAAAAAATTAACTCTCCGTCCGGGGTCCAGGTGTTTACAAAATGTTGCTGTTGCTAGCCTAAAGAAAACAAATTTGGTATGTCAATATATTTATCGTTTTATAATGAATAAATTTTTAATTTTTACGTTGCGTACGAGTTATGCGTATTTGAGCTGCGCAAGGCCGTAGGCGGTGGCCCACGCCTAACGCCTCCTCTGAGTACAGTTTATTTGTTAATAATTTTCTATTAAAAAATAACTAGTGACTGACAGATATTTCAAATTTATAAAATCTATTTTTATTTTTTACCTTCAATTTATTTATTTTGTTAATAGTGAATCAATTGACATGTATATTGGCTATTCTAAAAAGTCTTCTTATTTTCACAAGTTACCTTAATTTGAGTTCTTTTTAGGAACAAAGAGAGAAGGGCAAATACCTAGAATTTGACCACATCAATAGAACCGTCCGGCTCTCATTCAGGGTAAAAAAAAAAAACTGTTTAGGGTTGAAATTTATAGTGAAAAAACATAGAGGAAAACTAAAATTGTCAAAAGCGTTATAAATGAGCATATATGTTTAAGGACCTTCCCTAATAAATCGATTTTCTTGAAATCCTTTTAAAACTTTGAATACACATATTTATAATTATAAGTGTCCTTTATACGTAGAAATGTTTTTCAATAGTCTTTGCGGCACTAAATTTATAAATATTGACCATTGAAATTTGCATATTTACCACGCGAACCCTATCCCGATTGATGTTAAAGCGACTGTTTCATTAAATAACAATCGTAATTTTCTTGAAATTATTTTGAATAACTGAGAATCATTAACTGAAAATATGACAAATATTTTTCTGTTAAAATAATTGTATCAAACGGTATTCGTTTTGTATGAAAAATGTTAAAAGTTAGGTACTTTTGATGGCTTTCATTTTTTCTCTCATGGCATGGCAAGTGAGAGATGGCGACTTGGCAACGTCGCACTCAAATCACTCATTTTTTCCTTATCTAAAAAACTTCTGCAGCTGGTGCATTTGAGATTTTTAGCTAATTCTCTCAATCTAATTATTCTGTCCTCATCTGAAATTTTGCTGTTTTATGAAGTAAATTTTTATTTATTCTTTGTCATATAGCGTCGCTAAGAATGCAATGTTGCCAGATCCGAGAAACGAAGCAGTGCCTTTCTACGCAATGGAGAGTAGGGGAAAGAGTGAACTGCATCTGAGCTATATTGGGCAACGTCCTTAAATAATATGACTTGAAAAAATTTTTAAGAAAAAATAAAACCGACTTCAAAAAAATTAAATGCAACAAATAAAATACACTAAAAGGTATAAAATAATTATTATCTTATTTAGTTACAACTAAACGATGAAATATTAACATGAAATTACTTTTTGAAGTCGGTGCCAAACAAACTATACCTATAAGCGAGCGTACCCACCAAACGTACTAAGTAAGATCGGTCGAGTGCGATTCATAAAAGGTATATGTTTGGCACCGACTTAAAAAAGTAATTTCATGTTAATATTTCGTCGTTTAGTTGTAACTAAATAAGATAATAATTATTTTATACCTTTTAGTGTATTTTATTTGTTGCATTTAATTTTTTTGAAGTCGGTTTTATTTTTTTCTTAAAATTTTTATTTTTCTCTTTTTAGTGATGTTATTAATAGTGATCCTATCATCAGAACTTGACCAAATTAATATTGCACCATCCCTAAGATACCCCCTTTCCAATAAAAAAAGAATCATTGAAATCGGTTCATAAACAAAGAAGTTAGTCCTGAACAAACCTAACAAAAAAGGTCTAATACCTAAGAAAAAAAAATGGGGCCAATCGGAACGTAGACTGGACCCAATGCAAAAAAATTTTCAAAATCGGTTCACAATTGGCGGAGATATGAGGTAACATAGGCACACAAAAAAAATTCAGTCGAATAGAGAACCTCCTCCTTTTTTTGAAGTCGGTTAAAAAATGACTCGTATTAAAAACATGTTGTTTTAAACCCGGCAACCCTGCTACCTGCATTAACCAAGATTCATTTCTTGCTCACCCATTGTATAGATGTCATTTGTTTCATGCAACCTTTATGCTGAAATTCCAAAAATTCTTCACTCCCATTTTACCTGCTATTGGGTCTCTTTAAAAAAAAAAAAAAAAAAAAAAAGAGATTTCATTTTACAATTTGCCGCACCTTCAAATTTATCTTTCGCCTCCTCTTCCGATTTATCAAATCCCATGTGATTGACACATAGTTCGCCCACGTTTTTTACCATACACTACTTGTAGCCATCTGATTGTCCACGGATCTGTTGTCTTCAAACATCGTTCTCGAAGTCACCTGTAGTTTTTCCAATAATATTCTTGTCGAAAAATGTTCACTATTTTTCGATAAACTAAAGTAAATGGGAGAAAGACGATGGCATCCCAATACATTTACGAATGCTTGGTATATGTGCAGAAGAATATTACCGAGTTCGCAAAGAATAGTGATAGGCATGAATTCGATACTAGATTAAAAAATAAACTCGCCATCACGAGTTTTCCTTTTCAAAAGCTGAACGCTTCATTAATGGGTCAAGGTGTGCCCTTTTACAACAAAATTCCGGAGGAAATAACGAGTCTAGCTCTAAATAAATTTAAATCTTCCATTAAACGCACACTACTAAAATAAGCTGACGTGTTCTTATGTGGCCATCCACTCGACTTTACCATACAAGCTGGACCCTCACTTATATTTAATATTTAATAGAATGATTTATAATCATGTAGGGGAGGGGCGTTAGTTTTTCCATTTTTAGACTTCTGGGGTCCCACTGATTATGTATACAAAATTTGGTTGAGTTTGCTCAAATAGCCTAGATTTTTCATTTTTAACCACCCTTCCACCCCCCTTAATTTTTGGTCGATATGCACCAAAATCTAATCAGCTCTTAATCTCAATGGACCAAAACAACGTGTGAAATTTGGTTTCGATATTAACACTAATTTTTGAGCTAGCTCGTCCACAAAAATTTGGTAACGCACAGACTAACTAACTAACTAACAGACATTTTGACAAAACAATTATTATCTCGAAAAATATAATTTTTTCGATGTTCACTTATTAGAGCTTTTTTGTAGAGCGAAATGCCATGGTTTCGCTCAATTTTTTGAATCAAAATAGTTTCAGCCGTTTTTGAGATATTTCGAAAAAAAAGAAGCAAAAAAACCACTTTTTCAAAGGCATACTATCGGGTTGGCGAGTTTTTAGACGATCATGCCTGGACTTGATTTCTCACATATTCTCAGCAGGATTACTTTGTATATTTGTTTTATTTATTTATTTATTATTTTAATTTTTAAATCATGACTTTCATCAAGCGCTCCTCCGTGGAGCTTATGATGAAAAAAAACTCAAACAAACAAATGAACTAGGCAGGGCCATCTTAGGCCATGCAGTGGCCCTTTGATACACAGAATTTGGGGCCCTTTTAGAAATCCAAAAAAAAGTGAAAGAAAACACTAGAATGTACAGCTGAAGGTAATGGAAGGCAGCCCAAGGGTAGTGAAGAAAGAAAAAATCGAGGGTTGAACCGCGACCTAAAATTGTGTACAGCTACTTCCACTTACACTTTCATTTCCAAGTAGAAGACAATAGATGACAATAGATTATCTAATGAATTCCAAAGTAATTCCACATAATTCCAAAGACGGTGTACACCTAATTCCATTCGCGATTCACCCCTCGGGAAAAATCATCTCATTTTCAAATAAGGTATATATATTGGACCGGCATTTTTCATTCATTTTTATTTAAAAGTAAGGAAAAAAATATATTTTAATGCTTCTGCTAATGAAGGAAAAAATTTCAAACAATGCTAGAGGAGAGAAGAAGGTAGCATCTTGTTTGTTTCCTTAATTGACGCTTTGAAACACTGAAGACAGAGGGAAGAATCCTCCGAAAAGTTGGTTTAAAAGGAAAAGAGAAAGAAAGAAAAGAATGACAGTCCAATAAATACACCTTATTTGGAATTGCGATAATTTTATCTTTCTTAACTACCCCTGGGCTGCCTTCCATTACTTTCTCAAAACATGCGCGCGCAACCTAGCCGGCTAACTTGAAAATTTTCTGAAAAATCTTCATGTGAACCCAACAGGCGAAAAATCAGCCTGACTGAACTATAGGGTGTTTTTTTTAGAGGTATAGAACTTTAAGTTGGCATCACTTTTTTAACTGGCGGCCATTTTGTCAGCTGTCAAGTGATTAATATTTAGTTTGGTTTGCCATTTCATCATGAACAGGTTGACAAAAGAACAACGCTTGCAAATCGTGCAAATTTATTTCGAAAATAATGGTTCAGTTCGCGAAGTTTACCGCAAGCTCCGTCCATTTTATGGTCGACATAATCGTCCATCAGAGCAATTAATTCGGTTAACCATGGATCGTTTTCGCACTACGTTTACTCTATGTGATAATACGCATCCGCAGAGAGCGTCGAACAGTGCGCACCGAAGAAACAATTGCCGCTGTAGAGCAAAGTGTTGAAGAGGACCAGAATGAATCGATTCGCCACCGTGCACAGCAATTGGAGCTTTGTCCATCAACTTTATGGAAGATTTTGCGCAAAGATCTTGGCTTGCGACCTTACAAGATCCAGCTTGTGCAAGAATTAAAGCCGCGAGACCATGCAATGCGTCGTGATTTTGGTGTATGGGCCGAAAATGAGATTGATCTCGATGCTGATTTTCATCGCAAAATTTTGTTCAGTGATGAGGCTCATTTTTGGTTGAATGGCTTACGTCAACAAGCAAAATTGCCGCATTTGGAGTGAAGGAATCCACATGAGACCCTTGAGACGCCATTACATCCACAAAAACTGACTGTTTGGTGTGCTCTATGGGCTGGTGGAGTCAGTTGGGCCATACTTCTTCCGAAATAATGCTGGAGAGTCAGTTACCGTTAATGGAGACCGGTATAGAGCCATGATAACCGACTATTTTGTTCCCGAATTGGATGGCATGAATGTGGATGAGTTATGTGGTTCCAACAAGACGGCGCTACATGCCACACAGCGCACGTCACAATCGATTTATTGAAGGAAACGTTCGATGAGCGCATAATTTCGCGGAATGGACCTGTCAATTGGCCACCAAGATCGTGTGATTTGACACCATTGGATTATTTTCTTTGGGGATATGTGAAGTCGCTCGTCTACGCCAACAAACCAGAAACGTTAGGGGACTTGGAAGCCAACATTCGTGGCGTTATTGCCAACATACAGCCCCATATGCTCGAAAAAGTGGTTGAAAATTGGACCTGTAGAATTGGATTTATTCGAGCCAGCCGCGGCGGCCACATACCCGAAATCATATTTGAAACATTAATGGCATAAAATTATCCTTCCAATAAAGCCAAATTGATGGACATTAAAACGATTTTCTTGTGTTTTATTTCAATTCGAAGTTCTATACCTCTACAAAAAACACCCGATAGCTTCAAATTGCAAGTAGGGCGAACAAGTTAGGAGCAAGTAGCAGAAAAAGCCTCGTGTGCACCAGCCTTTAAATGAAAGCATTCTGATTTGAGCTCATTAGAGTTAGGGTCTAGGATATATTTTCTAAAATACATATAATTAATAACTCGCAATAGCAGACTGTAATATGGGTGTGTGTGTCTTTATATCTGGAACTGATGAACTCGAAACACTATTTTTTTTTAGATATTAAACAAAGAGTTTATTAGGCTTAAGGCATTATTGGATGACCACCAGTACCTACATGAGAGATATAAGGATATATTTTGTTTTTATTAATCAATAAAATAAAAAAAGCATAAATCGGGTGTTGTCTGTTGATCTTTCAATATACATTTTAGTTAATATAATAAAAAAAGTTAAGGTAGTTCTTTCACAGATGCAAAAATTCAAGAAGTCTTTGAAACTTGGAATATAAGTCAGTAAAAGCATAATAAACACACTGTTAAAATTTGAAGACGATTTATCACACCAAACATGAAATAATTGGAATTAAAAATGACATTTTTAACTTAGGGTAGATAGGAAAAGGGTGGGCATATGATCATTATTTTATTTTTTTCATTGAAGGACTTTCACCATCTTGATGAAAAACTAAAATTTGTTAGAATAATATATTCAGAGTAACTTAAAAAAAATAGAAATGATTTACCACGTAGTTTTGATAAAAACCAAAAAAAAAAAAAACATATTTTGGCGATTATTTTTAGTGGAGGGGATATAAGCACAATGGCTTGGAAACGATCTGGCAAGTATGTGTGTGTCCATATAGAGATTTCGTAGTGTGAGTGCTACAGTCACGTTAAAAAAACATAACCTAAAATTTTAGTTCCGTTTATATTTATAGTGGTTACGAGGCTAAAACTTGTTGTGTGGATTGTCGCGAAAGAACCTCCTTAAGTGTCTTAAAATTCAAAAAAGCTAATTTTTTCGATGGTAAGTATAACTATTTTAATTCTAGTTAATCTTTAGAACTAGGTAGTGCAATAAACACTATTTAATTGAAAAAAAAGGTTCCTTGGATTGAAATTATATACCTAAGTTCAAGTACAATCACACCTTCAAGAAGCAACTATGTAGAATCGGACCCGAGCCCCAGATTTGCTGATCGAGCGAGAGACTCAACCTTAGAAACTTATTACTTCATCATATATAGTATTTGTAAAGTAGTGAAATTTTATTCTAATACAGACTCACAATGAATTTTACTAACGTTCCTTGAAAGTTCTTACCTAAATAATGAGAATGAGTTTCCAAAAGATTGAACTTCAGAAAATCGAATATGGCACACTGGCTCGATTCAAAAGAATTTGGCTCCGCAAACATGCAATCAAACATATGAAATCTTTTATTGGATTGAATGTAATGGAAGGCAGCCCAGAGGTAGTGAGGAAAGAAAAAATTAACACATATCAAAAAGGTGTAATTTATTGGAATCCTTCCTCCTTTCCTTTCAAACCCAATTTTCGGAGGATTTTCCCTCCTTCAGGGTTTCAAAGGGTCAATGAATGAAACAAATAAAATGTTTCTTTCTTCTCTCTACAGTAGTGTTCAAAAACTTTCTTCATTTTTAACAAAGGCATAGAAAAACAATTTTTTTCCTCCTTTTCTTAATTAGATTAGAGCTAAAAATTGTTTTTCTATGCCTTTGTTAAAAATGAAGAAAGTTTTTGAACACTACTGTGGAAGAAGAAGGAAACATTTTATTTGTTTCATTCATTGACCCTTTGAAACCCTGAAGAAGGAGGAAAAATCCTCCGAAACGTCGGTTTGGAAGGAAAGCAGGAAGGATTCAATAAATTACACCTTATTTGATATGTGTTAATTTTTTCTTTCCTCACTACCTCTGGGGTGCCTTCCATTACTTTCAATTAAAGTTTCTACCAGTCCGTCTCTCTCCAGAGAAAATTTCGTTGCAAAAAATTTTATTGGATATTTTTAAAAATTGTTACTTTGGGTTTTGAAAGAAATATTCAAGATAACCGATTGCCAAATTAAACATAGGTGTAAATTTACATAATATTGGCGGTAAATATTTCATTTTTTAAATTTCTTTTATTCTTAAAAGTGAAAATCGCTATAATTAATGAATTCACAAACTTGTTAAATAAATATTTATGTGCACAAACGTTAATATTTAACAATTTAGTATCCGCTAATAGCCATAAGATTTGCTAAGTGGTCAGTTAATTTATTCGCTATCCTGTATAATGGAAGACTCAGCGTCGCCTGCGAGTGGCAAGTATGCATTCAAAAGGAACGATCTGTCTTGCGGGTTGCATCTTTAGGCTCTAAATATTTATTAAATGGGAACCTCATCCTTTTTTTTTGAAATCTGATAAAAATATTTGATCATTAATTCAATTTTTAAAAAATCAAAAAATTTTTATCTTAGTATTTAAGAATTAAATTCAAGTTTTACTCGGTATACTCCGAGTGGTGAATAGCGATTGGAATTAGGTGTACACCTCTTTGGAATTATATGGAATTATTTTGGAATTACTGGAATTACTTGGAATTATACGAGGAGTGAACTGCGACCTAATATCGTGTACACCTACTTCCACTTCCACTTTCATTTCCAAGTAAAAGACAATAGATGAAGGGGCATTATCTAATAAATTCCAAAATAATTCCACAAAATTCAAAGACTGTGTACCTATACCTAATTCCAATCGTGGTTCACCCCTCGGTACGTTAATTATTACGTTAGTCTGTGCGGTACCAAATTTATGTGAACGCACTAAGCTCAAAAACTATTGTGAATATCAAAACGAAATTTCACATTTAGTTTTGGTGCATTGTGATTAAGAGCTGATTAGATTTTGGTTGAAATCGAACACAAAATTAAGAGGGGGGGGGGGGTTAAAAATTAAAATTATAAGATTTTCAAACTAAAGAAAATCGGCGTTTAGGTTTTGCACTTATAGTCTTCTGGAGGCCCACTGATTATGAATACAATCCTGACTGAGAAGTTTTAAAGCTTCATGATATTGGTCGATATTTTGATCAGATGCTTGGCGTCGAGAAGCTAGCTTATACCTAGCAAAAATTTCCTTAACTGGTTTAACGAATAAATTTTTAAGTATGCTTACCGCATCGTTATAAGTTTCGCAATCACATATGTGGGTATATATTCTTGTTGAAACGTGATTGAAAAATATAATCAAATTTTCTTTTTAGTCAGCACTTATAGATAAAAGAAAATCATGGAAAATACGATACCAATGATTCCAGATTAGATCAGCATCACTAGAGTTTGAATCTATGCCCAACTTTTCTGGTTTCATAAATTTATCCATAATACGAATAGGATTAGAATATTTTAATAAGTCTAATAAATTGTAATAAAAATATCAAAACCTTTTCTTAGATTAAGGCTTTATTAGACTTATTAAATCGTACATAAAAGTTAAAGAATGATTAAGAATTTATTTACAAACAAAATATTTATGGAAAAAATATATATACGTAGGTATATATATATATTATATAAAACTAGCTGCAAGGCTCGCCTTCGGCGGCCCTCTTGGTAGCCACGAGGCACGCCCCCTGGACCCCCAGCCCTCGAACCCCCCTCCCCCCATTGCCATACACCCGTGCCCAAACCCCGCCCCCAACACTCCATTCCACACCCTAACCCACTAACCCCCCACCCCGCACCATGCACCCATCGTGGTTAGTTTTTGCATTTTCTATCTCTTTAGAAGCCCCGAAAATATGTATACAAAATTTGGTTGAGTTTGCTCCAAGGGCAAGAATTTACATTTTTTCACCCCCCCCCCCCTTTTTGGGTGGTTTTTTGGGGAAATTTTTTTAAACAAAAGTTGTCAGAAATCACATCCCCGACAACTTTGTTCATCATAAAATTTGCCGTAAGGTTAATAGTTTAGGAGTTATTTGATAATTTTCATTCGTGCGCCACCCTCCCCAAACCCCCTTCTGGGGTCTAAATATCAAAACGTTATATAGCTATAAACGTAAGTTAGAAGACATCTGATGTAAATATGAAATTTCATAATAATCGCTTCAGCCGTTTTTACGTGAATCGTGAGCAACTTTTCGGAAACCACTGAAACAGACAGACAGACAGACAGGAATTTCGTTGAGGGCGTTTTCGTTCATAACTTTGCTTGAAGAGTGTGCAACCAAAATTTGGCGTGATTTGGAGCAATGTACAGACAAAACCTGAATTTTATATAGGTATATAGTTTAAGGTTTTGTCTGTATATTGCTCCAAATCACGCCAAATTTTGAGTTGCACACGTTTCAAGCAAAGTAAACACCCTCAACAAAATTCTTGTATGTCTGTCTGTCTGGCTGTTTCAGTGGTTTCCGCGGAAAGTTGCTCACGATTCACGTAAAAACGGTTGAAGGGATTATTATGAAATTTCATATTTACATCAGATGTCTTTTAACTTATGTTTATAGCTATATAACGTTTTGATATGTTGACCGACGAAAGGAGGTCATTGGAGGACGCCTGGGGTGTTGACCCTAAATGAAAATCATCAGATAACTCCTAAACTATTAACCCTACGGCTAATTTTATTATAAACAAAGTTGTAGGGGATGTGATTTCTGACAACTTTTGTTTAAAAAATTTCCCCAAAAAGGGGGGGACGATGAAAAAAATGTAAATTCTTGCCCTTGGAGCAAACTTAACCAAATTTTGTATACATAATCTGTGGGCCTCTAGAGAGCTAAAAATGCAAAAACTTACCAGCCAAAATGGAAGGGGGGGTCAAAAAATGAAAAATTCTTTCTTTTGGTCCAAACTCAACCAAATTTTGTATACATAATCTGTGGTCCACTAGAAGGTTAGAAATGCAAAAACTGGGTACCCGGGTGGAGTGATGGTGCGGGGGTGGGGTGGGGGTGGAATGGAGTGGGGATGGATTAAAGTATGGGGTGCGCGGGGTGGAATGGGGATGGGGTGAGGGAGTGAGGCAGAGTAGGGGGGGTCCAAGGGGCTAGGCGGGGGTGTGGTGCGCCGAGGTGGAGGGTGGGGTCTGGGGTGGATGGGATGCGTGGGTGGTGGTGCAGGGTTGGTAGAAGGGTGGTTCAGGTGAGGGTCCAGAGGCGTAGTGGGGTGGTACGGGGGTGGGGGTCCGAGGTGGGTAGAGTGCGGGATGGAGTGTTGGGGTGGGGTGGGGGTTTCGGGGGTGGAGGAGTGGGATGTGAGGGTGGGGTTCGTGCGGTTTCAGGGGGCCTGCCTTGCAGCTAGTAATTTTATATTATTCTTATATCACAGTATACAATATTTTGTTGAGTTTGGTCCAAATGCTTAGATTTTATTTTTTTACCCCTCCGCCCCCTAAATGATTATAAATTATTTTATTAAATATTAAATATAAGACAGGGGCCAGGCGAATGGCAAAGTCATATAATAATAAAACTTGAGTAAGATACGAGGTAGGTTTTTTTTTGTGAAACCTACCTCGTATCTTACTCAAGTTTTATTATTATATTAAAATGTTTCACCTAGAACCAACACCGAACTCCTTAAAAGTTAATGGTAAAGTCATATGTGGATTGTGGATGGATACATCAGTTTATTTAAATCTCCCCCGCATAAGTATCGATCGATTCTCAATTCACATCACATTTTGTGGCTAATTTCACGAAACAAATGGCGAGTACACGGGATATTTCATCAGATGTTTTTTTAACAAGTTAAATCATTTTGTGGTATTTAAATCGTAATTTGTACTAAACTAAGGCCTTTGATAAGATCGATATTTACAAATTTTGTATTTTCCAATTTTATCTGGAATGCATGGATTGTTTTTTGACACACCACTAGACATTAGGAAAATGTGAGTATTTCTTGTAAGATAAATTTTTTTTTTTTAATTAAAATATACTATATCACTAATAAATAGATATTAATCAGTATAATAAAAAATAAAGCCTATATTTATTTCTAAAAATAAATTAACACTGGGCGTATATCCCGATTTAAAATACATACCGGGATTCAGAGATATATAAATTCTGGTATTGAATATTTGGGAATTTTTAAATTCACCTTCTTGTTGACTTATTTATATAAAAATTACGTTTTCGCCTATGTAAAGAAAGTTTTAAATGAACGAGGTTGATAATCATCGGATTTTTAAAATCAGGGTTGTAGCTAGGGTTACCGCACCCCTTTAGAAAAGAGGACTCAACTTTTCTGCATAAATTTAAGATCTAAATAAAACGTTTGTCCATATAGATTTTTAAAGAATGTGTCTTCTGCTATATGTAAATAAAAATTGAACGAAAAAGTGTTAACTTTTTCCAAGACTCGGTACCCTGCAAGGCCGTAGCCAGAAAAAAATTCGGGGGTTAGGTACCCACCGAGGGGTTAGGGGAGTATATTAATATACTCCTAGGAGTAGAAGTCATCATCTCCTTATGCCCTGATTGCTTTTTTTATCAGACTATTATTTTTATTAAAGTTTTTATAGGGAAATGAGGACTATATCTTTTATGTAGATAATTTATATTTTATTGCCAACATTTCGTCAATTTTGTTGACTTCTTCAGGGCTCAAATAGTTAACTTCCCTGCATATTGGTCATTTTTATATTTATTCTTTCTTAGTAAACATATCAAGGCAAGTCATCCACATCAATCAGATTCATTCTTATTCTTATCTGTTTACTAAAAAAGAATAATTATAAAAATGACAAATATGCAGGGAAGTTAACTATTGAGCCCTGAAGATGTCAACAAAGTTGACGAAACGTTGGCAATAAAATATACATTATCTGCATAAAAAATATAGTCCTTATTTCCCTCTAACAACTTTAATAATTTAATCGATGGACATAAATAATCAAAATAACTATTATTTGTATTAAATTTTTATTGAACGTTTTATTTGTACCCTGTAAAATCTCCATATTTACCTCAACATTTCTGGGGGGAGGGGTAAATACCTTAACCCCCCCCTGGCTACGGTACCCTGTTTGGAGTTTCGATGAATTAATACTTTTAAATGAATAATATCTAAATCTGATAATCATTTCTATTTAATATTTTCTCATTTAGAGTCAAAAGGCCGTTCCTAGAATTTTAGAAATTAATCTCTCATAGTCTGAAACAATCAGGGCCGGATTTAGAATCTATGAGCCCCTAGGCTGAACATGTGGCGCAACCTAAAAACCCTCATTTTCAGCAATTATCAAATTAAAAACTTATAAATAAACGTGCATGACTCTTTATTGAAACCTTGTTGAATATATTTTAAAAAAAAGTAGACCCTTTGTGGCGCGGGCCCATAGGCTGCAGCCTGCTTACCCTATGGTTAAATCCGGAAACAGGTCTGGACATAAATTTTTATAATTTTTCTAATTAATATAACAAAGAATAATTGCTATATCAATGAGAATTGTTTTTGACAGCGCTTATTTGAAAAAGATATTTATCGCGAGACTACTGCGGATTACGCTATTGAGTCTGCGGAGTCTTAAGTCTGGACCAAGAGAAAAAGATGTGATCCACTTAGCTACAATCCAATGCGAAATGACGTTGGATTGTAGCTAAGTGGATCACATCTTTTTCTCTCTTGGTCCAGACTTAAGACTCCGCAGAACTCCAATAGCGTAATCCGCAGTAGTCTCGCGATAAAATATCTTTTTCAAATAAGCGCTGTCAAAAACAATTATCATTGATATAGCAATTATTCTTTGTTATATTAATTAGAAAAATTAGAAAAATTTATTTCAGATCATTATTTCAAGATAGAAATATATAAGTTCAAATATTATTTTCACTCAATATTTGACAAAAATTCCCTACATTTGATTCGCGATTGAATCAAATGTAGAAAACATTCGATTAGGTCTGGACATGTATTTATCATCCTTGCAATGTTACTTAGCATTAAAGGAAGATAGATTATTCTATCCGTGAACTTTTTAGTCGTTTTCCTCATTTAGATTCTAATAAAAGAATAGCTCAACCGCACATTTATTAAATAATATGAAAGAAGGGAAAACTTATTTACGCTATAGACCTCTTTATAAGTAGGTACTTGTTAATAAACTTAAATATAAAGAGCAGTGGCTAAGGCGCTTGATTCCGATCGAGTTTACTTGGGATCGAATCTCGCCTTAGTCAGATCAATTTTCATCTTTGTCAAAAATCCACGTAGCCTTAGTAAATCCAGGTCAAGGCAATGGGAAACCACCACTGTGAAAAATTTCCCCAGGAAAATTACAATGGAGAGGATACTCTCCATAGTAACCAGAAGTTTTAAAAGCTCGAAAGCCCAAAATCCCTTCCGTTCTCCACGGTGGAAATACAAACGTTTTAGCACAAAAACAAACTTTCTACTACTTTTCTTTCTAAAGTTATCATGGGTATCTGCAGGGCAGTATCTCTAAATAGGCTAAGTAGGCTGCAACCTAGAGCGACAAATTTTCAGGGGCGGCAGTTTGACAATTTATTCAAAAGTTAAAATGAAGTATTTCAGACGTTAATAATTTTTCTTACTTAAAAATATGTTTTAGTCTTTGTACATAGCCTATTTCTGAAACTAACACCAATGAACTCTATCCTTTTGTTGTATAAAACAAATGTATTAAGCAAATATATGAACTATAGAGGGGGCGGCAAATGGATTTTAGCCTATAGGCGGCATATACTCTTAAATCCGGCCCTGGGTATCTGAATGAACTATAGAGGGGGCGGCAAATGGATTTTAGCCTATAGGCGGCATACTCTTAAATCCGGCCCTGTGTATCTGAATCCAGACACAAAAAAAATCATGCTTGAAAATGATTTTTCTCCATGTTTCAAACATTTTTCAACACATGAGAAATTTTTTTGCGTGAATTCATTACTAGCTCCCAACATTTGTTTTAGACTAGTGTCCGCGTAGTACTTATAACATAGATATAGGGTTCCCTACAAGGATGCTTTCCCAAAATTTTACAAACGTGTGAAATTACCTTCTGCTCAAAAAGTACCAAGGATTACATTACATTGACATTTATTTTATCTTCTTCAAAGTAATCACCTTGATAAAGATATACCTACTTTCAAATTGTACGTATAATCGCTATGGTTACTACTAGATCAAATTTTCCGAGGGGTGATCCGCGATTGGAAGTAGGTGTACACCTCTTTGGAAGTATTTTGGAAGTACTTGGAAATATTTTAAAGTATTTGGGAATATTTGGAAGTGCTTGGAAATATTTGGAAGTGCTTGGAAATATTTGAAAGTACTTGGAAATATTTGGAAGTACTAAATTTGAAAGTAGGAATATTTGAAAGTGCTTGGAAATATTTGGAAGTGCTTGGAAATATTTGGAAGTACTTGGAAATATTTGAAAGTACTTGGAAATATTTGAAAGTGCTTGGGAATATTTGGAAGTGCTTGGAAATATTTGGAAGTGCTTGGAAATATTTGAAAGTACTTGGAAATATTTGAAAGTACTTGGGAATATTTGGAATTACTTGGAAATATTTGGAAGTACAAGTGGAAGTAGTGGTACATCATATTTGGTCCCGGTTCACCCTCGAAATTTTCCAAAATCTTCAAAAATTTTCAATTAACTTAAACATTTCTATGATAAATAACCCCAATCGTAAATAACTGTTTGTGAATGATACAACTTATTTAAAGAATTGTACAAAAAATATAAATAAATAAAAATACACTTGTTTATTTATTTAATTATTTATTTCTATTTATTTGTAAAGAAAACTAGATCAAATTTTCAAAATTTGTATACAAATTTGCACAAAAAGTATTACAAAATTAAATTTATTTTATGTCTTTTCATTATTAAAATAATAACACCAACCATAATATAAATTTACACTAAACCGTTAGGAAAGTATCCCAGGTTCCCTAGTTTTTTCATTTGTCATACAAATTAATTATTATTTTATATATACCAAAATAAGTTTCATCGAAAGTTAACTACTTTCATGAATTTGCAGATTTTTAAATCAAACGGTTGGAAAGTTAGCCTAGTGAGTGACTTGGTAGAATCAAATTGCTTGATTGGGACGTTAAAATAGAAATTCCTACAAAATATTTTGAATAGGATTTTAAAAAACCAATTCAGCAAAGTGGGCGAATTTTTCTTCATTAGCTCTTTATTTTTTAAGAGGCTCTTATTTTTTATTTTTTCAACTGTAGTATCTTCGGATCATCAAACCCTCAAGCCAAATTTCAAGTTTCCAGCTTTGATACTATTAGTTTAGAGTTTAGACCATACAAGCCCGTTCGGTCACACCAAGTTGCCATTTTTTTACCAATTTTTGTTCTGTATCCTTGAAATCATTATAGAAATTCCTGTGTCATTTTACTTTACCAAAATTAAGGGGGATGGAGGGGGGGGGTTAAAAATTTAAAATCTAGGCCATTTGAGCAAACTCAACCAAATTTTGTATACATAATCAGTGGGACCCCAGAAGTCTAAAAATGCAAAAACTAACCGCCCAAAATGGGGGGGGGGGGGGTCAAAAAATGAAAATCTAGGCTCTTGTACCTAACTCAACCAAATTTTGTATACATAATCAGTGGGACCCCAGAATTCTAAAAATGGACAAACTAAACGCCTAAAATGGGGGGGGGGGGGGGGGGTCAAAAAATTGAAATCTTGGCCATTTACCAAACACAACCAAATTTTGTATACATAATCAGTGGCACACCAGAAGTATAAAAATGCAAAAGCTAACCCCCCCCCCCTACATGATTATAAATAAATTTAGGGGCCAGGTTGTATGGTAAAGTCAAGTGAATGGCTACGTCAGAACACGTCAGCTTATTTTATCAATTTTTGTTCTGAATCCTTGAAATCACTATAGAAATTTCTTGTGTCATTTTTCAAGTATTTTTAAGATAAAAGCAGATACGAAACTAGTTTCAAATTAATAATTTTTTATATATAATATACCTATATACCAGTATTAATGATGTATTATCTGTAGAAAATTTTCGGCTGTAACTGCATTCTGATTAGATTATTTCATTAAGAATCTCGATTTCAGTTGGAACTTTTCTACAGATAAACAACTCAACCACTGTCCTTTAAATTATGTATTTATATGTGTATATATTTGTTATTATTTGTTCACGTTTTTCTTTCTTTTTTTATAGGAAAAAGATGGGACTCTCACTTACGAAACGTCGAAAAGTTATATCATGGTTTACGCTAGACCTTGGAGCATTGAGATGAAGTTTCTACTGGTGCGCATATATTCCTGGCACCAGATAATCTGTAAGTTACTTATTTTTTTAATTATTTACATTTTTTTTTATATAATATCTAATTTATTTATGAATTAATGCCGTTACTTTGGGTTTTCAGAAATTGTTATTTTTTTCAAAACAAAAAAGCTTTCTGCTTTAATATTAATATTTTGTACTTAGAAATTATTTTTCAGGTCAATTTACTGAAGATTATATTCGCAGCAGTGGATTATTATTCATCACTTACTCACAAGCTCATAAATAAATTTATTTTGTCCTTATTTTGAACAGAACATATTTCACTAATGATTTTTTGTGCGCCTATTCAATAAATTATATTAGTCGAGACATTTACTTCTAAGTGTAAATAGGGGGTGGCAATTTAGTGGAAAGTTAAGTATTAAATCAATTTATCGCTACTTATTGCTTTTAAAATAAACTAGATAAAAATACCTTTATCAAGTTCTTTCGATATTCATTTTATTCTTATTTTTTCTCTAGCTAACAGTTTACAAATTAAATAAATCTACAGATTGGTATATTAAACAAATTTTCGCTGCATCATTTTTTTTTTTATAGGAAAAATTAAAAAAACTTTGATCCCATTCAGAATTTTTCCGAAATGTGGGCAAATTGTATTTGGAAATAATTTTATTAATAATAATATAATATTTTTAATTTATAGATATAAGGTAAACGCTCCAGTAATGGGCCGATTAAGAGAAAAATTGAAGTAAAACCGAGTTTCCACTGCTACATATTAAGCAAACTGGTCCAAATTTTTACCTGCCATTCTATTATCTGTCCGCCACCTGTAACCGCATTTTAGCACATTGGTTGCATTTACAAAAATAAAATAAAATATATACCAAAATATATACCAAACCTGATGCACCGATAATGAGCCAGTATTTTATCCGACGTACCAGTAATGGGCCATCTATTAAATCTATTGCGGAACAATAATCAAGTCTATAACATCATAGAATTACAAAGAGGTGTAACTAAAAACAAAATTTATCTGTTTTATTCATATTTTTCTAAAACTTTAAAGAAAATGCCGATGGTCCAGTAATGGGCCGCTCATTGCACTCGTCCACTATTGGAACCATTCATAGTACAATGACCGTTCCTGTACTGATCAGTTAGGTTTCGATCGAGGTTCTCAACAGTAAGCTTAATTCAGAATGATACCATGTTCTTATGTTGGTCCGGGCTGGCCATTTACTAGGACAGTTGAACAATTCGTGATCCCATGATGGGACACCCTATTTTGGCAATGAAATCTTAAGTTTTTCATCATTTATGCACTGTACAATTTGAATTATACATATTATCGTACTAAATATTCCTTAAAGTCACTAAACAGGCATTATAGTAAATAAATATTATTTGTTGAAAAAAATCACTTTCCTTAACAGATTTCTTAATCAGAAGTTAAAACAATCACAAATATTCGTCTCTTTAGCAGAATAATCCAAAAACTTGACACAAAGTAAAGGAATGAACTGAATTCCAGTGCTAAGGTATCCTAGCAGGAAGTAGTCAATGACCCGTATCCCTTCCACTGCCCTAGGTAACAAAAGACCCTTCATTTCTCAACATTTTAAAGGGATGGCCCATTATAGGAGCATGGCCCATTACTGGAGCGTTTACCTTAATATACGAGAATATTAATTAAAAATTTGTGTTTAATTTCATATGTTCTTTTAAATTTTTGGAAATTCATTTTTTATTATTAAGCAATAATTTTTTAAATTATCCACTATAAAAATAATAATTAATTTATTCGAAATTTAGGCACATATAATATAATTCATAAGCACCCACATCGCTAGTTTTGATCCAAAATACTCGAGATCAACCTAATTTTAAAACAAACTCAAAATTTATGATATATAATCTTTTGAAATGACACTCAATAAAAGGGAATAAAAAAAAAAAAGAGAAAGTGAAATTAATTCGAAATGATTAAATCGTCAAGAAAAGAAGTACATATTAACTAAAAATTAGATACAGAAATAATTTTATTAAGCACCCACATAAGTAGAAACTTAATTTAAGGATATTATTTTTAAAATTCTTATTAATTTCAACTTAAGGTAGTTGTTTCCCGACAATACTAGCAAAAATTTAATGCTAGAGTATATAGAACAGACAATAAGGATTCATAATTCATAAGCCCAAAACTTTTTTGCTGTTTATGTACCGATTCTAGCCAATCCCTTGCTCGTTTGACAAATCTGGCACCATTGTAAGAGATTGAATATTTTTATATTAAAATGACAGATAAAATACATTTTAAAAGTTGAAAAATTTCTCTAAAAATCGTTTTGTTATTTTTTAACAAATGTGATCAACGCCTACGTTACACCTTATGAAAATTATAATTTTGAAAAAATCTAGCGCATGCGCGCTTTCTACATCTATCGCTGGTTAAATAAATGCGCTCTTGCCAAATTGTTTTTATACGTTTTTCATTATTTATTCAATATTATCTCAGAAACTGTGTTGTAAGTTGTAACTATGAATCAAAATTGTCTTAAAATATGTATTAGTCATAGTTTAATGTTGGTTTAGTTTTTTATAAAAATGGTAAGAAGGATTTCTTAATTATAATTAAATATGTATGTAAATTTTCCGATATCCGTATAGTGCAATGTATAAGAGTCTGAAAAACTATTTTCGAAATTTAATATAACAATATTGTTGATAAATTTCGTTTTGCCACCAGTCGATGCAGAAGTATTTAAATAATAATCTATCTAAATTTCAAAAAAAATCCTAAAAAAACCCATTTGGCGGAACAACTACCTTAAAATTTTAATTTTTATCTATATATTATATAAAATCTTTTGTGCGATGAAATAGAATTGGTACAATTATCTTTTTATTTATAAATTAGTTTATATTCACAATTTTATTTTTTTAAAAAAAAGCTTGTCATTAAAATTAATATAATTTAATTTAATTTGTATCATCTTTTTTAAATTTCGCTAATAATTTTCCTTTTATTTAAATTCGATGTCTTTATTCTGCCACCGAAATTTTAAAACATAATTTTTTATATATACATAATTATTTTATAGTATATGCTTTATATAATATATAGACTTATTATTCACTACAAAAATATGTATATTATTAAATTATCGGACCGTTATTCATAAGAGAACTTATACACAATTGTGTTAGTATAGAAATTTTCTATTTATTTTGTTCATGACTCAAAGTGGGTAAATAAAAATAAAATATGGACTCATTTGCTCAAGTCTTTTCTGTAAAGCTTTTCGAGATCGTTCTATGGCTGTATATTTGATAAATAAAAAATAAATCTGTCCTAAATCAATTAAATGAACACTTTTAGAAAAATAATTTATTTAACTATTACTAACTAAATACAAACATTTGACCCTATTTAGTATCTTTTAGGAATCGGGTGAAATTCAAACTTGGACTAATCTTGTTTGTTTGGATTTAACTCGATGTCTAAAAGATACACTATAGGCCTTACTGTTTGCTTATTTTGATTAATTGCAATGTTACAATTAATTTTTATTACGTTACACGTTTTTCTTTGGAGACGGACTGATATATTTATACCTCAGGGTCAGGATTGGATGGAAGATAGTCTAGAAATAAATAAGAGACTACTTCCAATAAAAGAGTATTTATTAGAAATGTTTTCCCTTTATAATATTTCGTAACCGACGTTTGGGAAGATCTTCCCTCCTTCAGGATTCATTGACGTTTTTGAACCCGAAGAAGGAGGGAAGATCCCCCGAAACGTCGGTTATGAAATGTTATAAAGGGAAAACATTTCCAATAAATACTCTTTTATTGGAAGTAGTCTCTTATTTATTTCTGGACTAAGGACGTTCCCTAATATAGCTCTGATACAATTCGCTCTTTTCCATACTCTCACATGCGCAGAAAGTCAAAAATATTTTCACTCGGTCGTTTCTCGGATCTGGCAACATTGCATTCTTACTGACGCTAAAAGACAAAGTATTAAGAAAAAAAAAAAACACAACAGAAACAGTTCAATGCCTATTACAGATGAGAACAGTATAGTTAGGTTAAGAGAATTAGCTAAAAATCTCAAATGCACCAGCTGCAGATGTTTATTAGATAAGAAAATTGAGTGATTCTAGTGTTACGTTGCTAAGTAGCCATCTCTCACTTGCCATGCCATGAGAGAAAAAAATGAAAACCATTAAAAGTACCTAACTTTTAATATTTTTCATACAAAATGAATACCGTTTGATACAGTTATTTTAACAGAAAAATATTTGTTATATCTTCAGTTAATGATTCTCAGTTTTTCAAAATACTTTCAAGAAAATTACGATTGTTATTTAATGAAACAGTCGCTTTAACATCAATCGGGATAGGGTTCGCCTGTTAAATATGCAAATTTCAATGGTCAATATTTACAAATTTAATGCCGCAAGAACTATTGAAAAAAATTTCTACCTATAAAGGACACTTATAAATATGTCTATTCAAAGTTTTAAAAGGATTGCAAGAAAATCGATTTATCGGGAACGTCCTTAAAACTAATCCTGAGCTATTAATTTCTATTGTAGACCTAATTTGTGATACTAATTTTGTCTAAAAATAATCCTTAATTGTATGTAGACAAAGTCAAAATATACTGAATCAAATGTCAAACTTATTAAGTACATATCTTCTAGTATGATTAATAAATAAATGGCAGACAAAATTTTCTCTTTTTAGGGGAGCGCAGAGTAAAAAGTTGGAGAACTATTGACCTGAGGAATTTCTGATTCTCTAAAGGCTTCACGAAAAGTTCTTGAGCAATTAAATATTTTCTAATAATTTTTTTTTAATATTACTAGTTTGACTTAAACTTTTAAACTTTAGTATTCTTATTTTATATATTATTTCGATTGAGAACTTGCAAAAGCAAAAGTAGTAAAGGTCGTTTCTCTGATTCTTTAATTAGCTCGTATGTTTATAAATCCTCACCAGTGAGACATCGATTCATCGAAGAAATAGACAAATAAATATACGAAAATATTAAAAAATGAGGCGAGATCAGATTTTACTTTTGTATTTGGTGTTATTGTTTTATTCTAAACTTTTGTGAATTTAAATGTTAATGAAGAATAAAAATAAATATTTATTTCGTAGTAAAAAAACAAACAAATTTTCTTATTATTAAAAATTCCTATAAATTATTTTCTTATTCACCTAAATGTTTATGAACCTTTCTTCACTTTCTTCTCTCTCAATTAAACAATACTATCAAAATTTAAATAATATATATATATAGAATTAAATTTCTAGATTATATTTATTAACCATATCCCGACGAAAGATATTTAGATAGTTTGGTAATACCATTTTGGATAAATATTGGATCATATAGATTTTACCATATTTACTTTTCAAATTTCCTTATCTGATTAGCTAACATATTCAGGATTATTAGGAAACAAATAAACCATTTATCATTATTAAATCTACAACCTTTGTAGAAAGCTTTCTTTACCAATTACTATGAAATAAAATATTCTTCAAAATGAAATTTAAATTCATTTTTGAACTGTTTCGAGGTTTTATTTACCAAAACTGTGTCCTCAGAGTGTTCATTTGCCTATAGCGCCCGTACCCTTAAAATAAATATCTAGTATTTACTGTTGATCTCAAAAGGTCAAAACTCTACTTCTGAGTAACCCTTAAGGTAGTTGTTTCGCGACAATACTAGCAAAAAGTTAATGCTAGAGTATTTAGAACAGACAATAAGGATTCATAATTCATAAGCCGAAAACTTTTTGCTGTTTATGTACCGATTCTAGCCAATCCCGTGCTCGTTTGACAAATCTGGCACCATTGTAAGAGATTGAATATTTTTATATTAAAATGACAGATAAATTACATTTTAAATTTCTATAAAAATTGTTTTGTTATTAATCAACGCCTACGTTACACCTTATGAAAATTATAATTTTGAAAAAATCTACCGCAAGGGCACTTTATACGTCTTTTGTTGGTTAAATAAATGCGCTGTTGCCAAATTGTTTTTAGTGTAAATTTTTTTTTATAAATTTTTCATTATTTTTTCATTATTATCTCAGAAACTGTGTTGTAACTATGAATCAAAATTGTCTTAAAATATGAATTGGTTATAGTTTAATGTTGGCTTAGTTTTTTTATAAAAATGGTAAGAAGGGTTTCTTAATTATAATTAAATATGTATGTAAACTTTCCGATATCCCGTATAGTGCAATGTATAAGTGTCTGAAAAACTCTTTTTTCGAAATTTAATATCCCCTGAACTATATTGTTCATAAATTTTGTTTTGCCACCAATCGATGCAGAAGTATTTAAATAATAATCTGGCTAAATTTCCTAAGAAAACCCATTTGGCGGAACAACTACCTTAACTAATTTTCAGATGTGTCTCTTGCAACAAAATTATTTTATCTTGATTGGCATCTTTTGGATATTTGTCTTTCCTAGAGACTCGTGAGTTTGCAAAATATTTTCTTAAAAAAAATAATAATATAGACGTGTGCCAATCCCATCTGAAATCCCCAAAGTCCAAAATCTAAAATATTTTCTAATTCGATATAGAGAGTTTCGTTTTATAAAAAAAACTTGGGAGACCGTTTGCAAAAACAATTTTTCCTCTCCCAATACTGATAAAATTTCTCCCCAAACCCCCCCCCACACACACATAAAATTCCTGATTACTTGGCTAAATTAATTATAAATAATTCATATTGCATTTTTCTTTGATTTGATGTAAAGTTTGTATTTATTATCTCTTTCTTAATTATCTGTCTTCTTTTTGCATACCTTCTTAATCCTATTATTACTTTACCATACGTAGCATAGGCAAGTATAGGAATCATGCCGACAAAGGTGTTGTTTTTTTTCATTGTGTCTCATTAATATTTAATTATAATGTAATATTGATTTATTGTATACACAACTTGATAAAATAAATACATACATATATGAATAATGTCTTAATATTACTTAGAATAAGCTGTTTCTGAAGTTTTTTTGATTTCTCTTTTCATATTTTTTAAGCTTATACTATTATCACTTTCTCCATATATATGTCTCCGTGCATTATGTGTCCGGAAATCAAATTCCAGTCTCTGATAAGCTAGTGGAATGAAAGAACCTCCGTGTATATGAATATTATTATTTTTCCAATTAAGTTAAAAAAGCTTTATGCACAACGATGCCTTGATGATGCGGGTCAAAACGTTCTCAAAAACAAAAATAATAATAATTCTGGCTTCAAATAAAAAGCAACCTTTTAACTAAATTTAAATTTAAAAATAATATTAATATATTTCTTTAAACTAAAGCAAATAATTACCAAGCAACGCTAGGCGCCAGGTACTATAGATAATGAGATTAAAGTTATGGGAAAAAGTCTGAGGGCGGAAAAAATTAGGGGGTGAGGGAAACTCCCTTTTTACTTTACCATTCAGGGTATGTTCAAGTATTGTAATCGTGCATGAAAAAAAGTGTTTTTTTTTCTTCTTTATGTGAACATCGAAAAAATTATATTTTTTCGAGATAATAATTGTTTTGTCAAAATGTTTGTTAGTTAGTCTGTTAGTCTGTGCGTTACCAAATTTGTGTGGACTATCTAGCTCAAAAACTAGTGTGAATATCGAAACCAAATTTCACACGTAGTTTTCGTCCATTGATTTTTCGTTTATTGGGCCACGCAGGTGGGGGCCTCCACTAACAAGAAATATTTACATAGTCGGGTGAATTTAATTATTAATACAGATTAAGAGCTGATTAGATTTTGGTGCATATCGACCCAAAAGGGGGTGAGGGAGGGAGGTGGGGGGGGGTAAAAATTAAAATTCTAGGCTATTTGAGCAAACTCAAATTTTGTATACATAATCAGTTAAACCTCAGAAGTCTAAAAATGCAAAAACTAACCGCCCAAAATGGGGGGGGGGGTGTATGGTCAAAAAATGAAAATATAGGCTCTTGTACCAAACTCAACCAAATTTTGTATACATAATCAGTGGGCCCCCAGGAATCTAAAAATGGAAAACCTAACCCCACTCCCCTACATGATTATAAATAATTTTATTAAATATTAAATATAAGTGAGGGGCCAGGTTGTATGTTAAAGTCAAGTGGATGACCACATCAGAACACGTCAGCTTATTACACATAAATAAGTTGCCATATCTCAAAATTGGTGAATCGTAAGTTAATTAAATTTTTAATCCATTATATGCCGAAGAGTCCATAGCTAAATTTTAATTAAAATATGGGGAGACCGAGTTTAATAAAAATTAAAATAATTAAGTTCTCAAGTTAATAAAACTGAGAGTACGGATGACCCTTTATTTAAATCAAAGGTAAATTATTTCATAAGATCCACAAAATATGGAGAGGGTTCAAAAAATTTAAATTTTCGAAAAAAGAAAATTGTAAAGTGAAATTTACTGAGGAGAATTTTATACAAAAAGTGGGTGATTTGGTGATTATAAAAACAAAAAAAAAAAAATATATATGTTTTTAAACGGGAATGCTTGTTATTATAAATGAGTGTGACTGAAATTAAGGGGAGGTTCATAAAATTAAAATTATTATTAAGTCTTCAAGTCTAGAAAACAAAGAAATATATTAATATTATTTTTAATTTAAAATTCTGATAAAAATACAAATATATATAGTACACTATATATAGTATATATGAACCCCACCGCACCCCTATCCTCCTAAAACCCCGCACTTCGACCCCCACCGCACCCCATCCCCTAAAACCCTGTACTTCGAGTCCCCACCCCAACCCCGCACCTCGACCCCCCACAGCACCCCCAGCCCCACCCCCACACCCAGTTTTTATCAGAATTTTAAATTAAAAATAATATTAATAAATAACTTTTAACTGAAGCAAAAATTTGCCGAGCTGTTGTATTTTATAGCTAGTTATAATAATAAAAAAAATAATCGTATAGGATCTGAAATAAAAACATAAAATTAAATAAGATTTGTTTCCAAGTTTTATAAAAAAAGCCACTTCAACCACTCTATTTGTAAACACACCTGTTTTGTTATGATTTAAACACGTGTTAATTAAAAAAAATTCCTAATTTTATTATAATATAATAATATTTGTTATAACCTATTAGTGGGTTTTAAAATTAAAAAAAAAACAATTAATAAATAAAAGATAATTGAGAAAAATGTAAACAAACTTTTTTATTGAGATAGATAGATTTATTAGAGTAGATATATAATTACTTTAATTAAGAAGAGATCAATTAAGATGAAATTTGTCGAAGTACAGACCTAGCCAGATCGCTTTCTCATCCTCAAAACTTGTTAATAGAGTTGATTTCAACTAGAGCCGTTTTCAAAATAGAACAAAGATACAAATATATAAATATATATATAAACAATTTTTGCTCTTTTAATAAGAGTAGATATATATTATGTGTATGTGATTGCAAAATTAACAAAACTTAGCAAAACAAATATTTTTTAAAAGAGTTCAAGTGCCGATAGAAATAGATTTTAAATTTTCTAAGAAAATACCCAGACAGGTTGTCACTTATTAGATCTGAGATGGAATGGATTATTTTTAATTATATGCCAGAATGGTTATTTTGACCCCCTTATTAGTGTTTCAATGCAATTAAACAAAAGAAATTAACTTATGAATTTAAATTAAACCTCCCACTACTGAATGTTTTTCTACACATACCCATTCTCCGTGAGCTCTTTGAAATTTTCAAGTTTAAAAAAAAATCGTTTTGTTATAGCAAGATGGCCACTTCGGAGATCAAACCTTCGAAAATATAACAAATAAATTATATATAGTTGTCATTTATATTCGTTATATTATATATTTGAATCAAGCAGAGGACAAACTCATTGATTTTATATCTGATTCAGCTCTTAATCCTTCCAAAGCGATCTTAACTTCATTTACATTATTAATAGCACTCACCTAGTCTATATTTTTAGTTTGCAAGCATTCGGATAATTTGTATGTCAAACTTAGCATTTATATATAACATATAGTATAGTATATATATACATATATATATATGTATATGTATATATTATATAGTACCTGGAGCCACCGAGCGATGCACGGTAACCAAATTAAAAATAAATACAAATATATATAGTACACACCCCTGCCCCCCCCCCCCCCCCCCGAAACCACGCACCTCGCCCCCACCACTGCATCCCCCACAACTGCCACCCCCACCTCCACCCACTCCCACACCCCACCCCTCACCCAGTTTTTGCATTTCTAGCTTTCTAGTGGTCCACATATTATGTGTATATTTGTTTACTCGTACACCAATTTGCCTACATTCGTTCATATTGATAAAAATTATAAAAAAATAAATAGGAAAATAATAATAAAAAAATAATCGTATAGGATCTGAAATAAAAACATAAAATTAAATAAGATTTGTTTCCAAGTTATATAAAAAAAGCCACTTCAACCACTTTATTTGTAAACACACCTGTTTTGTTATGAATCCACCTGTAATGTTATGATTTAGACACTTGTTAATTAAAAACAAAAAATTCCTAATTTTAATATAATATAATAATTTTTTTTTTTAAAATTTTATTAAACCAATTATTTTACATTAATTAATGTATACATTGTATTTTTGCTTCGATTCCGGAGATTACTTCTCCACCATCGAGTGTCCTTATTCATCTTTAGTCCTTGTTTTTAATAAGAGGAAAAATCTAATTAGATAAAAAAACCTCTTTTCCGATAATTATTTCAATTCCATTATTCCCCAATCAAGTCGATTGGTATCCATCATCAATCACAAAACAAGAACATCCAATTCCAATATAATATAATAATATTTCTTATATCCTATTAGTGGGTTTTAAAATTAAAAAACCAATTAATAAATAAAAGATAATTGAAAAAAATGTAAACAAACTTTTTTATTGAGATTTTCATCCATAAATAATTACTTTAATTAAGAAAAGATCAATTAAGATGAAATTTGTCGAGGTCCAGACCTAGCCAGATCGTTTTCTCATCCTCAAAACTTGTTAATAGAGTTGGTTTCATCAAAATGGATAGAGCCGTTTTTAAAATAGAACTAAGATACAAATATATAAACATATATACAATTTTTGCTCGTTTAATTAGAGTAGATATATATATCATACTTATCAAAATTTATTGTAAATTTACAATCAAATCGAAAACATTTAGTTTAGATTTATAAATTTCGATGAGGCGGGGGGGGGGGGGGGCTACAGGCCCCTGGTTACGCCACTGGCAACATGTATTTGTAAATATTATCTAAACTCATGTTAAAATTGTTATTTACCTCAATGATCCCGTTAAGTGTATATATCATTAAGCGATATCTTTCTTTTGACCCCTGAGAATAATTTAGAGAAATCTATTTAATCGTTGCATTGCTACTTGGAATTTCAAAACCCAAGGACATCTACCAAGTTTTAATGTATTGTTACTTTTAGAAAATTCACACTACTGGTTATCGACTGTTTTAAGGACAGACAAATTTTTAGCTTGCAAATTGCAAATTTGATCAAAAGTAATAGTCATTAGAAGTTTTTTTTGAAGACGAACTGATAGATTTATAAATGAGGATTTAATGGAAGGCAGTTCAGGAATAAATAAAATGAATAATTCCGATACAAGAGTATTTATTGGACGTTTTTCTCTTTTCTCTTTATAGCTTTTGAATCCGACGTTTCGGAGGATCTTCCCTCCTTCTTTAGAGTTCATTGACTCTTAGAACCCTGAAGAAGGAGGGGAGATCCTCCAAAACGTCGGTTTCGGTGTAGAGAGAAAAGCTTACAATAAATACCTACTCTTTTATTGGATATATTCATTTTATTTTTTCATGGACTGACTTCCATTAAATCCTCAATGGAATCGTCTTCTATGTTCAAAAATAAGCATAACGGTTAATAATTTTTACTTTACCATACAGGATATGGTCAAGTATTGTAATCGTGCACGAAAAAAAAGTGTTTTTTTTGCTTCTTTTTTTCGAAATATCTAAAAAACGGCTGAAACTATTTTGATTAGAAAAATTGAGCGAAACCATGCCATTTCGGCCTACAAAAAAGCTATAATAAGTGAACATCGAAAAAATTATATTTTCCTAGATAATAACTGTTTTTTCAAAATGTCTGTTAGTCTGTCCGTTACCAAATTTTTGTGGATGAGCTAGTTCAAAAACTAGTGTGAATATCAAAACCAAATTTCACATGTAGTTTTGGTGCATTGACATTAAGAGCTGATTAGATTTTAGTGCATATTGACCCAAAATCGAGGGGTGGGGGTTAAAAATTAAAAATCTATGCCATTTGAGCCAACTCAATCAAATTTTGTATATGTAATCAGTGGACTCCCAGAAGTCAAAAATGCAAAAACTAACCCCCTCCCCTACATGATTATAAATAATTTTATAAATATTAAATATAAGTGAGGGGCCAGGTTGTATGATAATGTCAAGTGGATGGCCACATCAGAACGTGTCAGTTTATTTTTACTAAATTTTAATATTTTTATTAAACTCATATTAAACAATAATTCTATCAAATGCTCTATAATTCAAAAACATTTTCCCCGTAGTAACGGGTAAAATTAAAATAATTCGGTCCCATTAAATACGTTTGATGTACGGAACCTTAAAAAGTCGGACGTATGGCAGGTTGCCATAGGTTTAGGGAATGGAAGCAATTGAGCCTAGTGACGTAGACGCTCTCCTCTACAGCGATTAACATCGCCATATGTCGCTTAACATTTCAACAAACCAAGGCCGTGGACTGAATCCCTTATTAGGACTTGATAACTTAGGAATAAAGGCTGAAACATAGTTTAATTGAAAAGCTCTTGTTTTGCCTAGAGTAGCAGAGTTGTTGATCCATAAAGAGAAATCAATCCTCTCCTCTCCTCTGATTGATGCAAATATATATATATATGTATAAATGTATAAACATACGGTATAATTTATTTGATCGTTTACTGGCTAGCTTGCTATAACAACAAAACGAATTTTCTATATCCAATCGGATAATTGACTCCCTGAGAAATAACAGATAAAATATTTCTAATTAATAATTTTTATAAAAAAAAATTAATAGATTAAAAAATATTAACATAAAATCACTTTTTGAAGTCGGTGACAAACATACATTTTATGAATCGAACTCGACCGATCTTAGTACGTTTGGCGTACTCGCTTTCTTATATAGTTTGTTTAGCACCGACTTCAAAAAGTGATTTCATGTTAATATTTCGTCGTTTAGTTGTAACTAAATTAGATAATTATTTTATACCTTTTAGTGCATTTTATTTCATTTTTGAGTTCTTATTATTTTATTTGTTGCATTTAATTTTTTTGAAGTCGGATTTTATTTTTATAAAAATTATTTTTATTTTTCTCTTTTTAGTGATGTTATTAATAGTGACTTAAGATAATATTTTGTATGCATCTCGTAAGAGAAAGCGTCGGGCGAATGATTCAGAAAATGATAATAAAATTCAATTCATAAATATAGAAATTCTCTCGAAACGTTTGCGGGTTTTAAATGAATGTTTTAAGATTTTTTTATTAAAGATTTTATTTATATTATAATTTCAATTATTTGTTCATAAGAATTTGAGATTTAGGTTATTTCGTCATGGATCATATCATCAGAACTTGACCAAATTAATATGGGACCACCCCTAAGGTACCCTCCTTCCAATAAAAAAAGAATCGTCGAAATCGGTCCACGTGGCAAAAAGTTCTCGCTAAACATACATAAAATAAATAAATAAATAAATAGGTATCCTGACTATCTTGTAGCTATTCTGATCCAAACGCAGAAAGAATCATTAAAATCGGTTCATAAACAAAGAAGTTATGCCTGAACAAACATAACAAAAAAGGTCCAATGCCAATGAAATTTATATTTTTACCAATCCGAAACTAGACTCAACCCAATGCAAAAAAATCATCAAAATCGGTTCACAATTTGCAAAGATAACAGGTAACATAGACACAAAAAAAATTCAGTCGAATAATTTGGAACCTCCTCCTTTTTTGAAGTCGGTTAAAAATAAGCTTCAATTTTTCCTCCAATTATTTATTAATTTGTTGATCATTTTGTTTACGTTTAATTATTTTTATTTATAGACCTACCTATCTACTTTGAACAATTGATAAGCGACACAATTGATGAAACTTTTATTGCTTAAACATAATAGCGTCGTTAGCAATACAATTTTTTCCATTGGTGGCAAAGAATTTACGACTTTTTTCTGCTGATAAACAACTTTTCCACGAATATTGTATTTATTGAAACCCGAATAAGTTCTCCAAGGGCCCATTGAAAAAGTTCTGCGGGCGCCCAATCAGCCTAAACAATGTTAAGTGAATTTGGCAAATTGTATGGATTAAACTGAATGAATACCGTTTCAGATAACAATCATGCTCAGTAGAACCTCCCACTGAGTTAAAGTATTATTTTAATTAAGTCCCACAAGAGAGTTGTAATTATGGATGCCGCCTGTATAATTTACTCTTACATTCATTTCCTCCCAGCTTCCATAATTCCTCAATCTTACCAACTTCAATTTTACAAAATCTAATAAGAAATTTTTCAACTTTAAGTAACTAAATAAATTAATTTTGATAAATCACTTCATACATGTGCTTATACAATATTTGAAGTTTATCTCAGGGTATTTTTTTTTTTTTTTTTTTTTTTAATGATAATGATGAGAGAAGGAGTTACACCAAAAAGGTGCAACCCCCAAAGGCCTCGGTTGGCCCCTCCATCGTGAAAAGAAGAAATAATTTTATGGGTTGGGCGGAGGTCGAAGGTATCTGTGGATACGGGTCTTAAATAGCTTAAGGTTATAAGTCGCGGGAAAGATGGTGGCAGGGAGCGAGTTCCAGTCTCTGGAGGTCATAGGAATAAAAGAGTTGGCGAAAGCGCTTGTTCGACTTTTATCCAATTTGACAGCGAAGGGGTGCTGAGCGTTAGAAAACCGCGTGTTTCTCGTAAAGAGGGCATTAGGGGGAATAAGAGATTTCAGCTCGACTGAACAGACACCGTGATAGTATCTGTAGTACAGGGAAAGGGCAGAAACGGTTCTTCGGTGAGCCAGGGAGTCGAGTGAGTTGGTTAGAGCCGGGTCTCCTATTAGTTTAATTGCTCGCTTCTGAATTGCATCCAGTGTAGCAAGAGAATGCTTGGATGCACCCCTCCACAGATGAGAGCCATATTCGAGACAGGGACGAATTTGAGCCTTATACAGCATAAGAAGTTGACTGGGAGTATAACAGCGTCTAGACCTAAATAGACCAAGCTTGCGCGCTGCAGCTTTAGCAGTGGTTGAGATATGGTCATTCCATGAAAGGTCAGACCCTAGAGTTACGCCTAGCATTGAAATTTTATCCCTGAATTCTAGTGAGTTTGAGCTTCTCACTTAATCTCTTTTGTATTCTCCCTTATACTGGGAAATATTTTGTCAGAAGATATTATGTCGGGGGATGTTTTGTCGGGACTATTTTGTCGGGGGCTGAAATGTCGCGGTACCAAATATGTTTTAATATCTTATTTGATAATTTTATTTCGTGATTTTCGAAGGAGTGTAAAATGTTCATATTTGTGGGAAACGCAACCTCTTTTCTGATCTCCAAATAGATCTGATTGATTTTTTCCACATTTATATTGCATCCCAAATATATATGGTTGATATCTCCATAAGATATATGATCACAGCCGCAGAATGGATCCTCTCTCACGCCAATTTTGTTTAAATAGGCGGGAGTGAAGGAATGGCCTATTCTTAAGCGAGTTATTTGAGTAGATATTCTTCTGAATAATTTTATTTTTTCAAACCAAGGCTCATTTGGGACCTTGGGTAAATGTAGTACATATGTCCCTGGAACTCAAAAAATGACGCACGACCTAGATGAGGATCCACCTAGTACGAAATGTATATAATATTTCAAAAAATTTCAAAAACTCATTTGTTTAATATGTTTCACTATAAAACAACCTCGCTTTCCCTAAATGTTGTAGTTAATTTCAAAAATATTTGAAAATGAAAAACAGATAAAGAAAAAAATAATTATCATGTTAAAAGCTATATATATAACTTATACATTATATATCATTTAACATAATTCTTACGTAAAAGTGATAATTAGAATACTCGGGTGTTGATGTTCTGAATACATCAATAATAAATTGTAAAAACACATCAAAAGATGTATTATACATTTTCATAAATATTCTAACAATTATACCTCTAAATACTCCCGTCAAAAATATATTTAAATATAGAATAAAATATTAATATTAAGACAGTGTTTCTCAACCTTTTTTGGTTGACGGTACACTAAAAATATCTGGAATCATTAGCGGCACATATGAATATAAAAAAATATAAAAGTTGGATAATACAAAAAAAAAAGAATTTTTTTTAAAGTAATTACGAGGGGTGAACCGCGATTGGAATTAGGTGTACACGTCTTTGGAATTATTTTGGAATTCATTAGATAATTCCTCTTTATCTATTATCTTCTACTTGGAAATGAAAGTGGGAGTAGGTGTACACGATATTAGCTCGCGGTTCACCCCTCGAGTAATTACACATAATATTTCAAAGTTACAAAATCCATGCAATTTTAATTATTTGTCAAAAACCCTCGAGGCACACAGGTTGAGAAACACTGTATTAAGATTTTAGTTTGTACTGATTTATTTTTCGTGAAAGCATTTCGGATTCTTAAAATCATTGGCGTAGTTAGGGAGATTTCCTAAAGGGGGGCAGCTGATTAGCCACCACAAGGTTTCAATTTCGGTAACCGATTAGACTTCAACTACCTTTTTAGTAGAATTGACAAATTTATTAATGTGCCAAGCTTTACCAGTATGCCAAATTTCATCATTCTAGCTTGATTGTATTTTCACTATATTAACATATACCAGTGTTGGATAATACAAAAAAAAAAGAAAAAAAATTAGTGCAGGGTCTTTTTAATACAATTCAATAACTTTTTTTCTTTACCATACATGGAGGGTATGGTCAAGTATTGTAATCGTGTATGAAAAAAGTGGTTTTTTCCTTCTTTTTTTTCGAAATATCTCAAAAACGGCTGAAACTATTTTGATTAAGAAAATTGAGCGAAACCATGGCATTTCGGTCTACAAAAAAACTCTAATAAGTGAACAGCGAAAAAATTATATTTTTCGAGATAATAATTGTTTTGTCAAAATGTCTGTTAGTTAGTCTGGTTGTCTGTGCGTTACCAAATTTTTGTGGACGAGCTAGCTCAAAAACTAGTGTGAATAGCGATGCTCGGTAATTTTTTGATTCAGTTAGAAGCGATATATTATTATTATTTTAAATTCAGGTAAAAAGGTCGATTTTTATTCCCAGCCAAAATAAAATAAAATTGAAATAAAATATAATTTATATTTTTCCAACGTTTACACCCCCTATGACCATCATCAAGACCTATAACTGGTCACAAAGTTTAGAATCTAATTGCAATTAAAAATAATATTAATATACACGAAGATTCTTTCGTTGGCCCTTTTAAATCCTGAAGCAGGAGAGACGATCGTTCAAATTGTTTGATTTTCTTTGATGATAGTCATCATACCTTTAAAAAAATTCATTAACCGACTTCAAAAAAGAAGGAATTCGACTGAATTTTTTTTTATATCATGTTTTTCGATTTCCACTGTTAATTAAACCCATAATAAATTTCACCCCTTCATTTTAGGTCCTGAAAAAGGGAAAGTTTCACTTTTTCGAATTTTCCATTTAAACTCTATCAGTATGCCAAATTTCAGCATTCTAGGATCAGCGGAAGTACTCTAGGTTTTTGATATGTCAGTCAGTGAGTCAGTGTTAAAAATGGCACTTTTCAGAGTTTAATAACTCAATAACTAAAATAGATTTATTCATTAAATTTGGGATTCTGGGTGGTCCAGTGGGCCTTGTTAGACATGCAAAATTTCAAGTGTATAGGTCTAATAGTTTTTGAGTTATGGGGGGGGGGGTTGAAAGTAGTTCGAAATGGTGTAAATGATGTAAATATACACATGCCCGATGCGTCGCCCGTTTTTTCGAACTTGGCTGACACGCTGCCGCTTGTCTAGATATGCAAAAAAATTGAAGAATAAAATGAAAACTTTTTCAAGACTCGGTACACTAGAGCCGTTCTAGTAATATCCATTGGCGTAGTTAGGAAGTTTTGGGGCAGCCGACCTGATCTTCAATACTGTCTATTTTTTAGCTTTTCTAGGAGGCACTGCCCCCTTGCCCCTTCCTAACTAAGCACATGCTTAAAATCTCTTCTTTTGGACGATTTCATATAAAAATTTAACTTAAGCCAAAAATAAATGTATCATCTATAATTAGAAATGATTTATCTTAATTAAGATTCAATGACTTATTAGATTAACGACCGAAATAAATCATTTCAAAAATAATTTTAGTTATAAAAAGAAGGTCATCAGTTGTACTTGTGACAAAAATTATTTTATTTTATTCTGAAAATTTTTTATTCAGTTTAGACTTAGAGGTTATTTAAACCTTTCAAAATGTCTGAAAATCGGCCTCCCGAAAGAGTAAAAAGGTATTCAACGCTTTTTGTTTTTTTTTTGTTTAATGACCTTCGGGAACTATAGCCCATTTTGGCCATTGAGTGTTGGTGTGTGTGTGGAAGTGTGTGCAAATTAGTGTAGGGATCAGATTATAGCCGGTCAAATATTTGCAGGCTTCAACGCTTGATTTTGTTTATTGTTAAATATTAGGTTTATATATCAGAGCTCGGATTGAAACTGTGCTTCGGTTGGAGAAACTAAAAATTTTTATTGGGAATTGAAGAGCTTCGTCGATGAACATATTACAAATAAATAAAACGTAGGGAAATGGTCATAAAGTTTTCTGTTATAAGTCTCCGCGCTTGCAGGACTGGGTGTTGCCCATCGAAACAAAATAGAAAAATATCGGGGCAGCTCCAGTCTTGTGGATAATATTGCGGAGCGATTTGGCGTCGGGGCGGGCTCGGTCAGGGTCGAGGCCATCACACTCTCGTGGAAGGGAGTGTGGTGGCATAAAGCGATGGAGTCCCTCATCGCCCTGGGTATATCCCAAAAAACAATAAACGATTTGACATATAGGGCGATGAGGGGATCTCTCCTTAATTTTTACACTTTCGGCAGAAGAACATATAGAGCGGGTGGCGTATGATTATTTTTTGTGAATAAAAAAAAAAAAAAAAAGAAATGTGAAATGTGAGCCAGGATTAATCCTGGCTCTCTCAGCCACCCGCTCTGAATCTGAATTAATTTGTTCTGAAGCTGAAAGTGTGAAAGATGTGTAAATAAATTTGTCTAATGCTCTTTCTTTTGTCTTTGTAAGAGGCGGCCCGTCCTCGGAGGCCCAATAAACAAAATAATATTAGAACTTTTATTTAAGGTAGTTGTTTCGTGACAATACTAGCAAAAAGTTAATGCTAGAGTATATAGTACAGACAATAAAGGATTCATAATTCATAAGCCCAAAACTTTTTGCTATTTATGTACCACTTCTAGCCAATCCCGTGCTCGTTTGTCAAATCTGGCAACACTGTCCGAGCTTGTATATATTTTATCATAGAAATGGCAGATAAAGTACATACAGGGTATGGTCAAGTATTGTAATCGAGCATGAAAAAAGTGGCTTTTTCCTTCTTTTTTTCGAAATATCTCAAAAACGGCTGAAAGTATTTTGATTAAAAAAATTGAACGAAACCATGGCATTTCGGTCTACAAAAAAGCTCTAATAAGTGAACATCGAAAAAATTATATTTTTCGAGATAATAACTGTTTTGTCAAAATGTCTGTTAGTTAGTCTGTTAGTGCGTTACCAAATTTTTGTGGACGAGCTAGCTCAAAAACTAGTGTGAATATTGAAACCAAATTTCACACGTAATTTTGGTCCATTAAGATTAAGAGCTGATTAGATTTTGGTGCATATCGACCCAAAATTAAGGGGGGTGGTTAAAAATTAAAAATCTAGGCCATTTGAGCAAACTCAACCAAATATTGTATATATAATCAGTGGGAGTCTAAAAATGCAAAAACTAACCGACCAAAATGGGGGGGGGGGTCAAAAAATGAAAATCTAGGCCATTTACCAAACTCAACCAAATTTTGTATACATAATCAGTGGGGACCCAGGAGTCTAAAAATGCAAAAACTAACCCCCCCTCCTCTCCTACATGATTATAAATAATTTTATTAAATATAAGTGAGGGGCCAGGTTGTATGGTAAAGTCAAGTGGATGTCCACATCAGAACACGTCAGATTATTTGATTTAGTTAAAAGCGATATATTTAATTAGAGTATTATTTTGTTTTCAAATTCAGTTTAAAAAGTTTGATTTTTATTTGCATCCAGAATTAAAAATAAAATTGAAATAAAACTTAATTTATTTTTTGCCAACATTTTGATCCCTTTAGGCCATCATCATTGTGCACAAAGTTTTGAACTTAATTTCAATTAAAAATAACATCAATATAACATGTTCCATAGTTGACCCTTTTAAACACTGAACTTTCGAATCGCATCGTTTTTTTTTAATAAGAGGATAAAAATGACTTTCTAATAAAGTCTTTTATTCGGAATTTGAGTTTTTTATTATCCTTGGGCTGCCTTTGCATCAAATCAGCAATGAATCTACCACTCCGCCTCAATAGAAAACACCTCTAATTAATTAAATTTTCTAATTTTAATATATAATATTATTTATAATCAACTATTGGTGAATTTTAAATTAAAAAAAAACAATTAATTATTAAAAGGAAATTGAAAAAAAATTAAGACCATAGGGGTATAAGCATACTGAATCAGCCCCCGATAGATAATTTAATGATACTTAGGGGATATGTAGGTACTAATAAAATAATAAGGTCCTGAAAGTTTCAGATCCCTAACTCAATTCGTTTTTTAGAAAAAGCAAAATATATAAAAAACAGAAAAAAAAATTTCTCAGGATTGAGCGAACTGATTGATCTAAATTTTTTATGTTTTGAGGCTGATAATAGCTTCTAGGAAAAAAATTATGACCTTTATAGGTTAATTAGATCCTTGAAAAAAAAAATGGTTTTTCTTTTAATTTCAATTTTTAACCATGATACAATTTTGGCACAATTATGAAACTATTTTTTTTTAAACCTTATCTATTTCCCTATATTACTAGTACCTTTTCAAATTTTGAAAAAAGGTACGCCATAGTAGAAAAGAAATAAAACTAATTTTTTTATATATACTTATGTTTTAACTTTCATTTGATTATTAAAAAAAAATTGGTTTTTATTTTTTTAGGGAAATAGATAAGGTTTAAAAAAATAGTTTCATTATTGTGCCAAAATTGTAGCATGGTTAAAAATTGAAATTAAAAGAAAAACCATTTTTTAACCGACTTCAAAAAAGGAGGAGGTTCTCTATTCGACTGAATTTTTTTTTTTTTTTTTTTTTTTTTGTGCCTATGTTACCACATATCTCCGTCAATTGTGAACCGATTTTGAAGAAAAAATTTGCATTGGGTTCAGTCTACCTTCCGATTGGTCCCGTTTTTTTCATAGGTATTAGACCTTTTTTGTTAGGTTTGTTCAGGCCTAACTTCTTTGTTTATGAACCGATTTCGATGATTCTTTTTTTATTGGAAAGGGGGTATCTTAGGGATGGTGCCATATTAATTTGGTCAAGTTCTGATGATATGATCACTATTAATAACATCACTAAAAAGAGAAAAATAAAAATAATTTTTAAGAAAAAAATAAAATCTCACTTCAAAAAATTAAATGCAACAAATAAAATACACTAAAAGGTATAAAATAATTATTATCTTATTTAGTTATAACTAAACGACGAAATATTAACATGAAATTACTTTTTGATGTCGGTACCAAACAAACTATACCTATAAGTGAGCATACCCTCCAAAAGTACTAAGTAAGATCCGTCGAGTGCGATTCATAAAATGTATATGTTTGGCACCAACTTCAAAAAGTAATTTCATGTTAATATTTCGTCGTTTAGTTGTAACTAAATAAGATAATAATTATTTTATACCTTTTAGTGTATTTTATTTGTTGCATTTAATTTTTTGATGTCGGTTTTATTTTTTTCTTAAAAATTATTTAAGGATCTAATTAAGCTATAAAGCTCATAATTTCTTTTCTAGAAGCTATTATCAGTCCCCAAAACATATTAAAAATTTAAATCAATCGTTTTGGTCAATCATGAGAAATTTATTTCTTATTTTTTTTTACATATTTTGCTTTTTCTGAAAGACCAATTGAGTTAGGGATCTGAAACTTTCAGGATCTTATTATTTTATTAGTACTTAATTATCCCCTAAGTATAATTAAATTATCTATCGGGGGCCGATTCAGTATGCTTATATTCCTATGGCCTTTCTTATTGGCACACTGTGAATAATTAATTTAATTAAAAAAAAACAATCAGATTAAAATTACCCGGAAGAGACCCTGACTGATGGATTTGTCGACCCAAAAGCCCCTTATTATATCCGTGATTTTCTTCGAAATCGTTAGAGCCGTTTTCGAAAACTGATTCTATATTAATAGGTATAATGGTATATATAATGCTCATTTAATAGTATAAGATAAGATAAACTACGTATAATTACGATTTCATAATTTCTCATTAAAATATCGATTATTATTTAAATTTTTATGCACGCAAGCTATTCATCATTTCGTAAGAATACGTGTTGTACTCGTAAAAGTATGTTAGATTTTTACTTTTCCTTATATAGATTTAGTTTAGAGTTTACTAATATAGACGATAATAGATAATGATAGCGTCCGCTAATAGTTCTCTACAGTTTTTATTTTTCAAAACAAATTTTTATTCACTATTTTTAACTGACTTCAAAAAAAGAGGAGGTTCTCAATTCGACTGAATTTTTTTGTGTCTATGTTACCTGATTTCTTCGCCAATTGTGAACCGATTTTGATGATTTTTTACTTTATCCAATGCAAAGCATGGGTAAAGTATTGTAATCGCTCTCGGGGCAAGCGTGGCTTCAAAGGGTCCTCAGGTAAAGACTACGGAACCCATGGACTCAATTAAAGTCACAAATTGTAGTATTCAATTAGGTTGAATTTTAGCACGTGACGGTTTTGCCAAAAATTACATGGGGTCTCGTCGAGAGGCCAAAAAGTGCGATTTTTTCATTTAGTGCGTGCGGATGTATGTATGTATGTATGTATGGATGGATGTATGTTATCGTTTTTTTGGCCCACGATTTTTTCCACACCGCTGAACCGATTGAAATGAAATTGAAAACATGGCATTCTTTTAACAAAATGAAGCGCTGATTAGTTTTTGGTACATATCGGCCCACAAACATTAGTACTTTATTACAGTACTTTTTAGTTTTTTCGAAATATCTTGAAAATGACTTAACCAATTTTGATTAAATTTAATATCCTAATTAAGTACCTTGGGGACCACAAAAAAGGTTAAATAAAGTTTTTAGTAAAATTATATTTTAAAGTACTTTACTCTAGAGTAAGAGAGTACTTTTTTAATTTTTTAAATTCTTTAAAATTTATTCATTTGAAAGTTTTAATATAGCTCATTTAGCCTTGATTAAGTAAGAATGGATAGCCTTCTCTCTGTAAAATGCTAAAAATTTGGGAGAAATTTTTATAAGTAACCATAGCAACTGCGTTGTTTTCTTATCCGTTACCTTTGCTTAAGACATAGAGAAATCGACTTTAAACCAAAAATAGCGATTGATTCTCATCTCGTACTTGAGAAATAATCATTCTATATTGGATTTTTGACGTTTCGGTTTTTATTAGTGACCATTGCTGAAGACATAGAGAAATCGACTTTAAACCAAAAATAGCTATTGATTCTCATCTAGTACTTGAGGAATAATCAGTCTATATTGGAATTTTGACGTTTCGGTTTTTATTGGTAACCATTGCTGAAGACATAGAGGAATCGACTTTAAACCAAAAATAGCGATTGATTCTCATCTAGTACTTGAGGAATAACCATTCTATATTGGATTTTTGACATTTCGGTTTTATTGGTAACCATTGCTGAAGACATAGAGGAATCGACTTTAAACCAAAAATAGCGATTGATTCTCATCTAGTACTTGAGGAATAACCATTCTATATTGGATTTTTGACGTTTCGGTTTTTATTGGTAACCATTGCTGAAGACATAGAGGAATCGACTTTAAACCAAAAATAGCGATTGATTCTCATCTAGTACTTGAGGAATAACCATTCTATATTTGAATTTTTGACATTTCGGTTTTTGTTGATAAAACCATTGCTGAAGACATAGAGGAATCGACTTTAAACCAAAAATAGCGATTGATTCTCATCTAGCAACTTGAGGAATAACCATTCTATATTGGATTTTTGACGTTTCGGTTTTTATTGGTAACCATTGCTGAAGACATAGAGGAATCGAGTTAAAATCAAAAGAAGCGATTGGATTCTCATCTGATACTTGAGGAATAACCACTTCTATATTGAATTTTTGACGTTTCGGTTTTTATTGGTTTCTTCAGCAATGGTTACAATAATAACCGAAATGTCAAAAATCCAATGTAGAATAGTTATTCCTCGACTAATAAATGAGAATTATCTTGAATTAATGTCAATATGAACTACAAATTGCAATTGATATCTGATTAATAATAAAAAGGAACAAACATATTAATATCTCAAATGAATTTGGATAAAGTTTAGCAAACGATCCGTTGCAGTTTATTTTTCCATTGGCTTCAGTCTAGTTTCCGATTGGTAAAAATATAAATTTCATTGGTAATTGGGCCTTTTTGTTATGTTTGTTCAGGTATAACTTCTTATTTATGAACCCATTTTAATGATTCTTTCTGCGTTTGGATCAGTTTAGCTCCAAGGTAGTCAGGATATCTATTTATTTATTTATTTTTATGTATGTTCAGCGAGAACTTTTTGCCATGTGGACCGATTTCGATGATTCTTTTTTTATTGGAAGGGGGGTGCCTTAGGGGTGGTCCCATATTAATTTGGTCAAGTTCTGATGATATGATCAATGACGAAATAGCGTAAATCTCCAATTCTTATGAGAATATAGACGAAATTATAATAAATAAAATCTTAAAAAAAAACAATCTTAAAACGTTTATTTAAAACCCGCGAATGTTTCGAGAGAATTTCTATATTTATGGATTGAATTTTTTTTATTATTTTCTGATTCATTGGCCCTACGCTTTATCACTAAAAAGAGAAAAATAAAAATAATTTTTATAAAAATAAAAATAAAATCGACTTCAAAATTAAATGCAACAAATAAAATAATAAGAACTCAAAAATCAAATAAAATGCACTAAAAGGTATAAAATAATTATCTAATTTAGTTACAACTAAACGACGAAATATTAACAGAAATCACTTTTGAAGTCGGTTTTAAACAAACTATATAAGCTAGCTTATCCGCCAAACGTACTAAGTAAGATCCGTCGAGTTCGATTCATAAAATGTATATTTTTGGCACCGACTTCAGAAAGTGATTTCATGTAAATATTTCGTCGTTTAGTTGTAACTAAATTAGATAATTATTTTATACCTTTTAGTGTATTTTATTTTTGAGTTATTATTATTTTATTTGCTGCATTTAATTTTTTTGAAGTCGGTTTTATTTATTTATTTTTAAATTATTTTTTAATAGATATGTTTATATTGCATGTAGGAGGGTCTTGTCTCCTCGGGAGTCGAACCCAAGCACTACTACCGAGGGGACGTGACCCTCCTACATGCAATATAAACATATCTATTAAAATCTTTGATAAATGACCTAAATTCATGTTCGTAAAAATAATTGATTATATATCACAAGTTGATTTTAAGAAAAAATTCAATCTTTCTTTCTCAAATAGATACTCTTTTCAATACATAAATATTAAATTTGTTTTTATTTATACCTATTTAGGTACAGGTCACCTGAAAACATCTAAAAAGTACACTACATTAAAAATTAAAAAAAATTTTGAGCGACCTCTATAATTTCATATATCGACTTGAAATTTTCAGAATATTTATAATTTTTAACGAAGGCAATAATAACATGATGAGAGAAAAAAAATCAATTTTCTATCATTTTGAAAAATTTTAAAAATCTTGAGTGACCTCTTAAAATTTTTTAATCGAACTGATTTTTGGTGAGCATTTTAAAAACATGTTAAATTAACATATTTTCATACGAGATCAAAAATAATAAATATTCCTTTGTTTTTTGGCCACCCTAATATAAATATTTATTCATTTTAAATAAATAATTGAACCGTTCTACTTTAAATAAATTTAAATTGAATTACAAGTGAACTAAGTTCGAAAAAATCAAAATTTATATAAATATTTATATTTGGTATATATTTATATGTATATGGAATATGTTTATTTGGTATATATTTATATGTCTATGGAATATGTTTATGTTTATTTAGCATCAATACATTGAAAGTATTACCTCATTGATTTCTCTTTATTAAACGGAACCCTTAAGTGCGACCTCTGTCAGAGACCCGTAGCTTTACCAGGTTTACCCTATTAAATTCAATTTACAAAAATTCTGGGTTTCTCAAGAAAATCACCAGGATAATTTTTGAATTTTTATAGATCTATCTTCAGTCATATATTTATTTATTTTAGTTTTTAGTATAAATTTTTCATTATTTATTCATTATTATCTCAGAAACTGTGTTGTAACAATAAATTAAAATTTTCTTAAAAAATTAGTTATTGTTTAATGTTGGTTTAGTTTTTTATAACAATGGTAAGAAGAGTTTCTTAATTATAATTAAATATGTATGTAAACTTTTCGAGGTTTTGCCACCAATCGATGCAGAAGTATTTAAATAAAAATCAATCTAAATTTCAAATAAAAATAATTTTTATAAAAAAAATAAGACCGACTTCAAAAAAATTAAATGCACCAAATAAAATAATAAGAACTCAAAAATCAAATAAAATGCACTAAAAGGTATAAAATAATTATCTTATTTATTTAGTGGTAAACGCCGAAATATTAACATGAAATCACTTTTTGAAGTCGGTGCCAAAAATATACATTTTATGAATCGAATTCGATGGATCTTACTTCGTACGTTTGGCGGGTAAGCTCGCTTATATAGTTTGTTTAGCACCGACTTCAAAAAGTGATTTCATGTTAAAATTTCGTCGTTTAGTTGTAACTAAGATAATTATTTTATACCTTTTAGTGCATTTTATTTGATTTTTGAGTTTTTGATATTTTATTTGTTGCATTTAGTCCTTCGAGTCGGTTTTATTTGTAATTTTAAATTAGATAATTATTTTATACCTTTTAGTGCATTTTATTTGATTTTTGAGTTTTGATTATTTTTTTTGTTGCATTAAGTTTTTTTGAAGTCGGATTTTATATGTTTTTTATAAAAACTATTTTTATTTTTCTCTTTTTAGTGATGTTATTAATAGTGACTTAATATAATACCTTTCATCTATCTCATCGGGCGAATGAATAAGAAAATGATAGTAAAATTCAATTCATAAATATAGAAATTCTCTCGAAACGTTTGCGGGTTTTAAATGAATGTTTTAAGATTTTTTTATTAAAGATTTTATTTATATTATAATTTCAATTATTTGTTCATAAGAATTTGAGATTTAGGTTATTTCATCATTGATCATATCATCAGAACTTGACCAAATTAATATGGGACCACCCCTAAGGTACCCTCTTTCCAATAAAAAAAGAATCATCGAAATCGGTCCACGTGGCAAAAAGTTCTCGCTGAACATACATAAAATAAATAAATAAGTATCCTGACTATCTTGGAGCTATTCTGATCCAAACGCAGAAAGAATCATTAAAATCGGTTCATAAACTAAGAAGTTATGCATGAACAAACATAACAAAAAAGGACCAATAACAATGGAAAAAACGGGACCAATCGGAAACTATACTGAATCCAATGCAAAAAAAACATCAAAATCGGTTCACAATTGGCAAAGATATCAGGTAACATAGACACAAAAAAATCAGTCGAATTGAGAACCTCCTCCTTTTTTGAAGTCGGTTAAAAAATCCTAAGAAAACCCAACTACCTTAAAATGTAATAAAAAAATACTCTGATACAAAAAGCAATCTGGGCATCAGGGAGTCATGCCTCCTGCTCCTAGGAGTATGTCCATACTCCCTTAACCCCTTGGTGGTTAAATACCACCCCCCCCCCCCCCTAAAAAAAAATTCTGGCTACTGGTTTGTGTACAGTGATGGTTTGATAATGCCCGGACTCCCGGAGCGAGTCAAAACGTTCAACTTTATTTTTAATTCTAGCTCCAAATTAAAAATCAGCCCTTTTATCTGAATTTAAAATTTATAAAATAATATTAATATATCGCTTTAAACAAGACCAAAAAAATTACAAAACAACGCTCGCTCCGCGAAACAAAGTAGCAAACGTAAATATTATTTATGAGTATAATGTTTATTGTGCAAATAAAGAGTCGAGTTTTAAGTATGATATGAATGCAATAGAAATTTCAGATCTGATAGGATTACGATGACAAGAGGGGAAGTGATGGCGGGGAGGGGAAGCGGGTACCCCCGCTAGGCAATATGGTAGACAAGGAGAGCGAATGGTGTGGCAAGCCCCGCCTTTCCTGGCCCACGGCAGCGCTCCTCGCGGAGAGCCATTTAACTAACATGTGTCTACAAAAAAATATCCATGTCAATTCTCTGCCACGATTTTAGTAAGTTATAAGGGAATTTGACATTATTTCTCAATTTGATTAATACATTTCACATTTTTATTAAATTATCTTTCAGTTTTATACTTGAAATTCCCGTCATTTGAGAAAAAATTTCAACCAAATGACTATTTCATACATTTAAAGGGTTAGTTCCTAGCTTGGTTAGTTAGCCCGCAATTTTTAAAATGTTCTTTGATTTTTTTATATTCTTATACAAGTACGTTTCAAATTTAATAATTATTTTTTATAATTTTTTCAGACAATATATAAAAAGAAAAATTATGGAACGGCCTAAAGGGTCCTCGGGCCGAGGTGGGAAATCAAAAACACCCCAATTTCCTGCGGATCTTTTTGCATTAGGAACAAAATCAAATCAAAACGTAGATAATAAAAGGCCAGGCAATCATGCTAAACCAACTTCCCATACCTGTGAGTATTTTCGGATTGGATATTCAAAACAATTAATTCGATACTTAATCTATTTCAACAAATATTTCGTTATAATCTTAACATTTTTTTTTCTCTACAACCAAAACCAAAATAATTTTAAGCTAAAAAAAAAAAAAATTCCTGAATAAAACATTAAACAATTTTCTGAAATGTAATTATTAATAAGTAGGTTATAATGAAAGGCAGTCCAAATTATTTAATTTTTTATTCAAATACCGACGTTTAGGAGACCTTTTCTCTTCTTCTTCAGGGTAATTATTGATTACACTGATATGAATCACATCTTTTTTATTCTCTCTTGGTCCAGACTTAAGACTCAGCAGACTCCAATAGCCTCAACCAGCAGTAGTCTTGCGATATAGATCTTGTTTAAAAAAAAGCGCGATCAAAAACAATTCTCGTTAATGTGTTAATTATTCTTTGATATATTAATGAGAAAATTAACTTCACTATTTCATGTTAGAAATATATAAATTCGAATATTATTTTCACTTAATATTTGACAAAAATCATCTGCATTCGATTCGCGATCGAATCAAATACAGGAAACTTGTGATTATTTACTATAAAATGAATAGATTTTGTTTTGCCGAGAGTAGTAGTTGTTGATTCATAAAGAGAAATCACTGAGGTTGTCCTCTGCTTGATACAAATAAACATACATTATTTCTATACAACGAGTTTAAATAAGTAGTACTTGGAGGCACCGAGCGATGCTCGGTAACTTCTTCCTTCAGTTAAAATCTTTATTTTAATATTATTTTTAATTTAAAATTCCTATAAAAAGGTCGATTTTTATTTGAGAGCCGTTTTCAAATTAAAAAAATACAAATATATATATATAGTATTCGACCACTGTACCCCCCACCTCCACCCTTCTCGACCCCACCACCGAAACCTCGCCCTACCCCCGGATCCCCCACCACTGCGCCCTACTTTCTGCACCCCCCCACATCCACCACACCCACCCCCGCTCCGCATCAAGATCTCTTTCTCATCCTCAAAACTTGTTAATAGAGTTTGTTTCATCAAAATCGTTAGAGCCGTTTAAAAAAAAAAAAAAATACAAAAAATATATATATATATATACCTGTAAGACCGAGCTTTGTTCGTGTTTACTTAATTTTTTAATTTCCGTTCTAGAAGAATGGATTGAAAATTTTCTGTGCTTATATCATATATTGCGATTCAGAGAGAGGTTTTTGTCTCGAGGGTGTGAGCTGACTGCCCGGATAGCGTGTTAGTTCTCAGGTTCGACTCCTGGGGGGATGAATCCCCTTTGATATTGCAATTTAATAAAATTTCTACTAAAATCTTAGAATTTGTCCGAAAAAGATTGATTAAATTCTTTCTCTTTTAAAATACATCTTGGTTAATCTGAACCCGAGCTGATTTTTTGAAAAACTACCAACTATTTTCAAAAAAAAAAAGATGCTCAAAACTTTAATTATTTCATGTAAATGTCCACTTACGGTGTTCCGATTTCAACCAAAAGCTTGCCTCCTCTAGACTAAACCGAACTTAAGTTTCGAATTTCGTAGCTCTGAGATTTATGGTTGCGAAGCGCAGGGGGTACATTCTTACGTACGTAAACATCAACTTCCGGTACTTCTATTTTAGCCAAAATCTTGTGATACTTCTTGTAGCCCCTAGATAGCTTAAGTTTCAAATTTCAAGCCTCTGCGACTTTCCCAAGACGTCTATGAACGATTAAAATATTTATTCTGCGACATGACTAATTTACACCCCCTTCCTTTATTTCAATTGGATTAATATTTATACACGACTAATAACTCATGACACTTGATAAGTACACCAATTTTTAACGAAATCGTTAAAGCCGTTTTCGAGAAACCGATTCTATATAATATATATATATATATATCTAATTCTAAATTATATATATATATATATATATATAACAAGAATTACTCATTTAATAATATAAGATAAGATAAAATATGTATTTAATCAAGCTGAGCACAACCTCATTGATTTCTCTTTATTTAGAAAGTTATATTTTATACGTCTTAAATTTGTTTATATATATATATGCTGAGCTTCTTTCTGCATTTAGTCTGGATAGAAAATATTAGGAACGAATGTGATATTTTAATTCTATTATATTACTATCTGGTATTTATTATTGTTTCGGAGTGACAGAGACAGCGGGCCTTTGAAATGTTTCAATGGAAATGTAAATAGAAAGAATCACAAATTAGAGAAAAATGTGAAACTTTTTCAAGACTCGGTACAATTTTAGCAGTTTCAGTGAATTAATAATTTTAAATGATATATATCTAATTCTAATATTCATTTCTATTTTATATTTTCTTACCTATGGTCAAAAGGCCAATCCTAGAATAACACAAATTAAGAAATAAATCTGAAACAGGTCTGAACTTGTATTTGGCCTTAGCTTTAAAAGAAAAGAGATCATTCTAAACTCGCCCTTTTTTACACGCTTTATATCAGCTTCACCTGTATGTATGTATGTATGTATCTATCTATCAATGTGACTTTGGTTCTGTTAAATCCGCAAACATTTCTCTATAAAAATAATTGTTTACCTACTCAATATAAATGAAATTATATAAAAATAATAAAAATAAATACATTTCATTCTGTTAAATTCCGCAAACTTTTCTCTATAAAAATAATTAAGACTAAAAAGTAAAAAAATAAATTATATTTGAAAAAAATAAAATAAAAAACGCTTCTGAAAAGTACTCAATAATGTAATAAATACTTAAGGTAGTTCTTTCACAAATGCAAAAATTCAAGAAGTATTTGAAATTTGGAATATAAGTCATTAAAAGCATAATACACATACTGTTAAAATTTGAAGACGATTTATCACACCAAACATGAAATAATTGCAATTAAAAATGACATTTTTTTACATAGGGTAGATAAGGAAAGGGTGGGGATATGATCATTATTTTATTTTTTTTTCATTGAAGGACTTTCACCATCTTGATGAAAAACTAAAATTTGTTAGAATAATATATTCGGAGTAACTTAAAAAAAAATTTAAATTATTTACCACGTATGTGGATATTGATGAGGCAGTCCAAAAAAGAAGTAGATAATTTACACTATCTTTTTATTCATAAAACCGACGTTTCGGAGGCTATTCCCTCCTTCTTCAGGGTTTTGAAAAGTCAGTGAAGGAAATCCAATGCGCTGACTTTTCAAAACCCTGAAGAAGGAGGGAATAGCCTCCGAAACGTCGGTTTTATGAATAAAAAGATAGTGTAAATTATCTTCTTCTTTTTTGGACTGCCTCATCAATATCCACTTAATTCACTTATCAGTCCGTCTCCAAAAATTACTCCAATCTTAATTTACCAGGTAGTTTTGATAAAAAAAAACCTATTTGGGCGATTATTTTTAGTGGAAGGGATATAAGTACAATGGCTTGGAAACGATCCGGCAAGTATGTGTGTATCTATATAGTGATTACGTTGTGTGAGTGGACAGTCACGTTAAAAAAATATCCTAAAATTTTACTTCCGTTCATATTTATAGAGTGGTTACGAGGCTAAAACTTTTTGTGTGGATTGTCGCGAAAGAACCTCCTTAATCAAAAAGCGTGGGGTACTTTATTACATTATTTTGTACTTTTTAGAAACGTGTTTTTTATTTTTTCTTTAATATAATTTTATCATCCTCGATTAGATTCTAATGAAAGAAACGCTCACCCGCACATTTATAAATAACAAAAAAATCAGCTCCAGACTACATGTAAAACTCACTTCTATACAACAATTCCTCTGAATCAATGACTGATGCAGAGGGCAAAGTCCTCGAAACTAGATATCTCTTTATAAATAAATTAAAAATTTATTTTTCCAACCGAAGACACACTCTTTTTTATTGTCTCCTTTAATTTATAAATTGTTCATTTATGTCGATATTATAAATATTATAAAAATTTCATTATTCTTAAAATGTAATGAAAAAAATGCTTCATAAAATCACTTCAAAGTTTTATATTAAATCTGTCCCTTGCTTAACTTAAGGTAGTTGTTTCACCATATTGGTTTTCTTAGGATTTTTTTGAAATTTAGAGAGATTATTATTTAAATAATTCTGCATCGATTGGTGGTAAAACGAAATTTATGAATAATATAGTTCCGGAGATATTAAATTCCAAAGATATTTTTTCAGACTCTTATACATTGCACTATACGGGATATCGGAAATTAGTATTACATACATATTTAATTATAATTAAGAAACTCTTCTTACCATTGTTATAAAAAACTAAACCAACATTAAACAATAACTACAACATTTTTTAAGAAAATTTTAATTCATAGTTACAACACAGTTTCTCAGATAATAATGAATAAATAATGAAAAATTTACACTAAAAACATGCTGGCAACAACGCATGTATTTAACCTAAAAAGTGGGTTAACTTTAGTACATTTTTTGACGTTTTTTTTGCTTCAGCCATTGTCGCAATAGCTTTCAATCGCTTATTAAGAACTTTTTGTTTTATACATCTCCCTTTATAATGTACTTTATCTGCCATTTCTATGATAAAATATATACAAGCTCGGACAGTGTTACCAGATTTGTCAAACGAGCACGGGATTGGCTAGTAGTGGTACATAAACAGCAAAAAGTTTTGGTCTTATGAATTATGAATCCTTATTGTCTGTTCTATATACTCTATCATTAACTTTTTGCTAGTATTGTCGCGAAACAACTACCTTAAACATATAATTTATAATAAATTGACCTTCTTTATAATTATATATTAACTCTTTGATATTTTCTAATCATTCTTATTATTAATTTTTAATGCATTGATTGAAATTTTTAGCGTCAGACCGAAAACGTGAGCCCGGTTCTTCGTTATCGTCCTTGGGTCCAAATAGCAAAAAGCCGAAAGTTGCTGCACCTACAAGTCTTCTGGCCGGAGCTCGTCCGCCTGTTACTTCGAATTTGAGTTCGGGTGTTAGTGGAAATTCAGGTTCACTTTCATCTTCCAATGTGATAACCTCGGGAGCTGCTGCCGCTGGGGCTCTTGTCGCTGGCTCTGGACCTCAAATAGAAACATGGGAAGCAAATGCTCTAGAAATCGATCCTCCAAATTTAGTTCCTCATATACTTGAAGCGATTCATGGTCATGATTCAGATCGAGTGGTAAGAATTTATTTTTAATAAAATATATATTTATGAATCTCAATTTTAAATTATGCACAATTTCTCTTAAATCCATCGGTGTCATTATACAGGGTTAGCATAAATGAATGACCATATTTTAAAAATTTATATTTTTCAAAACTATTACACATAATAATAAAAATTGAGTAAAATTGCGAGGTAGGTTTCACAAAAAAAGAAATAAAACAAAAATGAGTTTTGAATTCGATATATTTCGGGTTGTCAGCCCATCTTCAGGAGTCAACTGAAAAGTTTTCTCTGACTCCTGAAGATGGGCTGACAGCCCGAAATATGTCGAATTCAAAACTCATTTTTGTTTTATTTATTTTTTTGTGAAACCTACCTCGCAATTTTTATTATTATATAAAAATGTTTCACCTAGAGCCAAGACCTATCTCCTTAAAAGTTATAGCCCAAGAGCCCACGACGGCCAGACCTTCGTTATTTTATAAAAGCTGAAAGTTTTTCTGTGCATGTCCCCTATACAGGTAAGAACGACCAGCGACTATAGAGTTTGGGTTGTGGTTACTTTGGCAGGTAACAGGTAATAAAGGTGTATAAAATGGTACTTTAAATTCGTTAAAGTATAAAGCTCAATTTTTTTATATTTTCTTCGGGATAACTTTAGAAATCTCGTCATCCATTGCCGGACACTTATGACAGTTGCTGCCCCCTGCCAGACACCCCTAAACTTTAAGAAACTCAAGCTTGAGTGGTTTGCCATAAAAGAATTTAGTCTTTTGATTTTAAGTCGATTCTTCCACGTTTTCAGTAGAAGTTGTCATTAATAGTCAAAACAACAAAAATGGAATGCAATAAGGTTATTCCTCTAGTATTAGATAAGAATCGATGGTTATTTTTGATTTTAAGTCGATTCCTCCATGTCTTCACCAATGGTTATCAATAATAACCGAAATGTCAAAAATCTATGTAAAAACCATTAAAACTGTCCGCCTATTGAGGTAACATTTTTTTATAGGTCGCCAAGTAACATATATAAAATTTATCTTTTATATTATAACGAAAGTATAATTATAATTTATTAAAGTTTAGGGGTGTCTGGCAGGGGGTAGCAACTGTCATAAGTGTCCGGCAATGGATGACGAGATTTCTAAAGTTATCCCGAAGAAAAATATAAAGAATTGAGCTTTATACTTTAACGAATTTGAAGTACTATTTTATACACCTTTATTACCTGTTACCTGCCAAAGTGACCACAACCCAAACTCTATAGTCGCTGGTCGTTCTTACCTGTATAGGGGACATGCACAGAAAAACTTTCAGCTTTTATAAAATAACGAAGGTCTGGCAGTCGTGGGCTCTTGATCTATTATTACACATAATATTATCAGTACATTGAAAGTTTTTGTGCCGAGGGTAGCAGATTTATAACACACTCTTTTATTGTCTCCTTCAATATTATCAGTGATACATGAAAATAAAGGCAAACATTCTAAGATCTAATCTGTAATCAAGTTTGAGCAGTTTTACTCTGTCAACGGTTCTTAATGCAGCAGTGATAGGTTCTCTATGCTCATTGAGTGTTTTTGGCAATGGTGGTTTATAAACAAGATCTTTGATGTAAACCCATAAAAAGAAATCACATGGCATTACATCAGGGGATCTTGGTGTTAGCCGCACGTCCAATCTAGCGCTTTGTGGAAGCTTCTCCATTAAGTAAATATGAACATTAATGCCCACTGGAGTACAGGTACATCTTATTGAAACACAAAATTTGTACTATACTCACGCAGTTGCGGAAATAATCATATTTGCAACATGTCCAAATAATTTCCACCTGTTTCTTGTGTGGAACGAATTTCATTACAGATTAGATGTTTGCCATTTTAGGAAAGGTTCACACATCGAACATTTATAATTGAAAAAAGAAACTTGGAATGTTTTTCTTTATTTTCATGCATCAGTGATTATATTATGTGTAATTCTCTTGAAAATATCTTCTTCTTCTTCAAGTGCAATGCTTTATTCCAAATGTTGGCGATTACTTGAGTATTCTCTCCATAAGTAATTTTCCTGGAGAAGATTTTCACAGGAGTTGTTTCCCATTGCCTTCCCCTGACTGGATCACATTATTGCAGCGAGTCGGGCTTGAACACGCGCTAGCTTTATTAGAAGGCATGCTCTATAACCACTCGGCCAACCTGCCTCCCCTATATACATTTTTAAAATACTTTCATTAATTTATGCTCACTATTATATTTTGCAATTGTCATCTAGACCGGGGGTCGGCAAACTGCTTTTGGTACTCGGGTCTCTAAAATTTTAAAAATTAAAATAAAACTATATACACTGAAGTGCACAAAAATCGACCCACCAATAAAAACTTTATTAAATAGTAAATCATTTTTAATTTATTTTACAAGGTAATATACATTATTGAAATTATTGCTTAATACAAGTGTACTTGCCACTTGTCGTTGACTTAACCCTTTATTAATTAGAAACACAATTTGAACTGATTGAACTTCAGAAATATCCATTTCATATATTTTATCTTTCTATCAATGATGCTTAATTTAAAATTATTCATTTTATTCATATTTCAAATGGAATTTGATCTTTTATTAAAATTTTATTTATTGTAATGAAATATTGAGAAAGTATAATAATTTGTAATTGTATCTTTTAATTTAATTTTCCTTATTTTTTTTTTATAAAGTTCAAAATTTATCAACAATATTTATTGTTTAATGGAACAAATTATATGGTTATTGGTAAAAATTTTAAAAATGATTTGCTATTTTTTGAAGTTTTTATTGGTGGCTCGATTTTTTTGCACCGTGGTGTACTTTTATATATAATCATTTTTCAATTTAGCTGTTCTCACTCTCTTCGGGTCTACATATTTATGTGAGCAATCATTTTCTCACATCATTTTCAATAAATGTAAATTGCTGAGCCAAATTACCATACAACTTAAAATAGTTCCTTAAATTAAAAAGCTGACCAAGTGTGAGTCGGATTGCATACCGAGGGTTCCGTACCTCTTCCAAAATATTTTTTTTTATTTTGAGAAATCAATTTATTTTTATTTGTCGTTGATTTGAAAACAAATTCTTAATTTTAAGTTTTGCCATTTCTAAACGCCGATACTTACAAAAATTGTCCACTTTGCGACTCTCTCTCCCACAGTCATTTAAAAATGAATTAAATTTAAACAAATATACACTAATTCTTCTTATACAGGATATCTCACACTTCATGATAAAAAATATTTTTTATTTTCGATCCCACAAAAAAATTTGAACCCCAAAATAATAATTTCTTTTAAGTTTTAATATGATTTTCTATTTCGGGAAAAATGATCACATAATAAATAACTTTTAAATTCCAAGTTTTTATTACTTTACCATACAGGGTATGGTCAAGTATTGTAATAGTGCATGAAAAAAGTGTTTTTTTTCCTTCTTTTTTTCGAAATATCTCAAAAACGGCTCAAACTATTTTGATTAAAAAAATTGAGCGAAACCATGGCATTTCGCTCTTCAAAAAAGCTCTAATAAGTGAACATCGAAAAAATTATATTTTTCGAGATAACAATTGTTTTGTCAAAATATCTGTTAGTCTGTCTGGTTGTCTGGTTTTCCATTAGTTAGTCTGTGCGTTACCAAATTTTTGTGGACGAGCTAGCTCAAAAACTAGTATGAATATCGAAACCAAATTTCACACGTAGTTTTGGTCCATTGAAATTAAGAGCTGATTAGATTGTGGTGCATATCGACCCAAAATTAAGGGGGGGGGGGGGGGGGGGTTAAAAATTAATCTAGGCCATTTGAGCAAACTCAACCAAATTTTGTATACATAATCAGTGGGACCCCAGAAGTCTAAAAATGCAAAAACTAACCGCCCAAAATAGGGGGGGGGGTTGTAGGGTCAAAAAATGAAAATCTAGGCTTTGTACCAAACTCAACCAAATTTTGTATACATAATCAGTGGGACCCCAGAATTCTAAAAATGCACAAACTAAACGCCTAAAATGGGGGGGGGGGGGTGTAGGGTCAAAAAATGAAAATCTTGGCCATTAATCCTAACTCAACCAAATTTTATATACATAATCAGTGGGACCTCAGAAGTCTAAAAATGCATAAACTAACCCCCCCCTACATGATTATATAATAATTTTAGGGGCCAGGTTGTATGGTAAAGTCAAGTGGATGGCCACATCAGAACTTTATCTTATTTAGTTAACGAGTTGTTTGGTGCAAGGTGAAACATCTATAATAAAGATAAAAGTAAATAAATATTATATGCAATATTCATTTACTATGAGTTAAGGATTCTAGGTTACTTGTTTCACATTAAAAGATTTTAATTATTTTAATAATTTTATCTTTATTATAGATTTCTAAGAAAATGCAAGCTCATTTCTAATTCTGATTAAAAAAAACATTGAGTTTTTCCTCATATAAGAAAGGTATAATTAATATTATAACTTGTTTTATTATTGCTTTAAATTTTCCTTATTTTGTGTATTTATGGTTCGAGCAATTTTTTTAATTGTTCTGAGGACAGGTTTGTCTCTTAAAAAGTTTGCTGACCCCTGGTTTAGACAAATGGAAAATTAATTTTATGGTGTTACACAATAACAGAAAGTGATCAAATTATACCATTTTATTATGAAATTAATCGGTATTTTATAGAGAGGCTTGTAATGTGAAAACAAGTTAATACCTTTCATTTTTAATGATCAGCCTGTTGTACTCGTAGTGTCGGCCTGCTCGCTTTGTTTTATGCCCCATTAATAAAATTAACCCATTTCACTAAAAAGAATAAAACTATCATTCACCCATGCAAATCTATTTACTTAAAATTGTAAGTTTCCCACACGTTTTGCAATAGTGTATAACTGAATCATTAATTTGTTAACTCTCTAATTGACACTTTTAATAATTAAAAGGACAATTTTAGAAGAGAATATTTCATTTCTTGCTAAACTTATCTCTTACTTTGCTGGGAGGGGGATTTTGGCGTTGGGCAAAATAGCCATAACCTATCAATTTTTAATAAATTGGAAATGCCAAAATATACCTCCCAAAAGTGCTAAAAACAACACGTATCTCAACCAGAAAGTTTGAGAAACCAAACCTGAGAGAAGAGATAGGCAAAAGGTTTGGATAAGAAGAATCAACCCCATTGCCAAGGGGTTGATTTTAAGTTGAGGGTATCAACCAGAACGGATGCAGGCTGGCCTTTATCTGATAATATACACATTATTTATCAAGTGGTAGATTAAAACCTCTTTAGTCGCCTGGTGTGAAACCACTGTCCAATTTTCTTAAGAGCTCACTGACATTGAATATATTCAAAAATATATCCAAGTTTGAGAGCTTTAATTGGTGTTCCGATCTTTCTGCTTTTCTTTACTTTCCTTATCACCTTTTTATTTCCTCCACAAATTCTCCTTACTAATGACAACCATTAAAATACCTTCAAACCTTCAAAACCCGAGTGCATAAACACCTGTGACTCCACTCTCTCACTTAATCAACTTTCCATTCTCTTCGGTAATGCAAGGGTCTTTCGAGATCCATAGGGGCTGCTTCTTTACTGGTGCGCCCCTTCTTGCATTCGATTGGATTAAAAAAAAAAAAATTGCTTCTCTTCCCTTGCTGGGGGGATTTTGGCGTTGAGCAAAATAGCAATAACCTATCAATTTTTAATAAATTGGAAATGCCAAAGAGAAAATTTATACCTGTATTTAAGTTTGGTTATGGCATTTATGGTAAAAATTAAGCCCTTGGTATTACCTTTATTATAAAAAAAAAAATAATTAAAATTTGCAAAAGAGCGTTACACCGGCAATGCGAAGAATCCGGATTCGAATCCCGACCGGCACCAGACACATCTGTAAAGCATTTTCTTCTCTTTATTTCTTAATTTAATTAATAAATTTGCACCAACTTTAACATATTTGTAATTTAATTCTAATTTTTGTTTTATATCATTGATTAAAATAATCAACTAGATAAATTCTTAAAATAGTTTAACTATATTTATTTATTTTTTCTAAGATTCTTCCAAAACTTTAGTGATTTATGTAGAATTTAAATTTGATAAATTAAAGGGTTTATTTAGTCACATAAATAGAGTAATTTTATTCAATTAACATAGTTGAATTAACGGGAACGAGAGAGTGGACAGTCTGGCTGTGAGAGCGATTTCCGAGGGATCACCCTGGCCCCTCGAATTGTCGGCTGATGAAGTTCGGTCTTTAATAAAGAAGAGAATCTATCAGAAGTGGAACAATTCCTAGAAACTATCCAGTGCTGACAAAGGGCGACATTTCTTCGGAGTGTGTCCGGGAATCCCGGTTCAACCCTGATTTTTTTTTTGAATGAAATTCGAACGATACACCTGTTCAGAAAAATATCTGTACATATTAATAGGCTGAGACTTGGGCACACGACGACTCCCGAGTACATGCATAGGGTTGGTCTCAGAGACCACCCTTTCTGTAGATGTGATTCGAGCTCCCGGGGGGACATTAAGCATGCCCTTCTTGAGTGTGGGTTGTCTCGACGAAAAATAGATCGATTTTATGACAGGATTCGGGGAAAAATCCAGTTCCCTACAAATACGCAGATATTTACTTGCCTGCATATCCGAAGCGGGGGAACTAGGGAAGCTAGTTCTTCAATTCCTTATATCACTGGGCTGTGATATTTTTTGATGAGTCTTTAGTTTGCTATTTATTTATTTTTTTATTTATTCATTTTTTTGTTTGTTTTTTCTGTAGAGTTAATTGTGAATATATTGGCTGGCAAAATGGGTTTGTGCCCAATGCCAATAAATAATAATAAATAAAAAAAAAACATTTATTTGGTAGATTTTATTAAATTTAGTAAATCTATCAATATGTTAATTGACTAAAATTACTCTATTTATTCATTTTATGTGACTAAATAAACCCTTTAATTTATAAAATTTATATTTATTTATTAATTTTTTAAATAAATAGACATATTTTTCTTAAATAAATATTCTATAATAAATTATTATTTAACTGAATAATGAATTAATTTAATAATTGTCCTAGGTGGGCCTCGTTACCGGAGCAATTTTGCATCTTCGAAGTCATAAATGGAAACCTGATCCTGCAGTTTGCGTCGGTTTAGCTTATCTGGCGCGGCGATCCCCCGGATGTTTTACCAACGACACTGTTACTCAAGTACGATTTCTATTTTTGTTTTTTGACAGCTATCATATTTGAAAAGAAAAAACTAACAAATTTTTTCATTCAATTTAAAATGAGAATTTATAGATTAATTTGATTGTATATCCGGAAGGCGGTTGTCGCTTCCTTGGAAATTAAATCCAAGTGGCAAAATTCTAAATTTATCTTTTCCATAAAATACTTCATTTTTATGCTAATAATCTAATAGTGAATTCATAAAACTCTCACAAATTTGAAATATTCTTAACTGTGAAATAGTATAATTTTGTGTAAGAATGCAAGAATTCTTATTCTTTTTTTTTTTTTTTAATGAAAATGCTGAGAGAAGGAGTTACACCAAAAAGGTATATCCCCTAAAGGCCTGGGTTGCCCTCTCCATCGTGAAAAGAAGAAGAAAGAATTTTCTGGGCTGGGCGGGGGTCCAAGGTATCTGTGGATACGGGTCTTAAAGAGCTGAAGGTTAAAAGTCGCGGGAAAGATGGTGGCTGGGAGCGAGTTCCAGTCTCTGGAGGTCATAGGGATAAAAGAGTTGGCGAAAGCGCTTGTTCGATTTTTATCCAATTTGACAGCGAAGGGGTGCTGAGCGTTCGAAAACCTCGTGTTTCTCGTAAAGTGGGCTTTAGGGGGGATAATTGATTTCAGCTCGACTGAACAGACACCGTGATAGTATCTGTAGTACAGGGAAAGGGCAGAAACGGTTCTTCGGTGAGCCAGGGAGTCGAGTGAGTTGGTTAGAGCCGGGTCTCCTATTAGTTTAATTGCTCGCTTCTGAATTACATCCAGTGTAGCAAGAGAATGCTTGGAGGCACACCTCCACAGATAAGAGCCATATTAGAGACAGGGACGAATTTGAGCCTTATACAGTATAAGAAGTTGACTGGGAGTATAACAGCGTCTAGACCTAAATTGGAGACCAAGCTTGCGCGCTGCAGCTTTAGCAGTGGTTGAGATATGGTCATTCCAAGAAAGGTCAGACCCTAGTGTGACGCCTAGCATTGAAATTTTATCCCTAAATTCCAGTGAGTTTGAATCGAATGATATGTTTGGGAGGTTTCTGTCGACGCGCCTAGAAATAAGGCAATACTGAGTTTTCACTTCATGGAAGTTAACTAAGTTTTGGGATCCCCAGTTTTTAAGTCTGCCTGAGTCTAAATTTATTGAGGAGGCAATGTCTGCACTGTTTTTATGCGATGCAGGGGCGTTATGTAGGGTGCTGTCATCTGCGTAACAATATACCGGATTGGAGGGAAAGTTTAGAAGGTCGTTGATATAGATAAGCGAACAACTTGCAGAGTTTCGGCGCAAGGCCGACGGAGGTCATTTTGGCAAGATTTTTGTGCTAGACCATATCGAAGGCTTTTGAGATGTCTAAAGCTACCACGAGGGTCTCATTCCCGGCATCCAGGGTTTTATTCCAGATATGAGTTACAAATGCTATGATGTCACCGGTCGACCTGGACTGCCTGAAGCCGTATTGCCTATCGTGGATTAATTAATTCTTGGTATTCTTAGCTAATTTTTTCGTAATATCTCAAAAACGGGTAAATCTACTTTAATAAAAAAAAATTAGCGAACTCCGCGTTAAGGCCCACAAAAAAGCTCGAAAAAATATTAGCCATTTTTTTCTGCAAAATTTATTTTATTATTTTTTTAAATTTATGTTGGCTTTATGGAACTATCTATAATTTATAAACATTATTATACAATACAATTATATTCTTCATATTTCTTTGTTATTTATTTGTCACACAAGTGAAAGAAATTATATAATTTTGATGAATTATTTATTTTTATTTATTATTTGTATGAATTCACTATTGAAATAAGCCTTGAAGTTTGAAGAATTTAAATTACAATGGAAAATTTCTTTAAAAAAACAATTATACTAAATTTCAATACAATTTACAATAAAATACACTAATTACAATTAGATAATTATAAAAATTGGGTCAAAATTGCGAGTAGGTTTCACAAAAAAAGAAATAAAACAAAAATGAGTTTTGAAATTGGAAATTTTTTTTACAAATAATAATTTTTTGGAAATAGGTGTGGTGAGGGAAAGATAGGTGGAGGAGAAAACGTACTGAGAATTAATATTTTCGACAGATAAAACAAGTGAGTTTTTAGCCAGATGGTGGGAAAATATGTATACCTGAGTTTATAAGGAGGAATAGAATGGTATATGGAAAGTGCTGTTAATATTAATATGCAATGTGCAACCAATAGAAGGAATGTTGAGTTATTTATTATAAACTATAATCAATAATTGTATTTTTATTCACTTCTTCTAATTGGTTATTTAAAATATTTGACCTAATTTTTATTATTATATAAAAACGTTTCACCTAGAACCAACACCTATCTCCTTAAAAGTTAATTACATAATTATCTATTTATTGTACATTAAAATTAAATTATATATTTTTTTAGGCCATTTGTAGTATTCTTCGGAGAGATGCCCAACATAACTTCAAAGCCAAGGGCAATCCCCAAGTTCCAGTACTTGCAGCTAATCTTCTTATTCGAGCTTATTCCGAGAAGAAACATTGGCCTATTTATTTTATCAAGGTAAAATAACTGAGGATTATTATATCTTTAAACTTTTACATAGAAGATTTTTCCATTTGAAAATAGAAAAAAAAATGCTTTTTGGGAAGATTTAAATTTGATTTTTGAAATTTTCTAGGCCTATATAGATGATGCGATAGGGGAGCGAGTTTGGGTTGATAATGATGATACCCAAATTCTTAGTAGCAATATCACAGAGGCGATTTGTGGTCAACCTATACCTCGAGGTCTCCTCCAACCTGAAGCTGCTTTTTCATTAAGCGCGCGAACTGATTGTTCAAGTCCAGGTGTGGATTCACAAGCTCCAGACTTTGAAGACAAAGAGAAAGCATCAGAGGCAGGGGTGAATTCCCCTGCCGCATCAGCTTCCGGAGCATCCGACGAAATACCAAAAGCAGAGTATCCCGAAATGCCCCGTTTCATTCATATTCAAGACCAGGTAGAACAAGTAGTACTCGCAGCCGTACGAGATCAATTAAATCGCCGAGGAGGTCCTGCTGCGCCCGCTGAAAATATTACAAGAAATTTTCTTAAATTATTAAGTTCTGCTTGCGGAATCGCCGAGGTAAATATTTTTAAAAAATTTACCATTTTTTTTAATGAATTATTAGGTTGTTTCAAAAGTTTTGTCCGTTTTTATGAGTCTACTTTAAACTGTAATATCTCAGTGAATACTTATTCAATTTAATCGAAATAAGCGCCATTTGAATCAGTGCACTTTTGCCAACGTAACACAAGTCTATTAATCATAAAAATTGGGTGCTCGGGATTCGATGAAGTCGACGAAGGCCGTTTTTGCCTGGTTGGCGAAGGTTCTACCGGTGAAAAAGTTATCTAAGTGCTTGAAAAGATGGTAGTCGGTTGGCGAGAGGTCTGGGGAGTATGGTGGGTGAGGCAGAACTTCGACGCTCAATTCGTTTAATTTTCGGGCGGTGATTTGTGAAACGTGCGGACGGGCGTTGTCGTGGAGCAGAATCGGACCCTTCTGTTGACCAGTGCCGGTTGCTGCTATAAATATTTATTGAGATATGGAGCTACAAAAACACATGACATTAAAAATTTTTGAAACAACCTAATAGAAAGAATTATTTTTTAAACAATTTTATTTTTAAAGGTGCGGTTATTAGCCTCTACTCGGCTTGAACTCTGGCTTCAAAATCCTAAACTAATGCGTCCAGCGCAAGAAGTCTTAATGGCTGTGTGTGTAAATTGTACACATGATCCTTCTTTAACGACTGTTGCAAAAACTTCCGATACTGAATGTGTTGCAAATATTGTACGAATAAGACTTAAAGCCAAAGCTCTTCATAACTTTTATATTTCTTGTATTCGGGAACTGCTGGCAGCTCATCCAGTCAATATGAGCCTTGTGGTTAAAAACACTTTAATGAACGAATTATCAACATCAAGAAATCCAAATAATTTATCTATCTTGAGTCTCGTGTTTCAAAATAAACCTGAAGAGGGAGCGTTTACCTTGGCTGATGTGACACAAGTATTGCTATTTAATTATTACTTTTTTTTTAATATTTTATTTATATATTTTCTTTTTTATTTGTAAAGGAAATTTTAATAACTCGGGAAGATTTACTAAGACCTCTTCGAGCTCTTTTCCGTCGACTTCACGATGTTAATTGGGCGGCATTTTGTCGCGGACTTGCTAGAGAAGAAATCTTTATAAATTGTCCACAATTTAGGGATAGTGATGAATTCAAAGTAAATAAAATAATTTTTATTATATAAAAAAAATGCATTTCAAAAAATAGTGATTTTATGTTTTTCTTTTTCTTTAGGAAAAAATGTTTATTGCTGTAACTGATCTCATCACATTGTCCATTTTTATGTGTATAACAAATCCTGTGAAAGAAGCTTCAACGCTTCTAGCTCGAGGAGATAGGCGAGAAATCGCTACTTTACAGGTATTTTTAAACAAAGTTTTTATTAATTTAAAATTATATTACATTTATTTACAAATTGGAACATCTTTCTTAAGTCCACATATACCACAATGACTTTATAATTTAAATCATTTTATTAATGACTATATTGTGGAAAATTTAAAATTAATTGAATTTGCAGATATTCATTTCGCTTTTTACCAAGTATTCTAATCGTGCATGAAAAAAGTGTTTTTTCCTTCTTTTTTTCGCAATATCTTAAAAACGGCTGAAACTATTTTAATTAAAAATTAAAGTAAAAATTGAGCGAAACCATGGCATTTCGCTCTACAAAAAAGCTCTAATAAGGAACATCTAAAAAATTATATTTTTCGAGATAATAATTGTTTTGTCAAAATGTCTGTCAGTTAGTCTGTGCGATACCAAATTTTTGTGGACGAGCTAGCTCAAAAACTAGTGTGAATATCGAAACCAAATTTCACACGTAGTTTTGGTCCATTGAGATTAAGAGCTGATTAGATTTTAATTAATATCGACTCAAAATTAAGAGGGGGCTAAAAATTAAAAATCAAGGCCGTTTGAGCAAACTCAATCAAATTTTGTATACATAATCAGTGGACCCCTAGAAGTCTAAAAATGGAAAAACCAACCTCCCAAAAAGGGGGAGGTGTAGGGTCAAAAAAATGAAAATCTTGCCCATTTAACAAACTCAACCAAATTTTGTATACATAATCAGTGTGCCCCTAGGAGTTTAAAAATGCAAAAACTAACCCACCCCTCCCCCACAAGATTATAATAAATAATTTTATTAAATATTAATGTAAGTGAGGGGCCAGGTTGTATGGTAAAGTTAAGTGGATGGCCACATCAGATCACGTCATCTTATTATTTAATTATATATATATTTATACTAAATGGCTATTATTAACTCATTTTATCTTTCAAAGGCATTCCAATTTTCTGTCGCCAAAATTCAAAGAGATGCTATTTGGTGGCTTCACGAAACCGTTATAAAAATATATCGACCTACACCCGCTGAATATTTTCGATCCGTCCATAAAGTTTTATTAATGGATCATCCTGATCAGTATGGACTCAAAGACCTTTGGCAATCTGAAAATGAGAGATCGTTAATGCTGAAATTGGCTTCTGAAGTACCAATTCTTCAAAATACGTTAATTCGTATAGCTGTCATTGGTCTAAACAAGGTATAGAAGCAACTTTAATAAAACCTTAATTTTTTTTATAAAGTTAACGTTCTTGTTATTTATTTATTTTTAAGGAGTTTCCTTTTTCTGCGCCCGATGCTCTTGAAGCTTGTGACCATGTTGTTCGTCGAGCAGCCGCATTAAGTCTTACTTTGGATCCCGCCCCTCCCAATCCATTATCTACGCCTCCACTCAAAGTGGATAAACTTGAATTCATTGATATTTTATTTCAATTAACATATTATCATCATCCCGATAACATTAAACTTCCAGCTGACTATACACCACCTCATTTGTCAATCGGAACATATTATTGGAAGTGCTGGCTTATATTATTAAACTTATGTGCTCATAATCCAACTACTTTGGGCTCTCTCGCATGGTCAAAATATCCTACTTTGAGATGTTTGATTGAAATGTGTATTACCAAGTGAGTATTTATTTGTCTCGCAGTTTTTTTAAAACAATTTATTAATTATTAGCAATATTATTTTAACTCGGCCTATACTGATTAGAAATTCTAAGAATGGAGTACAGACTTCTTAACTATATCTATAGTTATTAAGTTGTTGTAGGGAAATAAGGACAATATCTTATGCAAGTATTTTTATTTTATGCCAACGTTTCGTCAACATTGTTGTGGAGTACAGACTTCTTAACTATATCTATAGTTAATAAGTTGTTGTTGGGAAATAAGGACAATAGCTTATGCAAGTATTTTTTATTTTATGCCAACGTTTCGTCAACATTGTTGTGGAGTACAGACTTCTTAACTATATCTATAGTTAATAAGTTGTTGTTGGGAAATAAGGACAATAGCTTATGCAAGTATTTTTTATTTTATGCCAACGTTTCGTCAACATTGTTGTGGAGTACAGACTTCTTAACTATATCTATAGTTAATAAGTTGTTGTTGGGAAATAAGGACAATAGCTTATGCAAGTATTTTTACTTTATCCAATGCAAAGCATGGGTAAAGTATTGCAATCGCTCTCGGGGCAAGCGTGGCTTCAAAGGGTCCTCAGGTAAAGACTACGGAACCCATGGACTCAATTAAAGTCACAAATTGTAGTATTCAATTAGGTTGAATTTTAGCACGTGACGGTTTTGCCAAAAATTACATGGGGTCTCGTCGAGAGGCCAAAAAGTGCCATTTTTTCATTTAGTGCGTGCGGATGGATGGATGTATGTATGGATGGATGTTATCGTTTTTTTGGCCCACGATTTTTTCCACACCGTTGCACCGATTGAAATGAAATTGAAAACCTACCATTAGTTTAACAAAATGAAGCGCTGATTAGTTTTTGGTACATATCGACCCACAAACATTAGTACTTTATTTCAGTACTTTTTTAGTTTTTCTAAATATCTTGAAAATGACTTAACCAATTTTGATGAAATTTAATATCCTAATTAAGTACCTTGGGGACCACAAAAAAGGATAAATAAAGTTTTTAGTAAAATTATATTTTAAAGTACTTTACTCTAGAGTAAGAGAGTACTTTTTTAATTTTTTAAATTCTTTAAAATTTATTCATTTGAACCTTTTAATATAGCTCATTTAGCCTTGCTTAAATAAGAATGGATAGGCTTCTCTCTGTGAAATGCTAAAAATTTGGGAGGAAATTTTGTAAGTAACCATAGCAACTGCGTTGTTTTCTTATCCCTTACCTTTGCAGAAGACATAGAGGAATCGACTTTAAACCAAAAATAGCGATTGATTCTCATCAAATACTTGAGGAATAACCATTCTATATTGGATTTTTGACGTTTCGGTTTTTATTGGTAACCATTGCTGAAGACATAGAGGAATCGACTTTAAACCAAAAATAGCGATTGATTCTCATCTAGTACTTGAGGAATAACCATTCTATATTGGATTTTTGACGTTTCGGTTTTTATTGGTCACCATTTCTGAAGACATAGAGGAATCGACTTTAAACCAAAAATAGCGATTGAGTCTCATCAAATACTTGAGGAATAACCATTCTATATTGGATTTTTGACGTTTCGGTTTTTATTGGTAACCATTGCTGAAGACATAGAGGTATCGACTTTAAACCAAAAATAGCGATTGATTCTCATCTAGTACTTGAGGAATAACCATTCTATATTGGATTTTTGACGTTTCGGTTTTTATTGGTAACCATTGCTGAAGACATGGAGGAATCGACTTAAAATCAAAAATAGCCATCGATTCTCATCTAATACTTGAGGAATAACAATTCTACATTAGGTTTTTGACGTTTCGATTATTATTGGTAACCATTGCTGAAGACATGGAGGAATCGACTTAAAATCAAAAATAACGATCGATTCTTATCTAATACTAGAGGAATAACCTTATTGCATTACATTTTTGATGTTTCGACTATTAATGGCAACCTCTACTGAAAACGTGGAAGAATAGACTTAAAATCAAAAAGACTAAAATCTTTTTTGGTAAACAACTCAAGCTTGGGATTGTTTGCCATAAAAGAATTTAGTCTTTTTGATTTTAAGTCTATTCTTCCACGTTTTCAGTAGAGGTTGCCATTAATAGTCAAAACATCAAAAATGGAATGCAATAAGGTTATTCCTCTAGTATTAGATGAGAATCGATCGTTATTTTTGATTTTAAGTCGATTCCTCCATGCCTTCAGCAATGGTTACCAATAATAATCGAAACGTCAAAAACCTAATGTAGAATTGTTATTCCTCAAGTATTAGATGAGAATCGATGGCTATTTTTGATTTTAAGTCGATTCCTCCATGTCTTCAGCAATGGTTACAATAATAACCGAAATGTCAAAAATCAAATGTAGAATGGTTATTCCTCAACTATTAAATGAGAATTATTTTTGAATTAATGTCAATATGAACTACAAATTGCAAGTGATATCTGATTAATAATAAAGGAACAAACATATTAATATTTCAAATGAATTTGGATAAAGTTTAGCAACGATCCGTTGCAGTTTATTTATTTTATGCCAACGTTTCGTCAACATTGTTGTGGAGTACAGACTTCTTAACTAAATCTATAGTTAATAAGTTGTTGTTGGGAAATAAGGACAATAGCTTATGCAAGTATTTTTTATTTTATGCCAACGTTTCGTCAACATTGTTGTGGAGTACAAACTTCTTAACTATATCTATAGTTAATAGGTTGTTGTTGGGAAATAAGGACAATAGCTTATGCAAGTATTTTTTATTTTTAACCGACTTCAAAAAAGGAGGAGGTTCTCTATTCGATTGAATTTTTTTTTTTTTTTTTTTTTTGTGCCTATGTTACCTCATATCTCCGCCAATTGTCAACCGATTTTGAAAATTTTTTTTGCATTGGGTCCAGTCTAGCTTCCGATTGGTCCCATTTTTTTTCGATTTTTTTTCATAGGTATTAGACCTTTTTTATTAGGTTTGTTTAGGTTTGTTTAGACCTAACCTCTTTGTTTATGAACCGATTTCGATGGTTCTTTTTTTATCCGAAAGGGGGTGTCTTAGGGATGGTGTCATATTAATTTGGTCAAGTTCTGATGATATAATCACTATTAATAACATCACTAAAAAGAGAAAAATAAAAATTTTTAAGAAAAAAATAAAAACCGACTTCAAAAATTAAGTGCAACAAATATAAAAATACACTAAAAGGTATAAAATAATTATTATCTTATTTAGTTACAACTAAACGACGAAATATTAACTTACGAAATTACTTTTTGAAGTTGGTGCCAAACATATACCTTTTATGAATCGCACTCGACGGATCTTACTTAGTACGTTTGGCGGGTGCGATCGCTTATAGGTATAGTTTGTTTAGTACCGACTTCAAAAAGTAATTTCATGTTAATATTTCGTCGTTTAGTTGTAACTAAATAAGATAATAATTATTTTATACCTTTAGTGTATTTTTATATTTGTTGCACTTAATTTTTTGAAGTCGGTTTTTATTTTTTCTTAAAAATTTTTATATACCAACGTTTCGTCAACATTGTTGTGGAGTACAAACTTCTTAACTATATCTATAATTAATAAGTTGTTGTAGGGAATAAGGACAATAGCTCATGCAAGTATTTTTTATTTTATGCCAACGTTTCGTCAACATTGTTGTAGAGTACAGACTTCTTAACTATATCTATAGTTAATAAGTTGTTGTAAGGAATAAGGACAATAGCTCATGCAAGTATTTTTTATTTTATGCCAACGTTTCGTCAACATTGTTGACTTTATCAGTGCTCAAACAAATTAATTTCTTTGCATTTTATAAATATTCATTCTTAGCAAACACATATAGGCACAGATTGAAAATATTTCAATTAGTTGGAAATTAAAATAGTGATTTGGAAAATAAAAAAAATTTGGAAGGGGAATATCAGAAGTTATCTGAACAATTGTTTGAGATGGCACCATCGGAAATAGTTCACCGTTGGTTGAAATTTGTCAGTGTTAAATATAATAGTAAATTTACCAACATAAAAAATAGTAATATCAAAAAGATTGAAGAATTAATTGTATCTAGCGCACATTTTCAGTCCAGTTCTCATCAAGATGATTTCCTGTTTAACTATACGGAAAAACAATTACCAGAAGAAGTGAAAAATATATTATGTCTTGGTCCGAAATTTGGAGTACCCCTTAAAACTAGTGAAACACCAATACCTAGAGTAATCAAATTGAAAGTTTTTTGCCGAGAGTAGCAGAATTTTTATATATTGAAGGAGACAATGAGAGTGTGTCTTCTGCTGGAATTATAAATTTTATTTATTTATAACGAGACTATAGTTTCGAGGGCTTTGCCCTCTTCATCAGTCTATTACAATGGATTCACAGGAATTAATTTATGAATGAAAGGTTAAAATATTTCATGTGGTTAGGAAATATTTTAACCTTTCATTCATAAATTAATTCCTGTGAATCCATTGTAATAGAGTGATGAAGAGGGCAAAGCCCTCGAAACTATTAGTCTCGTTATAAATAAATAAAATTTATAATTCCAGCAGAAGACACACTCTTTTATTGTCTCCTTCAAAATACCTAGAGCTATAAAAGATATGAAATTTTGTATTTCTAACACTGATATGGAGGGTGAAACTGAGGAAATTTGTGGAGAAAATAGGAGTATATTGAGAGCAAATATGGTTCAAATAATCAGTAAATATTATAATCAAAACGATAACATGTTAGGAAGAATTTAAGAATGACACGTAGCTATCTGAAAGAGAACGAAGATCTGATTGTGGCAAGGGCGGATAAAGGTTCTAATAAAAGAATGTTATTTTTTTTTACTCCAGGGTGATTCTCTTTGAGGGTCTCTCGGTCTAAAATATTAGCATTTTTTTTTTAATTTTTATATTTATTATTCTATTTTTTGTTTTGAATCAAAAAGTAATTTCTAATTCACTAATTAATTTCTTTATTTCTAGTAATTTTACCTTTCCTCCTTTGGGCAATGGATCCCCTGAGGTCTTTGAAGAGCTTAAAGTCAAAGAAACTCAGACAGCATTAATTGAAAAACAACAAATTCTGGAATTTGAATCTTATCTGGCCGCAGCCTCTACCCGGCAAACAATCACTGAACAGACAAGCTTATTACTTTCACAGGTAAATATTATTTAAAAATAAAGAAAACTTCTGTTTTATAAAATACGTGTATATTACAGTCTTTTTAAAATCAATTAAAATTTATTTTCCCCATGTCAACGATATTCCGGTAAATTATCTACTTCTCCATAATTATAAATATACTTAAGGTAGTTGTTTCGCGACAATACTAGCAAAAAGTTAATGCTAGAGTATATAGAACAGACAATAAGGATTCATAATTCATAAGCCCAAAACTTTTTGCTGTTTATGTACCGATTCTAGCCAATCCCGTGCTCGTTTGACAAATCTGGCACCATTGTAAGAGATTGAATATTTTTATATTAAAATGACAAATAAAATACATTTTAAAGGTCGATTTATTTCTATAAAAATCGTTTTGTTATTTTTTAACAAATGTAATCAACGCCTACGTTACAATTTATGAAAATTATAATTTTGAAAAAATCTAGCCCATGCGCGCTTTATACATCTTTCGCTGGTTAAATAAATGCGCTGTTGCCAAATTGTTTTTAGTATACATTTTTTATTATTTATTCATTATTATCTTAGAAACTGTGTTGTAACTATGAATCAAAATTGTCTTAAAATATGTAGTGGTTATTGTTTAATGTTGGTTTAGTTTTTTATAAAAATGGTAAGAAGGGTTTCTTACAATGGCGGATCCAGGGGGGCGGAGGGGCGACCGCCCCCCCTCATACAGGCCCGTGTCTGGCGGGAGTGCAACACGTACGTCGCACGCAGAGGCCAAAAACGGCGGCCAAATCGACAGGGAATTTATAACAATTTTATTTTATTTTATTTTTACTTTAATGAACTTAAAATATGAAATATGAAATTTGTAAAAAAATAAAAAAAAAAACATTTATTTTTTTTTTAAATTTTAAAATTGAAAATAAAGTTCTCTGTGTGTGTGTGTGTGTGTGTGTGTGTGTGTGTGTGTGTGTGTGTGTGTGTGTGCGTGCGTCTCTGCCCCCCCCCCCCCCCCCCAGCTTGGACAATTCGATCGCGGCACACTTTCGAGATAAAAAGTAGATTTTATATACATCGGGCACCTTATATACATTCTCCCCCCCCCCCCCATAAAAAATTCCTGGATCCGCCCTTGCTTTCTTAATTATAATTAAATAAGTGTGTAAATTTTCCGATATCCCGTAGAGTGCAATGTTAAAGAGCCTGAAAAACTCGATTTTTGAAATTTAATATCTCCGGAACTGTATTGTTCATAAATTTCGTTTTGCCACCAATCGATGCAGAAGTATTTAAATAATAATCTGTCTAAATTTCAAAAAATTCCTGAGAAAACCCATTTGGCGGAACAACTACCTTAACATTAAGGATTTAGTAGAGGAGATCCTTTCTGACATGAAATCAAACATATCTAAAACGATCTTTCATTCGGCTTTTAAATTCTTCTTAATGTAAAGTTAATATGGTGGAAAACAGCATTAAACGAAGTTGGTAAGGCTTTCCTCAGAAACCTGCAATAACTCATCTATCGAGTCTCTGTAACGACTAGGTTTCGGCCAATAATGAACTCTTGTTGAAAATACCTTTTTAATACCTTTTTCTATATTCCAAATCATCCTTATCAAATACAAAATATATAAAAGTTAAAAATATATTTTTTTTTATCTAGTTAATTTTATTCGAACCCGCGGGTCTTCCCAGAAAACCTCCAATTGGGATATTGGAACAACTTAGACTACATAATAATACACTTCGTTTGGGACATTTACTTTGTCGTTCACGGAACCCGGATTTTCTTTTGGATATTATTCAACGTCATGGCTCTTCACAGTCAATGCCTTGGCTTGCTGATCTGGTAGATAATTGTGATGGAGATCTAAGGTAAAGCATATATCTTTTGTAATATATCCTATATTATATTAAAAAGTTTTTTTTAATATGATAATTTGTTCGAATTTCCAGTCACCTGCCTGTGCAATGTTTATGCGAGTTTCTTCTTTCAACGGGAGCCATTGCTGTTGAACGTCAATCCAAACAACGACAGTTGCTGACTCATTTAAATGGCCTTTTGACTGGACCTCAATCGCAAGATCCTCAAATCGCTTGCGAGGTCCTTGAATACTTTTTAAGAAGATTGAGTTCCCTTCAGAGTCGCAGTCGATTACAAGCTATCCGGGGGCTGCGGATGGTTCTTGCAGCCGCACCATTAGAGGATTTTGATTCTGCTTTAGAAATCCCAATAGGAGAAGTTGGTGTCGACTCCGTTGTAGACACCTTGGGAGTATCATCAGCTGACCATCCTGAAAGGTAGACTTAACCAATTAGATATATTAGTAATTTTTTTATATATACTAAAACTACCTTAGTCTTTTTTTACTCAATGCACTTGAGAGGTAAATGAAGTTTGAATTGTGGTTAGAAAAATCTGTAACGTGGAGAAAAACATTTTCAAACAGGATTTTTTACTTTACCATACTGGGAATTCAATGGTCAAGTATTGTAAATCGTGGAAGAAGGTGTTTTTTTGCTTCGCTTTTTCGAAATATCTCAAAAAAGGCTGAATATATGATAAAAAAAATTGAGCGAAACCATGACGTTTTGGTCTACAAGAAAGCCTTATACAGTGAACATGGAAAAAATGATATTTTATCAAATTTTGTGTAGGCTCTAGATTAATAACTGAACATCAAAACGAAATTTCACATGCATTTTTTTGTATTGAGACTAAGAACTGATCAGATTTTGGTTGAAATCGAAGCCAAAATTAAGGGGGATGAGGTTCTTAAAAAAATTAAATTATAAAAATTTCAAAAATTTCCTATATTTCCTATAACTGGATTTTTGCATTTTTAGACTTATGGGGTCCCACTGATTATGTATACAAAATTTGGTTGAGTTTGCTCAAATGGCCTAGATTAATTTTTAACCCCCTCCATCCCCCTTAATTTTGGGTCGATATCCACCAAAATTTAATCAGCTCTTAATCTCAATGGACCAAAACTACGTGTGAAATTTGGTTTCGATATTCACACTAGTTTTTGAGCTAGCTCGTCCACAAAAATTTGGTAACGCACAGACTAACTAACAGACATTTTGAAAAAACAATTATTATCTCGAAAAATATAATTTTTTCGATGTTCACTTATTAGGGCTTTTTTATAGAGCGAAATGCCATGGTTTCGCTCAATTTTTTTAATCAAAATAGTTTCAACCGTTTATGAGATATTTCGAAAAAAAGAAGGAAAAAACACTTTTTTCATGCATGATTACAATACTTGACCATACCCTGTATGGTAAAGTAAAAATTGGAAAATTTTTGAGTGAATTCAATAGTAGGCAAGCTTCGTCTGCCCTAGGACGTACCAAGTAATAATTAAAGATATATTGATTTTTCATCAGTGCTTATATAAATTTATTGTTGATGTGCTTGCAGTTCCTGGCTTCTTGGTCAACTTCCTCGAATCTCCCATTTCCCCACTGTTCGTTGGCAAGTAGTACAAGCTCTTCGACAGGCGTGTCAAGTGGAAAACTCCCCTAATCTTGTCAGTGAATACATAATTTTTCTCGCTCAACATTCTTTGACCGAATCAAATCTTTCTCAACTTACAAGTCTTGTACAGGTAATTTGAAAATCTTTTATTTCAATTAATCTATTTTATTTTTTTATTTACACCTTTTTATATTCTTTAGGATATGTCTCAGCTAATAGTCGAGCGAACTTCAATTATGGCAGCTTTACTTCCAAGTGGAGGTGATCCTGGACATTCTCCTTATGCAGCAACACATCATGCGCTCATGTGTATATTCAATTGTTTTCTACACAAGGTTAATTTTCAAAATTTCTTAAATTATTATTTTTTATTAATATTGTATAAAACAATTTTGTTATTTTTATTATTAAGGCTCGTGAACCAGGAAGCGAGGAATACAATTGGTCCGAAAGTCAAGAACAAGTTTTAATTCGTTGGCCCAGTGGAGAACAGTGTACATTACATATTTTGGTTGTACATGCCATGGTTATTCTTTTGAATTATGGTCCAGGACAAGGTAATTTGAATTTTCCAAATCCAATAAATTGTTAACTTAGATGTTAAGTGCCCTCTTTAACGCTCAATCCTTGCAAAACAATCGCTCATGCATTGCTTACTCGATTAATTAGATTTAAGGTAGTTGTTTCGAGGCAATACTAGCAAAAAGTTAATGCTAGAGTATATAGAACAGACAATAAGGATTCATAATTCATAAGCCCAAAACTTTTTGCTGTTTATGTACCGATTCTAGCCAATCCCGTACTCGTTTGACAAATCTGGCACCATTGTAAGAGATTGAATATTTTTATATTAAAATGACAGATAAAATACATTTTAAAAGTTGAAAAATTTCTCTAAAAATCGTTTTGTTATTTTTTAACAAATGTGATCAACGCCTACTCTTATGAAAATTATAATTTTGAAATAATCTAGCCCATGCGCGCTTTATACATCTTTCGCTGGTTAAATAAATGCGCTGTTGCCAAATTGTTTTTAATGTAAATTTGTTTTTATACATTTTTCATTATTTATTCATTATTATCTCAGAAACTGTATTCTAACCATGAATCAAAATTGTCTTAAAATATGTATTGGTTATTGTTTAATGTTAGTTTAGTTTTTTATAAAAATGGTAAGAAGGGTTTCTTAATTATAATTAAATATGTATGTAAATTTTCCGATATCCCGTATAGTGCAATGTTAAAGAGCCTGAAAAACTCGATTTTTGAAATTTAATATCTCCGGAACTATAATGTTCATAAATTTCGTTTTGCCACCACTCGATGCAGAAGTATTTAAATAATAATCTGTCTAAATTTCCAAAAAATTCTAAGAAAACCCATTTGGCGGAACAACTACCCTAACGCTCAATCCTTGCAAAACAATAGTGCATATATTGCTTACTCGATTAATTAGATTTAAGCAGACTTAATGATTGTGGATCTCATAATTTGGTGAACTTTAAGACACAATGTTTTGGTGCATTGATAGGGACCTTCCTGAATTTTCCTGATACAAGCTCATTGAAATTTTGGTACCAAAATTTCAATGCTGGTGTCACCCTGGTCTCTGACCTTACTTTGATGTTCACATTACTTCTGGAGAAAAAACTGCTGCATATAAGCTTGGCTTTTTCACACGCACTCAACTTCTTAATATATTCAAGGCTCAATCCTCTAAGTGGACCGCATCTGACCCTAGGGCCTAGTTTGCACAACACATCAGCGTTTCTTAAAATTTTTTCATTCGCGAATCAGAATGCTTGTTTCGACACATTCTGGATTTTTTTTTCAATTGCTTGTAGAGTTATTCCAAAAGATAGTCTAAAACCATAAATGAAAAACCTTGATTAATAATTATGAATACTACTTTGACCTGAATTATGGAATTTTTTTGGAGTTCCGACACAAACTAATTGATTTTTATATTTCGGTTTCAAGTTGGACAGTCTTTAGCCCATCTGATTATGAATATTCGTGGGAATAAATTATGCTATCATTTTACAATAACGTTTAGGGAAAGCGGTGTTGGTTTATAGTGAAACATATTAAACACAGGAATTATTTGACGGATTATAGTGGTGTTTCACAAAGAGGAAATAAATTAAAATTTTAAATATATTTTGGAGATTTTTTGTTTATCTCTATACATATTTTGGGCTATGAACCCTTCATCAGGAGGCTTAGTCTTTTGTTAAACCTCCTGATGAAGGGTTCATAGCCCTAAATATGTATAGAGATAAATAAAAAATCTCCAAAATAATAGGTGAAGTAAAAAGTTCTGAGCCTTTTCTTTCTTTATTTCGACGATAAAATTAACCAAGTTAGAATTTTCCGATTTAGATCAAATATTCGCCGTTTTGTTCGATAACTTTTGTACTTTTTGAAGGCAATCTCATAATTCCGGGGTTGAAGAAGTCCTCGTCCCTATTGATGAAAAACTTGACCAGCTCATTTTCACAAGCCTCTCTTGAGGCCAGTTTTGTACCATCAAGAAAATTTTGCAAATGCTTGAAAAGGTGATAATCGCTTGGTGCCAGGTCTGGGCTATACGGTGGGTGCGATATAACCTCCCATCCAAGCTCTCGGAGCTTCTGGCGCGTCGTTAACGATGTGTGCGGCCTGGCGTCCACTTGATGGAACACAACACCCTTCCTATTGGCCAATTCTGGCCGCTTCTCGTCGATCGCCTCCTTCAATCTGGTCAGTTGTTGACAGTATTGGTCCGAATTGAGTGATTGGCCCGATGGGAGCACCTCATAGTGGGTGATTCCCTTCCAATCCCACCAAACACACAGTAAAACCATCTTGGCCGTTAATCCGGGCTTGGCGATCGTTTGGACCTCGATCTTTTTTGCCTGTTGTTCTCGTATGTGACCCATTTTTCATCGCCATTCACCATCCCCATCGATTCAGCAAAAAATCGCAGGCATCAATTCGGTCCAAATGTTTCTTTTGCGTCAATTCGTGTGGCATCCATACATCGAGCTTCTTCTTGATACCAGCCTTATGCAAATGGTTCCAAATGGTTTTCTGGCTAATCTTCAGTTCCTGGACAATGGAATAAGTGCTTGCATGCTGGTCCGACTCGACAATTTCCATGATTTTATCGACATTTTCGAGGATTGGCCTACCAGCGAGTGTCTCATCTTCAACGTCCATATTACCAGAACGGAATCGTTGAAACCACGGCTTTGCTGTTGCATTCGATACTGTATTGGGTCCATAAACAGCACACATTTTTTTCCCGCCTGCTCCGCTTTTTCCCCTTGGTCGTAGTGGTACTGAAAAATGTATCGAATTTTCTCTTTTTTTACCTAATTTTGGAACTCTCTAACATACAACTGGCTTCACCAAACACAAAACTGTCAACTAACTTTTTTTTAAAGTGTTATATGACCTTTAAATAGCAAAAAAGAATGACCAGATGCGACGTATACATCGTGAGATATGGCTCATTAAAGCCATCTAACGGAAAAGGCTCAGAACTTTTTACTTCACCTATTATAATTTAAAAAAAAAATTTAATTTTTTTAATTTTATTTCCTCTTTGTGAAACACCACTATAATCCGTCAAATAATTCCTGTGTCTATCATTTTACCTCCAGAAGTGACATAATTTGGTACTTACCTAATAATGAGAAACGCTCATGAGCCCCAGGTTCTTGTACCATGTTTGAAAATAGAATAAATGAATGAATGTTGAGACAATAAAAAATGTCTAATCTGGGTAATAAAACTTAGCAGAAAATGTCTTTTGATAAAGATTATATATAGTTTTTTTTATTATTATTTAATTTTATTATTATTTTTATTTAGACCTGGAACTTTTTACAACATTATTGGAGCGATGGTTTCCTCTTGATCGGAATCAAGCCCCCAAAGCATACCTGGTAGATACAAGTGAAGAGGCTCTACTTGTACCGGATTGGCTTAAGCTTCGAATGATTAGATCAGATGTTGATCGACTAGTTGATGCCGCATTACAGGATCTTGAGGCTCCACAATTAGTTCTTTTTATACAGTCTTTTGGCATTCCAGTGAAATCTACTACGTAATTATCTATATATATATACAATTAATAATTAGCAAAAAACTGGTCACTCGATAATTTTAAAATGGATTTTTTTAAAGAAAATAAATTTTTTTATAATTATTTATTCAAAAATATTAATATTGTTATAAATGTCCGCCTCCCTGGTGTACTGGTCAGGATGTCTGGCTGGCAACCCGGAGGTCTTGGGTTCGAATCCCGGCTATACCCAGACATTTTTTCTGTAAGTATAGGGTCTGGAAAAAAAATTAAGTGGGAGATAAATTTAACCTAATTTATCCCACGGAGAATTTACCACTGGTCGAAGCCCTTAAAAAACTTAGTAAATTGGATTGTATCTAACTTTCTGAGATTTGGCTCGTGATCCCGGCTTCTTTCCTTCTACTCTGTTCTTTTCACGATGGAGGGGCCATCCCATACAGGCCTTTAAGGGATGCACCTTCTGGTGTATCTCCTTCTCACATCAATATCATAAAAAAAAAAACAAAGCGACTAAGTATGAGGGAGGCTTCAAGGAGTGGTTTTTTTCATTCAAATATTATGAGTGTCCAGTTTTTTGTTCTATTTTATAAATATTAAATTCAAATCATCAACTAACTCAATTCTATTTTTATTTTAGCAAATTACTTCAAAAATTAGACGATGCTGTACGTAGTGATCCAGCTGCTGTTAATGAAGCATCAATGGATAAGGCCTATATGGCACAATTGGTTGAAGTGCAAAGGAATAGAGGAGCTGTCGGGGGCCAGCTTCTTGTCCAAGCCCTCTTATTAGAACAACAAGTACATCCTTGTAAGTGTCCTTCCTTCTCTTCGGTAATAAAAAGGAAACGATCTTTCAAGATCTTAGGGGCTGCTTCTTCTTGAGCATCTCTTCTTGCATTCAATAGCATTAAAAAAAACTAACAATTTCAAATTATTTCTTCTATATTTGATTTATAAATTTTTTTTTTAGAAACTACTTCACACAAGTTCATTTATTACTAGTTTCGTCAATGTTTGACTCATCAGAAATTTGTTAAAATTACAAACACATTGTTTAGTTCACAATATAGTTCCCAATATAGAAACACTGGGATGGCGGTTACTCTGACGGCGGCCTAAAGGTGTCCAACTTGCGCTATGCGGATGATACAACTCTCTTGGCCTCATCAGAGGAAGAAAAAATCCAACTCTTGGTACGACTCGAAACAGTGAGCAAAGAATATGGGCTCATTCTCAACAAGAAGAAGACCAAATTAATGATCGTAGACAGGGCAAACAACTTTCAGGCCGGACATTAAACAACTTGCTAGTTATGAGGTGGTCGACCACTTCGTATACTTGAGATCCATGATTACCAACGAAGGAGGATCTGATGGAGACATTAACCGACGGCTACAACTCGGGAGGTTGGCAATGGTCAGACTGACCAAGATCTGGCAGGACAAAAACATAACAACTAATACAAAAGTCATTATTGTCAAGACTCTCGTTTTCCCTGTCGCACTCTATGCCTCCGAAACATGGACCCTAAAGAAGAAGAACTGCGATCGGATTGATGCTTTCGAAATGTGGTGTTGGAGGAGAATGTTGAGAATCCCGTGGACGGCTCACCGAACTAATAAGTCAATTATAGAGGAAGTCCACGCGGACCGGCGTCTCTCTGGGGTGGTACTCGAGAGAGTGATCAAGTACTTCGGCCACCTCACCCGCTCAGATACAGGCTTGGAAGGGATCATCGTCCTGGGCAAGGTGGAAGGCAAAAGAAGAAGAGGCAGAACACCAGCAAGATGGGCGGAACAAATAAAGGCCCAACTTGGTATTACGCTCCATGCTGCAACGGCGATGGCCAGAAACAGACCACGCTGGCGGGCTGCAAATGGGAAGATTAGAAGAAATGAAGGTCACGACTCCTCTGTAAAGAGGATTACGACGTTGAAGAAGAAGAAGATAGAAACACACTAGATAAAAAAACAACCCCTCCAAAATGGGCTAATCCCTAATCTTACGTACATTGTAAAATTCAAAAAAAGGTCAAATAATTAAAAAAATTATCTAGTGAGATGTAGTAATGTGACCTTTTTTGCATTTTAAAATGAACGTATGATTGGGAATTAGTCCATTTTGGATGGGCTATTTTTGGTCTATTGTGTTCCTTCAGCTTTGTCCCTGAAAATGCATTGTGAACTAAAAAAAATTCTTTGTAATTTTAACAAATATCTCAAAATTTATTTTTGAATCCGCCTTTGTCTCCTTTTTTACAATCAGGACTCTGTATAAATTTTGTTTATTGTAACTCATTCTCTCTGCACAATTAGCTGCACCTTGATTTGACTTTTGATGAGCTAAAAACATTAACGAAACTTGTAACAAATGAACTTTTTAACATGAAAATGTCTTCAATTTGATTTCTCTATTAATTTTGTTTTTACTATGCGAAGGAGTTTAAGGTAGTTCTTTCACAAATGCAAAAATTCAAGAAGTCTTTGAAACTTGGAATATAAGTCATTAAAAGCATAATAAACACACTGTTAAAATTTGAAGAGGATTTATCACACCAAACATGAAATAATTGCAATTAAAAATGACATTTTTTACATAGGGTAGATAGGGAAAGGGTGGGGATATGATCATTATTTTATTTTTTTTCATTGAAGGACTTTCAACATCTTGATGAAAAACTAATATTTGTTAGAATAATATATTCGGAGTAACTTAAAAAAAAAAAAATAGAAATTATTTACCAAGTAATTTTGATAAAAAACAAAAAAAAACATATTTGGGCGATTATTTTTAGTGGAGGGGATATAAGCACAATGACTGGAAACGATCCGGCAAGTATGTGTATATCCATATAGAGATTTCGTAATGTGAGTGCTACAGTCACATTAAAAAAACATAACCTAAAATTTTAGTTCCGTTCATATTTATAGAGTGGTTACGAGGCTAAAACTTTTTGCGTGGATTGTCGCGAAAGAACCTCCTTAAATAAAAAAAATTTTCATAAATGAATTTTCTCACGCCTAAAACTTATCTATTCTAATATTTTTATTCTCTAGCCAAAAAACCTGTACTCATTCCTGCTGAACGAAGACAACTTTTCCCATCTGAAAGTATTTCTTCTATCACTCGTGCACCTGGCTCATCCACTGTAATGCAAATCTCAGAAAACCTAGCCACTATGTTTGGTGTTTGCCCGCCAGAAGTGAAACGAGCCGCTTCTCATGTGGTCACAAGAGCTCTTCACACCCCTATGTTACAACATTTTACATATATAACGTGTGTAGAATTTTTGGAAGCTGGTGTCAGCCCTCCGGCTCATATACGACTAGCAGCTACTTCTGAACCCCGACATATATGCAGTATTATCCGCTCGCTTTATCTTTATAACTCGGTAAATATCATATTAGAAAATGTATTAGTGTACAAATTTTTGATGCTTACATGATTTAATTATAAATTTACAGGAATGTATCCGTCTTTTATCTATTGCACAAAGACTACTTAGTTTAACAGCGCCAAATACTCATCCACAATTATCTCAAATATGTACAGAAATCATTTGTAGGCATAAGAAAAGAACTGAGCCTCAACAAGGTAATATTCAAGAATAATTACATTTGGAGCCACTTTAAAACAAACAAAAAAATAAAATAATTATCTGTATATATATATATTATTTTTTTAGAACTCACCTCAAGCTCTGTAAATGAACTTAATATGTTGGCTCAATTTTCTTTGGATGCTCCCAATGTCACTCCAAATCAAAGGGAGAGATTTGTCGGAGCGGTTGGGCATTTATTAGCTCGAAATGATTCAAATCCTTCGTTGTCTGCTTCATCCACTGGGCTCCTGGTTGATCTTCTCGTTTCTGCGGATCCTGAAATGGTAGTAGCAGGACCCTCAGTTCAGGTAATATATTTAAATTCTTGATTGTTTTATTGAATGAAATAAATATAATTCTTTATAAAAACAATTTCATATATATACCGGGTGAGTTTTTTTTATCTTGAGACAGTCTTATAACTCAAAAACAGTGCATTATATGTTAAAATGTTTCAAATAAAAGTTTGTTTATATTGAGGGGAAACTAAACTACGCTATTGTTTGTCGACGTAGAACAAGCTTTCAAGGGTATTTCAATGTCAAGTTCTGTTTTTTAAATAGAACCCTATATTTTTCTATACGTCTACTTAATCTAGAAAAAAAACTGAACAACTTTTCTTATAGAACTACCTATTTTTTTATCCGACATCAAATAACAAAATACATGAATCAATTAGATCTAAAAAAAATCTTAATAATTATTTTTAACAATTATTAAACTTAATTATCAAATAATAATGATTAAATAATTAATTATTAAATAAATAATTTAATAATAATTAATAATTTTTCGACACTGTTCTGATACATTCCAGAGTGTATTGCAAGTCTTCTGGATGAATTCCAGTTCCAATTTCCTTATTTTGGCCTGTTCCAATTTCTTCGTAGCCTTTACATTTCCTGTTTAAAAAAAAAAGATTTTACAACACAATAAAATGAAGCTTGTGAGGGCGTATTCCTATCAGGAAAAGGTTCGGCATTCATTTCAATAGCAGCCCTTAACACTTCTTCCACATTCACCGCATAAATTAATACCATTTCAATTTTGTCTTCAACAAAAAATGCTCCATTTTTATTATGGTAATACAATATAACTATATACTGGATTGACAGAAGAAATAAACTTTTTTAAATTCAAGAATTTTAACTAGTTCTATTAAGTAGAAAATAATCTCTTAAATCAGTGTAGCTACGTATAATGAAGTTTTAATATCATTAAAAATGAAAAAATCTAGGCCATTTGAGCAAACTAAACCAAATTTTGTATACATAATCTGTGTGACCCCAGAAGTCTAAAAATGCAAAAACTAACCGCCCAAAATGGGGGGGGGGGGTCCAAAAAATGAAAATCTTGGCCATTTACCAAACTCAACTAAATTTTGTATACATAATCAGTGGGACCCCAGAAGTCTAAAAATGCAAAAATGAACCGCCCAAAATGGGGGGGGGGGTCAAAAAATGTAAATCTTGGCCATTTACCAAACTCAACCAAATTTTGTATACGTAGTCAGTGGGACCCTAGATGTCTAAAAATGCAAAAACTAACCGCCCAAAATGTGGGGGGGGGGATCAAAAATGAAAATCTAGGCCCTTGTACCAAACTCAACCAAATTTTGTATACATAATCAGTGGGACCTCAGAAGTCTAAAAATGCAATAACTAACTGCCCAAAATGGGGGGGGTCAAAAAATGAAAATATAGGCTCTTGTACCAAACTCAACCAAATTTTGTATACAATATATCCAGTGGGCCCCCAGGAGTCTAAAAATGCAAAAACTAACCCCCCCCCACTACATGATTATAAATAATTTGATTAAATATTAAATATAAGTGAGGGGCCAGGTTGTATGGTAAAGTTAAGTGGATGGCCACATCAGAACACTTCAGCTTATTTAAAAATTGAAAACCTCACTTACTTTTAATTAAATATTTAAGAATAAAATTCTCATGTTTCTTTTACGTCACATTAATTGACCTTTTTAAGTCTCATATTTTCCATCCCGGCGCCTCCTTGTTTGCTATGTAAACGCGCTGCCCTTAAATATAAAAAAAAGCTAAATTTGATTTTTTTTCCACTTTTGAAATTCAGATGCTTCTTCTTTTTGGACCTCCTGAATCTGCTGAATTGGCGTATACGTGTCGTCCATTGCTCTTGACACTCCTAGTACATCATGCTAGTTGGCCAACATTATATTATTGTGTACGTTCGCTTCTCAATACGCCAGCTTCTTTAAATCAATTTGATCCATCCTCGGTTCTTGATTTCCTCGATGCTGTGCAACGCGGCCCTAAATTATGGCAAGGCGGGGCTGAAGTTAATCCGCCGCCAACATCTCCTCGACACGTACCCGATGATGTTTTGGGTCTCGAAATTGATCTGGTAAGTAAACACTTTCAGTAAACTAGACCATAATATTTATTTTTAGTCCATATATGTATTTTACTTATAAAAAATGAAAAAGATTTTAGAAGGCTGCCAAAAACAACACAATTTTTTTAATCTTAAAAAGTTTTTTTAAAGAAAAAAATTACTTTAAACAATTTTCTTTTTTTATCGTCAAATTAAAATATGTTTAACAAATTAAAACACATTAATTATAATTCCCTAACGAACTTGTTCAATTGGTTAGAACTTCCCTCCGGATAACTGAGATCCTGTTTATCCTTGGTGTTTATCAAATTTTTTCTTTGTTTTCTTATTTAAAAACACGGGGGTCGGGTTAGCCTAGGTGGTAGCGTGTCAGCCTGCTAACCAAGAGGACCCTGGTTCTAATCCGACTCGAGGCATCCGGCTAAAATCTGGCCCCGGGGTAGAGACACATTTTAAAAATATATAAATACTATCGTAAATTGGCTTATGGCTAAAAAGGCCGAAAAGCCAAAAAAACAAAAAAAAAACAAAAAACAAACTTCAAGCAGAGGACAATCTCATTGATTTTTCTTTATGAATCAATACCTCTGCTACTCACGGCAACATAAAATCTTTTCATTTAAGGGATAAGATTAACATTAACATTTATCAATTTAGTTTGACTTGTCAGTTGTCACATTCATTAGAATTCACAATTTATTGTGAAATATTTAATCTGACAAAATAAACCACCTTTGTGGTGTTGGTGCATGGTGAAACATCTTTAATAAAGATAAAAGTAAATAAATATTATATGAAATATTCATTTACTATATGAGTTAAGATTTCTAGGTCACTTGTTTCATATTAAAAATAAAAGAGGTAAATTTTTTCAATATATATATTTCGAGCTGTAAGCTCATCTTCAGTTAAAATTCTGTACTTTCCTGAAGATGAGCTTACAGCTCGAAATATATATATTGAAAAAATTTACCTCTTTTATTTTTTTAATTTTAATGGGAAACAAGTGACCTAGAAATCTTAACTCATAGTAAATGAATATTTCATATAATATTTATTTACTTTTATCTTCACCTTTATTATTATTAATTATTATTTAAATTCTTAATTGAAAGAAAATCCATTACTTTTTTATTTTTAGCTATTTTCTTTGATTGACTATATGGTAATGGAAGCATGTAAATTATATGAGAATAATGAGAATGAAAAGGTTGCTGAGCGCCTCGAAAGACGCCTCTCCTTACTTCTCCCTGCTCTGGAAAACTATCATCAACGAAGTCGTCTCATACGACATCTCTCAACATTAGCAGAGCGAAGCGACGCGACTGCCGCACGACACTTGTTACTCGTACTTTATCTTCGAGTGCCCGGAATTGTGCGCTATTTGGATCCTGTCACAACTGAAAAGCTTTATGCCAGTGCATACTTAGGTAACACTTCTAGCTATATTTTCTTGATTCTTTACCTATGTACAATTTTTTATTCTTTTATCCAATCTTCTAATAATCAAAAAATTCTCTCTCATTAAAAAAAAATTATTGAAGTGAAAACGTCTATAGCCGTGGTAAGGCCTAAACATCGTGTGAGCATCGCCTCTACTCCCCATACGCCACAGGCTACCCCCCGCATTCGCACCTCGCAGCTTTTCCCTCTTCGACTCTTTCAGGCAATTGAGAGGAAAGAGACAGGGAATCGCCACTTCTCACTACGCCCATGCACGATTTTATTTAATTAAGAGAGATTATCTTGAATTTAAAGGATCTAAGAGGTTTCACTTCTACTGCGCGAGAGTCTCGCTCTATTTTTTATTCAAATACATGTTTCGGGCTTAATTTAGCCCATCATCAGTTAAAAATTCCTTTTTATTTTCATTATTTAAAATACAAAATAATATAATAATTTTTGAATCACCCAATTTTTTTCTTTACATATACAGGGTAGGGTGCTCCTTAATTTGGATATTTACGCTGACAGGGGCTCATATGGTTAGAAATAAATAAATAAAAATATCTCCTAAGTTTCAAGGCTCTATCTCAATTTTAACCTAGTGCTACACAGCGATTAAGTCTCCCATCTAAATAACATGGGGTTTTTGGCATTGAACGATCAATTTTTTATTCCGGCCAAAGTAATGGTTCAAAAAATTTGAAACTCTGTAAACTTTATCCTTATAATAGTAACTATTCTTCAGAATTTTTACAGATTTTTAGCTATTACAATTTTGGAGTTGCATCTAGATAAAATACTGCTATATCTTAGTATTAGTAAGATTATATGAACTCCAAAATTATAATAGCTAAAAATCTGTAAAAATTCTGAAGGATATAGCTACTATTATAAGGATAAAATCTACAGAGTTTCAAATTTTTTGAACCATTACTTTGGCTGGAATAAAAAATTGATCGTTCAATGCCAAAAAGATGAGGAAAACTTAATCGCTGTTAGCACTGAGTTAAAATTGAGATAGAGACTTGAAACTTGGGATATTTTTTTATATTTATTTCTAACCATATGAGCCCCTGTTAGCGTAAATATTCGGAAATATTCAAAATAAGGAGCATCCCAATACAGGGTATTGTCAAGTATTGTAAATTGTAATCGTGCATCTCCCTGACTCTTAATAGCCGGATACTGACTGAGGATTTGGCTCGCGAGGCCAGCCCCTTGAGGCAAATGCCTGGTCGGTCAGTACGTGCCTCGCCCAAGGCAAAAGTGCCCGTTGCCTCGTCTGAGGCTGCCTCAGCCCGATCCATCGGTTGTCGATTTTTGTGAATCTCAAAGGCGCCTAGGGTCGTTTCCTGCGTTCACTCAGGAGGGTTCTGCGGCAAACACCCGAGGCAGCCTCGCGAGGCTGCTCGCTCAGTCAGTACCTGGCTATTGACGAATGTCACTGCCTTTCCCCTACGTTCCCTACAATTCGTGCAAGTTTTTTTATACATTTTTTGTTGTGTAATATTTGTAACGTATTATCTTTTAATATTTTCAGAGGAACGCACTAGTGTGTTAGATCTATCATCTCACTGTCTTATTACGGCCCTTTGCACCCTGACGCCGCCCCCTCCGACGAAGGACTGGCCAAGACGTCTGGCCGAATATGAACTCGCTGCCCGGAAAATGGCAGCCACCCACCCGATTCTGATGTTGAGGCAGCTTCCTATGATTGCCACCCAACTAGAAGGACGAACCCTCAACTCATTCAGCATATTCAGATCAAAACACCACTTGAATGTCTTTAGCCATGTTTTCGGACTTCTCGAATTAATGCAACCATATATATTTGATAGGTAAATTTAAAATTGCTTATTAAACCAATTGACTCGCCATTTGTAAAAGGGGATATGTTACAAAACTCAAATTTTACAGGAGAGAGATTAAATAGTGTACCACTCTAATCGCAGTGTTCATAAATAAAAGAAAAAAATTCACATAATTGATATTATATAGCCACCTATAATTCAAGTATAATTCATAAGTTTTTTTACTGTTAAAGGCCCCCAAAAAATTCTAAAAAATTCTCACATATTTGGTTTATTTTTACTTTACCATACAGGGTATGGTCAAGTATAGCAATCGTGCATGAAAAAAGTGTTTTTTTTTCATTTTTTTTTCGAAATATCTCAAAAACGGCTGAAACTATTTTGATTAAAAAAATTGAGCGAAACCATGGCATTTCGCTCTACAAAAAAGCTCATAATAAGTGAACAACGAAGAAATATATTTTTCGAGATAATAATTGTTTTGTCAAAATGTCTGTTAGTCTGGTTGTCGGTTGTCTGTTAGTTAGTCTGTGCGCTACCAAATTTTTTGTGGACGAGCTAGCTCAAAAACTAGTGTGAATATCGAAACCAAATTTCACGTAGTTTTGGTCCATTGAGATTAAGAGCTGATTAGATTTTGGTGCATATCGACCCAAAATTAAGGGGGTGGAGGAGGGGTTAAAAATTAAAAATCTAGGCCATTTGAGCAAACTCAACCAAATTTTGTATACATAATCAGTGGGACCCCAGAAGTCTAAAAATGCAAAAAACTAACCGCCCAAAATGGGAGGATGTAGGGTCAAAAAATGAAAATCTTGGCCATTTACCAAACTCAACCAAATTTTGTATACATAATCAGTGGGCCCCCAGAAGTCTAAAAATGCAAAAACTAACCCCCCCCCCTACATGATTTTAAATAATTTTATTAAATATTAAATATAAGTGAGGGACCAGGTTGTATGGTAAAGTCAAGTGGATGGCCACATTAGAACACGTCAGCTTATTTATTTAAATTTGTACGATGCTCTGAGGCAGTTTGCCTCATATGAGAAGTACAAATTACAGTAGCAGTAAGAATTACAATAAAATCTCTTACAAATTTTCACAGTTGTATGCCCAGGTGTGTGGATCATTCAAAAAAACAATAAGAAAATCAAAATCAAAAGAGAATTCAAAAGTATACTAAAAGTGAAGTGCGAAAGATTCAGAAAGGAGAAAAGAAATATCCCTTTTTTATACATTTTACGTAGTGTTACACTGAAATTACTGGGAAAAGAATAGAAAACATAATATTATTAACAAAATTATTTATTTTTAGTTATTTTAAGTTAAAAATGAGTCACAAATGAAAAAATAAAAATTAATCATCAGCCTCACTTCCGCTGACTTCAGCACTGGTAGCTGGCCACTGCATTATGGACGAGTAAAATAAACTCATGTGTTGTTCCGGGATGTACTGGATGCATTTTCCAACATTATCGATCTTCTCTTCATTGATGGGGGCCTTTTCTATCCTGTATGCTGATTGGTACGGCAATCCAGGGAGAAGATCGTGTCCAGCATATGTCACCTTTTTACAAAGATTAGGATATTAGACAGTCCACTTCTCTCATTTAGAATAATTCATGGAATCCTATTTTTACACAGTGGCGGCCTTAATATAAAGATATCCTTCCGCTAAAAAATCATTTTTCGAAAAAATATTGCATATCTCCTTTTTACAAATACCGATTGAATTAATTTTTATTTAATGATGAAAAATTCTTCAAAAATTAAGTGACTATGTAATTTATAACCATTTAGCTTCAAGGATTACTTATCACAAATGAAATAAATTTAATAATCTCTATAAATTATTATTATTCATTTAAATGTACTCATAAGTAGAGACCGGATTCCTATGCAATTGCATATTTAGTTTGCCGCCACGTACGACCCAGGGGATCAATTACCTATCCGAATCATGAATCTAGGATACTGTGGGTTAAATTTTATACTGCATATTTTTGCATATTTGAGTAATATTGCATAAAATTGCATAATTTAAGGATATTGCATAAAATTGCATATTTCGCGCCAAATACAGATGTTTTAAAAGTAACTTTTCGGAGAAAGAATGAAAAAAAGAAGAAATAAAACAGGGGGGACACTAATTTAAATTCGAATAAAACAAAAATAGGTCTCAACGACAAAAGTGTAGCGTTTGACGGATTACAAAGGATGTAAAAATAGCTAAAAAAAACAACAATCTACTTATTTTTCTTATAATTCAGTTGTACCTTGACTTGACTAGATACTATACTCTACTCAAAAATGCCGAAAAGCTTGCAATCTTTTTCTTTCAAAATAAATGTGGGGGTTTTAAGTTCCTTTAAATTCACCCCCATTACGTCTGTGGATGTGGACCGCTCCTTTCCATCGTATAAATCAATTTTAAGTGACCGTAGACATAATATCCTGAAGATAATTTAAAAAAATACTTGTAAACATAAATTATTCACATTACAATCAAATTTTAATTATTTTTTAGATCCTTTTTTTTATAAAACTACCGGGGGGGGGGGGGGGGGGGCTCCCGTATTTTTTTCGTTCACATTTTTGAAACATTATTAAATTTATTATGTTGATTTTATTCAAGTGCACCTAATGTTTCTTTGAGTTTAAAGATTTTTTAATATATTAAATGTAATGAGAATTTTGTGCAATTTTTTACGCGATAAATGTGCATATTTGACACTTGGTGTCTATAGATTACTTTATCATTTTATTCCTTTCATAGCATTCCTTCAAATATATAGTCTTTTTGTCTTCAATTTTAATTTTTTAGTGCATAAAAAAATTTATTTGGCTATTTTTTACTGATATTTTTGTATATTTCAAAACGTATACTGCATATTACTTGCATATTTCAGCCTTTTTAACTGCATATTTTGGCAGTTTTACTGCATAAAAATCCGGTCTCTACTCATAAGACAGTTTCGGTCACTATCTTCACTAGTAAATATCTAATGTTAAAATTATATTTTTCAGTGTTTTTGAAAAACCTCTAACTGATGTGTTATCCATCTATGTAACTGTTCTCTGGACCTATGGTTATCACAAAGATCTTATTTCAATTGGCGGTCGATTCGCATGTATTCTGCATTCATGGCTTGGCCATGATGCTCCATCTGCTCTTCGGTTTCTACACAAACATGCCCAAGAACTCAAGTAAGTAATGTGTTATTATTTTTTTAATTTAATAAATTTATTTATTTATTTTAAACTCCAATCGGCTTTATACTACATACAATTAGTAACAAAAAAACAAAACAAAAGAAAACATATATACAGGGTGCTTCAAAAAAATGTATACACACTTTGAACTTCCATAGAAAATTTATTTACCGTTCCACAAAGTTAAATTTCAGGAAAATAGAAAGCTGAAAGTCCAATGTAAATGAAACATAAATAACAAATGTTAATACTGTTCAAATTGGTGACCTGCAGCATCAATACAACTCTGAGCACGAGTCACCACTGATTCTGTACATCGTATCAAAACGTCCAATGAGATTTCTCTACACACTGCTTGAATCTCATTCCAAAGAATGTCTAGGTTACGTGGTTTACGTTTGTACACCTCATCTTTTACTGTGTCCCACAAGAAGAAATCCAGTGGTGTAAGGTCTGAGAGCGTGTGGAAACTCGATTGGTCTTCGCGTCCTATCCACTGGCCCGACAAATTTTGATCCAGGTAAGCTCGTACGTCCCTGTGATAGTGCGGCGGGGCAACCATCTTGTTGAAAATAAAAATCATCATTACCGTATAATGCACGAATGGTATGGAAATATGGAATCAGCAGGATCAAAATTTGTCGGGCCAGTGGATAGGACGCAGGGGGCCAATCGAGTTTCTAGCACGCTCTCCAGACCTCTGTGTCATGTTTAAGCTTTCAAGCAGGCTGGCAAAAAAAATCACTAAAATTTGCGGACCGATTCTTGAAAGTCTTCATTTTTCTCCCTCCACTTTACTAATTATTTTCAACGATATTTATTCAATATTGTCCTAAATTAATGTTTTTGGCAAAAGGAAATTAAAATTCATAAAAATGCCTTTAAAAAATAATAATAAGAGTTCCTACTCAGGTAGCACAAGAATAATCTATAAATATTCGGATAATATCTTCTCTGGACATTGGAATATCCTGTGAATAATCTTTCAATCTTCGTAGATATTCTGGGAATTTTCTTAGAACTAAAATATTCCTGTAGGACATTAAATTCCCTTTCCCGGAATATTCCTAGTTGCGCATTCTTGGAATATTCGGAAAAGAATATTCTCAGAAGATTAAATCCTATACAAATATTCTGTGGATTTCCTGGAGATAATTGGAATATATATGACCTTTAAATAACTTCTTAGAATATTCTGGGGATATTGTGTGTTACCTGGGTAAAAGAACTTGTTGTTTTGGAATTGTGAAAAAATTGAAAATAAGTCATTTTTAAAGCCGATTTTCTTAAATAAATAACTTTATATTTATTTATTAATTGTAAAACCTACAATATTTTAATTTTCTTGAAAATATTATAATTTTTAGTGATATTCAAACTCATCCGAATCAAGATCCAATGCGTCGTTTGCTGTCTGGGGTGGCCCTACCAAGACATGGAATCTCCCTAAGCTCAGGGAGTACAGTTCCAGGAAGCAGCACAGGAAGTGGCAATTTCGAAGATGAAAGCTCGAATAGTGAACTGCCCAGCGTCACTTTGGCTACCCCAGCTTCAGCGTCCTCCAATACAGCACCAATCGTTGATTCCTTACCCACCCCGCAAATGCTTGCAACTTTGAATAAATCTCTAGGAGATGGTGAGATATCTCTCTACATATAGAAGGTTTGCCCCTAATCGGATTCACTATAAGAAAAACCTATTTAATATTCATTTTATGAGAATAAGTTTTTCTTGAATAACTGCTTTTTCTAAAAACAGTATTTCCGAGAATATATATTTATAATACAAGGTGGAAAGAAAATAATCTGGAAATCGCTCAAAATAAAGGGAACTTTATATTAATTTAAAAAGATCAATTTGAATTGCCGGAATGATTATAAAGCATGCCTTCTAATCAAGCTAGCGCGGGTTCAAGCATGGCTCGATGCAAATTATTTGACCGGCTATAATCTGATCCTTTCGGGGGAAGGCAATGGGAAACAACCCCTGTTAAAAATTTCCCCAGGAAAATTACAGTGGAGAGGATACAGCATTGGTAATATATATATACAAATCTTTAAAGAAAACAATCTTCAAACGTTTAAAATTTTTTTTCAATATATATATATGTAAGGGGGTTTCACTTTTATTGGCTCGTATGGGTCAAATAACACACGTATTTTATAAGTAAAAGTATTTATTTACAAAAAGGGTGTCTAGGGGTAAATCTTAAAACATCGTTAATTAATACATCGTTATGGGTTACTCAAATCAACAACCATCTTTAAGCAACTCTCGTTTTCAAATAGCCACTGCCGTTGTCAACTGACATTCACACATGCATACAAGTGGTGGGGGAGATTGACCATATGCATTCTATTTCGACAGCCCGTCGAAACAAGTTGTCATAATATTATTTATTAAAGAATGCTTTTAGCCTGAATATAAAGTTCTTGGGGACAATAGCCGGCTAAGAAGAAAGAAAACAGCCTCCCAGCGTATAAGGGTAGAACGCCCATTTGCCGAACATATGATCTTAAACAGAAATTATACAATTCATTAAAATAATTTCCCACATATATATATATATATATTTGAACTAATTTAGAACTAAATTTTATGCCTTGTAAATTAAAAAAGAAATTAAAATAAATATTACTAAGCGATTTTCAGATTTTTGAATACTGTTTCTTAGATATGTAGCTGTTAAATCTTTTCTTTTTGTGATTGAATTTATTTTTTAACTCACAATTGAAAACGACCACAAAATAATCCGATCGATACGTCGTTCTTATATATTGTTATAAAATTATTTGTGATTTAATTAAAAAATTTGCATCCATTTTCAGAATAATAACCTTTTCTCATAAAATGAATAGTTTTTCTATAGTGAACCCGACAGAGGGAAATCCTGAATATTATGTTTATAAATTAATTAAACTATTTTTTTATTTTTTCTCTGAATTACTTACTGTATATAATAACTAATGCTTTTTTTAGACTTAGTCTCGGTCTTACATGACCTAGACCAATGGTCAGGGCGCCGTCCCTCTGTTCTTGAGCCATGTTTTGAGCCGCTCTGTCGACTTCTTTTATCGCGATCGAATTCAGTTCGACATTCCGCTCATGGATTACTCGCGCGAATTCTTCGTCATGATCCGAGAAAAGCTCCACTTGCACTTCCCTGGTTCCAAAGAGCTCTCTCGCCACAATCGGATATTGAAGTGCAAAGCGCGGCTTTAGAACGCGTACCCGAAATGGCTGTTCTTTGTCAAGGTAATGAGTGCATGCAATCTAAATTATATTCCTATCATTTAATAAATAAATATCTTTTCTAATGAATTCTTTCGGAACGGGACCAGTTTGCTTAATAAAACAAAGTACCTGGCCACCGAGCGATGCTCGGTAACTTTTTGCTTCAATTAAATGCTATACATATATTAATCCCCGAACCCCCCTCGCACCCCAGACCATCACCACTTCACCCCCAATCCTGCATCCCCTGCAGCCCTCGACTCCACCTACACCCCCCAGTCCCCCCATACCCCTCCACCACTGCACCCGCACCGTCACCTCCACCCTCGCCCCCTCACCCATTTTTTGCCTTTCAAGCCTTGTAGTGGCCCTCAGATTATGTGTATATATGTATAGGTATATAAATAAATACCGTATAATAATTTTTTTAATTAAATAACAATTTTTGAGTTCATCAATTAATTGCCAAATTCTAATTTAGAAAAAATACGTTTATGGGATTTAAAACTCAATTTTTAATCAATTAAATTGGCTAACTTTTAATATATATAATAATATTTGTAATGATCTATTAGTGGAATTTAAAAATAAAAAAACCAATTAATAATTAAAAGGAAATTAAATAAAAATGTAAATATATATTTTTATCGAGACAACCACCTGTGAATAATTATTTCAATTAACAAAAAACCCATCAAAAACAACTTAGCCGAAGATGAGACCATGACAGATCGAATCGCCAACACAAAACCCTCCTAACCCGTGAATTTAATCCAAATCGTTAGATATATATACAAGATTTGCTCGTTTAATATAATAAGATAAGATATGTATATAATTACTTATATATGGGTTTATGTTTATTTGCATCTAGCAGAGCAAAATCTCATGGATTCCACCTTAAGAATCAACAACTCTGTTACTCTTGGCAAGAAATTTTAATATCTCAAATTTTTGTTATAAAATTAAGCAAAATCATGGCGTTCAAGCCTGCAAAAAAACCTTGTGCCACTGTTTAAGCTGCCAAGATTTTTTATAAATATTATTCAATTATCATATTTTATGAAAAATTCCTTTAGGTACTTAATTAATTAATCCACTTGTTTTTTTTTTTCAGAAAACGCCCAGCCTCTGCTGCAAGCTGTCTTTAATCTGAGTATAACATCAAATGTAATTACACTCCCTGTAATCACCAAAGCCATATCATTACTTAATTTACAAAATGGCTATTAAAGATTCTAAAACAAGTATTTCCTTTGCGAATTTCAAGGATTTGTTAGATAAAACCTTTGTAAATTTATATATGATTATGAATGAAAATTTATTTATAAGAATGATTGTGAAAGAACTCATAAATTCATAGATATATATATATATATATATTGATATAAATAAAAAAAAAACATATTATATAAATATATACAATTTTTAACTTTCTAAGCACGAATGGCTGTTTCCTTTTATAACTATAGTATATAAAAAACTTATGTAAATATTTGAAAATATTATATTATAAAAAGAAATAAGTAAATTTTTTTTATTAAAAATAAAAAGTTGTAAATTACTCTCTCATATCTTTTTATTATAACCCAAATATCCAAAATCCCTCTTTATTATTATCATCCATTTTTTTAGACTATTTTTATACATGTCCAAAGAACTTAAAATTATAAAAAAAAAATTTACTAATTCATTATACTCATCTTATGAATGACAAATAAAAACTATTTTTCTATCTCAAATATTTTTTATTTCGAGAGTAACTTAAGATAAAGAGAAGTACTTGGAGCCACCGAGCAATGGACGGTAACCAAATTAAAAAAAATACAAATATATATATAGTACACGCCCCTTGGACCCCCCTGAGAATACGCACCTCGTACCCACCACTACACCACTGTTCCCACCCCGCCCCCCACAACTCGGTCACGCCTCGGTGGTGTAATGGTCAGAACAACTGACTGGCAACCCGGAGGTCTCGGGTTCGATTCCCGGCTATACCCAGACATTTTTTCTGTAAGTATAGGGTCTGGTAATAAAAATTAAGTGGGAGATAAATTTAACCGAATTTAGGGGGGCAAAAAAATGGAAAATTCTTACCCTTAATAGCCAACTTAAGCAAATTTTGTATATAGAATCTATGGGTCACTAGAAGGCTAGAAATGAAAAAAACTGTGTGCGGAGGTAAGGGGTGCAGGAGGGGGGGGGGGTTTAGGTGAAGGTCCAGAGGCATAATGAGGGGGGATCAGGTGAGGGTCCAGAGGGGTAGTGGGGTAGGGTCCGGGGTGGGTGCGGGCGGTGCAGGGTGGGTGAGGCGCGGAGTGGTGGTGCGGGGTGGAGGGCGCGGTGGTGGGAGTTCGGGGGATGGTGGGGGCTGGGGTGCGTCGTGGTGCGGTGGGAGCGGGAGGTGCTACGTGGGGTTCGGGGTGTAGGTGCGGTGGGGAGTGGGGTTGTCAGGGGGGCGTGCCCCCTGGCCCTCAAGAGAGGCGCGGCATTGCAGCTAGTAATATATATACAAATTTCCCTCTCGCTATTTTAGTTGCGAAACCGGTCGTCTGTGGTGCTGTAAACAGTGTGTCAAAATATAAGGGGGAGTTGCCCATCTATATTTATCTTTTATCTATGGCTGAAACTATTATTATTTTTCACAGTTTTCATTAAATAGTGCCTAAAAAAATGGTTATATATAGTGTATATATTGTTTCGAAGTCAGGAGGACTTATATTTAATCATGATCATAACCTTCCTAAGATTGAAAATGAGAAAAAATTCAATTATCCTTTGGATTTAAAGTTGAAATATGAAAATAAAAAAGTAGTTGTTGTTTTTGGACAAAGGGATGGAATAATGGTTGGCCATATATTGACATCAGTCAATGGGCTTGCACTCACAGGTCAACAATTAGAAGATAATAGAGATGTTTTTGATGTTCTAGCCAATAAAAAAAATTATCCATTGGATTTGAAATTCTCCAGACCAAAAATGTCAACTAATGATAAAATATTTTTGGCTAGTATGTTTTATCCATTATTCGCTATAGCAAGCCAACTAAGTCCAGAACCCAAGAGTTCTGGCATTGAAATATTAGAGGCAGATACATTCAAATTATATTGTTTCCAAACATTAACTGGTATAAAATTTATGATCATTGCAGAACCAAGTCTACCAGGAATGGATCAACTTTTGAGGAAAATCTACGAACTTTATGCTGACTATGCATTAAAAAATCCATTTTATTCTTTAGAAATGCCTATTCGATGTGAATTATTTGATATTCACTTACAATCTTTGCTCGAACAAGTTGAAAAAAGTGGAATTACAAATATATGAAATTAATATTTAATATTTGACAAATTTTCTCTATCTATATTAATAAATCAAATTGGAGGGGCCGGTAGCGCAATCACCAACTTTTCTAATCCGATTAGGAGAACATCAACCTAGACTTCATCAGTTCGATCCCAGCAAGAAGCAAAGTATATTTATTTGAAAAATAATAAAAAACCGGCCCCTCGGCTCCAGAAACTGACAATCTCTGGTCCTACAAAACCTCGCGCATGTGCAGGACAACATTTCGTAACAAGCAACCATGAATCGTGAGAGGCAAAACAAGATTACCCCAGGTGGTAACCAATCCACCCTCTAGTGGCAACCGGGCATTCAGATTCTCCCCGTCCCCACCCGGACCATCACGAAATCAAAGGAAGAAACAATGGAAGAATAACGTCCAAAAATCCACACATACCTGGGCACCTTTAAAATCAACACACTCATCCGGCCAGGAAAATTACATAGCCTGACCATCGAACTCGATAACACGTTCCGGAAAAAGATAGAGGCGTCGAAAGTCCAACCAGAAAGAAACATCAAGCTTTGCGTGATCCCAAGGGTCCAAACGCAAAAAAAATCTAATTTGTTATCGTTATCGTTAAAAAATGGATAAAGGTGTTGTCCTCTGTTACCTCTAGTGTTTGTTTGAAGGTGAACGAATTTCCATTCAATTGTGTACATGTGCTCATGAGAAACAACAGATAAAAAAATGTTTAATAAAAGGACTGACTATGAAGGCCAGTCCTTCGAAACAATAAATTAATAAGTACCTGGAGCCACCGAGCGATGCACGGTAACCCCTGACCCCCTCCCCCTACCGAAACCACACACCTCGCCCCCCACCCCCGGATTCCCCACAACTGCACCCTATCTCCTGCACCTTCCACATCCACCCCGCTCCCAGTTTTTGCATTTCTAGCTTTCTAGTGGTCCACATATTATGTGTATATTTGTTTACTCGTACACCAATTTGCCCACATTGTTCATATTGATAAACATTATAAAAAAATAAATAGTAAAATAATAATAAAAAGAATAATCGTATAGGATCTGAAATAAAAACATAAAATTAAATAAGATTTGTTTCCAAGTTATATAAAAAAGACACTTCAACCATTTTATTTGTAAACACACCTGTTTTGTTATGATTTAGACACCTGTTAATTAAAAACGAACAAAAATTCCTAATTTTAATATATATATGAGCCGTTTAATTTGAAAGTGACCTAAGTCCATTATTTGTTATTTTGAGATATTTGTATTTATATTTTTATAAATACATATATTTATATATATTTTGATGGATTTATTTTGACGAATTCATGATGATATTGTACTCCTTTGGCTATGATATTATAAATTTGAAAAGAAGACATCAATGTCTAACTAAATCTGTCATTAACTCATTTTTTTCAAAATTGGAGTTAGGCCACTTTTTTTATATAAATTTTATTAAACCAATTATTTTACATTAATTAATGTATACATTGTATTTTTTGCTTCGATTCCGGAGATTACTTCTCCACCATCGAGTGTCCTTCTTATTCATCTTTAGTCCTTGTTTTTAATAAGAGGAAAAATCTAATTAGATAAAAAAAACCTCTTTTCCGATAATTATTTCAATTCCATTATTCCCCAATCAAGTCGATTGGTCTCATTCTCCTTCCTTAGGCCACTTTCAAAATAAACGGCTCATATATTAATATTTGCTATAACCTATTAGTGGGTTTTAAAATTAAAAAAACAATTAATAAATAAAAGATAATTGAAAAAAATGTAAACAAACTTTTTTATTGAATTTCATCTATCACTAATTACTTTAATTAAGAAAAGATCAATTAAGATTAAATATGTTTAATTTGACCTAGCCAGATCGTTTTCTCATCCTCAAAACTTGTTAATAGAATTTGTTTCATCAAAATCTGTATAGCCGTTTTCAAAATAGAACTAAGATACAAACAAATATATATATATAAAACAATTTTTGCTCGTTTAATAAGCGTAGATAGATATATGCATTTAATATAGAAAATATGTTTTATTTGCATCTAACAGAGGACATCCTCATTGATTTTCTCTTATAAATATTTTTACTACCATACAGGATATCGTCTAGTATTATGTTTTTTTTGCTTTGTTTTTTCGAAATATCTCAAAAACGGCTGAAACTTTTGATTAAAAAAATTGAGCGAAACCATGGCATTTCGGTCTAGAAAAATATAAGAGAGGGGCAGGTGTATGGTAAAGTCATGTGGATGGATATTAAACAAATCTAGTGAATTTAGTCTTCATCTATTCAACATCCTCTTTAAATTGAACAGTGAAGATGTGAGATAGATACAGTGGCGGCGCAAGACCAAAATTTCATGTGGGCGAGGTAAATATTTTCCCCCCCATGGTGGCGCAATTTTACAGAGATAAATTTTTTTTGAAACTGTCCAATTTTTACTTATAATTAAGGAAATCGGTGTAAGTTTTAGGTGAAACTTAATGATGATATTTCTCAAAATTAAGAAGATGGAATGTTGTTTCACAAAGGATGAAATAAAACAAAAAAGTTTTAACAAACTGTCGAATTTTCATTTTTAATAAATTTTTTTTTTTTTTATTTATTTTCATTTTTTACAATCACTTAGAAAATGTATCTATAAGTAAAAGTGATAAAAGAATACAATCACACTCTCGTTCATACTGTTCATTCACTCAATTTATTTACACAACTCGTGAAAGGGCAAGTCATTCATTGAAGACCTTCCTAATAGTATTTGCTTTCCCAATTATTTTGTTGGTAGCGGTCTTCTATGTCCAGGATGTGATTTTTCTTCAGTCTTCTTATCGTTTGACTGTTGTCGAGAAGATTGATGACTGATGGGCTTGTATGATTTTCCAATTTGTTTACATGCTTTATGAATGCGCGGTGAATTTCTTTCCTGATCGAGGGAACAAGAAGGTCTTTGTGGATGGACTCATTTCTTATGTACCAAGGGGCGTTGGTTATGCCCCTAAGAATTTTAGATTGGACTCTTTGGATTTTGCTCAAATTCGATTCTCTGGCTGTACCCCATAATTGGCAAGCATATGACCAGATTGGCCTTAAGATTGTTTTATACAATAGGACTTTATTTTTTAATGACAATTGCGATTTTCTTCCAATTAACCAATACATATTTTTGTATTTAAGTTCTAATTGCTTACGTTTTGTATCAATATGATTTGTCCAATTGAGTCTGGAGTCTAAATGCAAGCCTAAATATTTTACCTTGTTGTTGTAAGGAATATTTTGGGAATTCAAGTAAACAGGTGGGCTTGTAATTTGTTTATTTGTGAAGGTGATGTAGGTTGACTTCAGCTCGTTTACGTGAATTCTCCATTTGTGTAGCCAATTTTGTAGTGTGTTTAGCTGTTCTTGAAGCTGGATTTGATACTGTTTCTGGCTCATTTCCGGTGACAAGTATGTATAATAAAATGTAAATTTTTATTTATAAAAAAAAAAGCAGCCGAATCCAACATAGAAATTATTCAAAGATTTCAAACCAAAGTGCTGAGGGCAATCGCTGATGCCCCGAGCTGGGTACCAAACTGTACAATACTAAAAGACATAAAAATCCCCTCAGTCAAAGATGAAATAAGACATCACAGCCACACGTACCTAAACAAACTGACTCACCACCCCAATGAGTATGCTCAAGACATAATATCAACATTACCACCAACAAGATTAAAAAAATACAGACCAATCGACCTACCACAGCGCTTCACGAGATCACGCCAAACCTTTTGTTTCTTTTTATCTTTTATTTTATTTTTAATCATAGTTTAAATACAAAATTCGCACCTTAATGTAAAGCTCAGTGGAGCTCTCATTATTCTACCTCAAATATTGTTAAATACTAACCATGTCATTTTTTCATTTATTGTCTGTAAATAAGCTTATTGCCCGCAAGGGCAGATTGCCGATGTATACTATGGAGTCTAATAAAAAAAAATTTATAAAAATGCAAAAATCTTCACCTTACATAATATTAAGTAATAACTAACAGTAAATAATTAAACAAACAGAAATTTCCTACTTTTAGCCTTACTAAACTCCTGAGTGTACCGTAATTAAGCTTTGATGCTATGTCTGCTTCAATAGATAAAACTGCCAAAGCTGAAAGTCTTTCCTGACCCATTGTACTTCTCAAATAATTTTTTATAAGTTTTAATTTTGAAAAGCTCCTTTCAGCGGAGGCTGTACTTACCGGTATCGTTAGCAAAATTCGATACACAATGTAAATATTTGGGTAAATTTCTTTCAAGTTATTTTCTATTATGTATTGAAGCAGTTCTTTCACATCTTTAATGAAGTCTGGTACATTTAGGATCATTGTTTGTAATTCTTCATATAATTCGTAAGGTTGGAAGTCACTACTTTCACCCACTCGCAGGACTGTGTGTAAATCTTGACAGTTTTTTAATATTAGTTCTTTTGGTATATTTTTTAATTTTCTCAAATCGTAGAGAAAACCAAAATTTTCAAAATGTTCATTTAACGACATAAATCTAGCGCGAGGCCGTAGGCGGTGGCCCACGTCGCCGCCTCTGGATAGATACTGTCCATAATGGGCGTTTCAGTCGCATCTGACTTCGCTTGGGCAAATCTGAAGCATGGAAGGTTGGTACCATTCAAGTCTAGGCGATTTTTTACATCCGGGCATATTCTACATGACCAAAATCCGCTCCTGTTTCAAATGCGGTTCGCATCTGTTCTCCTTCCACCCTGGATGCAATTGTGAAACGAGCTCAAGACTAATAGACGACCTTACCTTCACCGACTCTTGACTGGTTGGCCGATCAAAGCGTTTCCGCGTTTTCTTTATTTTAGGGAAACCATCACATGTCCTCTGAAAAATAGTAATTACATAAAAGCCTGCTTTGTGTGTAGCACAGACTCCCAACACCCCTTTGTGATTAAATTGGAAAAGTTACGAACCAATTCATTCGCCAATAGGTTTAGCTATTTCATTATAAATTATATAGTTCATTTAAATACTTTATAGACTTCAAGGAACTGGAACTCTCCAATTATTCTTCAAATCTTCAAGACACTTCATTATTTGTTAAATTGATGTAGTTAATTTGTATTGATATTTTAATTGAAAAGTTTTGTTACAAAGAGAAACAAAGAGCGCTAGACTCTGGGATTGCATATATAACATCTCAGATTACAAATCCATTTGGGGTGATCCATATCAGTGTTTGGTATAAAGGCATCATGCGGGCTAATCGCGAAATGATGCTGGATCATAGCTAGATGGATCACATCTTTCATTCTCTCTTGGTCGAGACTTAAGATTTCAGCAGACTCCAATAGCCTCAACTAGCAGTAGTCTCGGCGATATATATATCTTGTTTAAAAGCGCGATCAAAAACAATTCTCTTTAATATGTTAATTATTCTTTAATATATTAATTAGAAAATGATGATTTAGAAACAAAGAGGTTGTCCTCAGCTTGATGCAAATAAACATACACACATATTATTTTTTTTCCATTTTATTTTTAATTCTACCTGGCTATACAGCTGAGAAAGAAGAAAATTTTTTTCAAAAATTTTCAATATCCACGCGATACTGATCCCATGAAAAATAATATTTATAATTAAAAAGACTGATGATGAGGGCCAAGCCTTCGAAACTATAGTCACAAACAAATAAATAATATATAAACAGATATATAATTTCGATATATATGTGTGTATGTTTATTTGCATCAAGCAGAAGACAACTTCTTTGTTTCTCTTTGTGTATTGATGTTTATTAATTTATTGTAGTTAGATTGTATTTATGTTTGGAGGACCTAGCCACTGAGGACTTGTGCCTCTAAGCAGGTCGAGGAATAAAGATTTATTTATTTATTATTATACGGACTTGGCCGCTTTTTTATTATTCTGTGTGAGATATATTTTTCTTGTGAAATACATAAAAAAAATGTGAAAATGATTTTTTTCTTAAATTCTGTCTTAGGATAGAGGGTTTTAAAATAATAAATTCATCATTGTAGAAAAAATAATTACGAAAATTGTATTTTATTACACCCTTATATATACATATATCATTTTTCTATTATAATTTTAGTTAAAATATATTATCAATAATAATAAAATGTTTAAAAAATAAAGATTTATAAAATATAAAAAATCTTTATTATATAATGTTAAAAAATCATATTAAAATAGCCTAAAAGACTCGTCTTTTTTTATTTTTTATTATATAAAATTAAAAACAAAAAATAAAAAATAAACTAAAACATTGTATATAAATACATATAAAAAATAGACTATCAATTTAGGCAGTGTTTTTATATCTATCCACTCTGCGGCACAATTAACCTTCTGTCAAGATTTAATTAACTATTTCAAAAATAGGTTTATTAAATGTATAGGTTTAAAAGATTTTCCCTCCTTTTCCAATATAATATTCAAATGAAAATGGATCTATGAAGATATTAAGAAAAGACTTTTCGATGATTGGAGCCTTTTTTTAAAATATTTAATAGAAAATACACGGAAGGTGGATTTTGATGTGGGATTGGGATATCATTAAGTCTGTAAGGACTGTTATTTTATAAAAAGGCAAAAATCATTGTAAAAAGGTATTTGAAAAATGTCTTGAAACTACATTTATTGGAGAAAATTTGGATCTATGAAGATATTAAAAAAGAACAATCGATGATTGGAGCCTTTTTTTAAATTATTTAATAGAAAATACATGGAATGTGGATTTTGCTGTGGGATTGGGATATCATAAAGTCCGTACGGACTGTTATTTTACAAAAAGGCAAAAATCATTGTAAAAAGGTATTTGAAAAATGTCTTGAAACTACATTTATAGGAGTGAATTTGGATCTATGAAGATATTAAAAAAGAACAATCGATGATTGGGGCCTTTTTTTAAAATTATTTAATAGAAAATACATGGAAGGTGGATTTTGCTGTGGGATTGGGATATCATAAAGTCCGTACGGACTGTTATTTTACAAAAAGGCAAAAATCATTGTAAAAAGGTATTTGAAAAATGTCTTGAAACTACATTTATAGGAGTGAATTTGGATCTATGAAGATATTAAAAAAGAACAATCGATGATTGGGGCCTTTTTTAAAATTATTTATTAGAAAATACATGGAAGGTGGATTTTGCTGTGGGATTGGGACATCATAAAGTCCGTACGGACTGTTATTTTACAAAAAGGCAAAAATCATTGTAAAAAGGTATTTGAAAAATGTCTTGAAACTACATTTATAGGAGTGAATTTGGATCTATGAAGATATTAAAAAAGAACAATCGATGATTGGAGCCTTTTTTTAAACTATTTAATAGAAAATACATGGAAGGTGGATTTTGCTGTGGGATTGGGATATCATAAAGTCCGTACGGACTGTTATTTTACATAAAGGCAAAAATCATTGTAAAAAGGTATTTGAAAAATGTCTTGAAACTACATTTATAGGAGAATTTTCTCTTCATGGAAGATTACGATTGCGATATACATCACTGAGTAGATGGACATGGTAAGCGCCCAATCCAGACCTCAACCACATGGAAGATATATGGGATAAATTAAGTCGGCGTATTCAGAGTCGCCAATTACTATATCTTTCTGGACTGAAAGATGTGGTTTTGGAAAAGTAGAAAAATATCCCACAGGTTGATATTAAAACTATTATAGATGGTATTCCTAGTCGTTTACAGGTGTTTAAAGCCAGGGAGGTAATACACGTTATAAAAGTTAATTTTAATAAATATAGAAATGTAAAATCAAGTATTGATGTGAGTAAAATGTTCAATTTCAAAAAATAAAAAAAAATGTTATCTAAGTAAATTTTTTATATGAAATTTTCAGGATCAGCCTATAAAAATTCATTCAACAGATTAGGAAACGGGGATGAGGCCATAAATTATTTCTCCATCTATTGAATCATTTATAAAACTAGAAATTTAATAACCAGCAATTAATTTTGAAATAATTAATAGAATCTTGGTGAATTGGTAATTGTGCCGCTGAGTGCATACAAAAGGTCGATGGAAGGGAAGTAGATTGATTATTTAGTAGGGGTAGACGAGAATATATGAGAACTGAGTTTCCATGTTAAATCGGTGGACTCTATATGGCCCTGTTGTATACTATTACTGATACTACTACTGTATCCTGTATCGTGTGATTGCATCTGTGTAGAGAGAAAACCGGCCATATTATGAGAATGTCCGGTCTCGTAACTTACACTCGGTCCATTATTTGATATCGCGAGGGTGGTCGTGTTCATCATGTTCATTGGCTCTTGATCTTGGACGGTGTTCTCTTGCATTACAATCGACATGTCATTATCGTTGGGTTTGTTGTTCATTTTAGTCCTTACCTCGTCCTCCTCAAAGTCCAAAGTTCGAACGAAGGACGTGCTACTGCTCGCAGCTGTACTAGTCATTTGCATTCGGATTTCATTTCTAAAGACAATCGGAGACGTTTCTGGCGACGACACGCCCTGCAAAGGAGTTCCATAAGTTCGTTTTTTGAAGCCTTCTTTAGGGCTCGATTCTAAACCACGGAAATGTCGAAAGTTGGAAAACCGAACGGGCGTTATCATTCGGCCACTTTTAAGCGGCGTCTCTTGTTTTTCATCATAGCAAATACTCATGTCCTCACAATCTTCGATTTGGCCGAAAAGAAGTTTACGTCTGAGCGAGCTATTATTTAAATTCCCTTCTTCAGAATCTTGTTGATCCTTGAAAAAAAAATATAATAAAATAGAAAAAAAATAAAATCAATTTATTTAATGGATATTATTAATTTAAAAAAATGTATGTACATTGCAATAAATTATCGTTCTTTAAAATGAGACTCATGCAACAGCAAGTGATCGAGATAGTTAATTCTACATATAGGTATATTATTTATTGCATTAATATTATAAAGGAGCTTTTTAATTGAAAAATAAGGAAAAATTTTTATGTGTGACTTTTTTATTTATCAGCCAACGTTTCGCTCGACTTCTTCAGGGCTTCAAATAGCAGCCTCATTCTATTTATGTTATTTCTGTTTTATCTAATTGTTAATACTATATAAAAGAAAAAGAGAAAATTGTTAATGTGAATATGCCAAATATTTTTTGAAATTTATGTTTCTGATGGTCTTCAATGGTAATGAAGATAAAAAGAAAATTTAGACTAATGTGTGACGTGACTATTTAAAGCCCTGAAGAAGTCGGCAAAGTCTACCAAACATTGGTCACACATAAAAACTTTTCCTTATTTTCCTATTATAAACTTTTAAATTAATACAAATTATGGACGGAAATGAAAATAATCATTATAAAGGAGCTTATAATAAATATACTTTCCCTAAGAGAAACGTCGGTTTGAAAGGAAAGGAGGAAGGATTCAATAAATTACACCTTATTTGATATGTTAAATTGAAAGTTTTTGCCGAGAGTAGCAGAATTTTTATATATTGAAGGAGACAATAAAGAGTGTGTCTTCTGCTGGAATTATAAATTTTATTTATTTATAACGAGACTATAGTTTCGAGGGCTTTGCCCTCATCATCAGTCTATTACAATGTATTCATAGGAATTAATTTATGAATGAAACCTTTCATTCATAAATTAATTCCTGTGAATACATATGTGAATAGGCAGCCCTCGAAACTATAGTCTCGTTATAATAAATAGCAATTCCAGCGAAACACGCTCTTTATAATCTCCTTCAATATTTGATATGTGTTAATTTTTCCTTTTATTCACTACCCCTGGGCTGCCTTCCATTACATTCAATTAATTTTAATGTAAAAATTATTTAACAAAGAATAAAAGTTGAATATTTTTTTGATTTTATAACATACAAGTGTATACATTTATTTTTATTTCAAGGGACATTTACTTTTCCTATGGACTAGTGCTTTCTTAAGAATTGAAAAAGTCATTTCATTGATTTTGAAAGTGGCGTAAGTCCATTCATAGCCATCAAAAAAATCTTATTTCTTAAATAATGTTAATTATGCTGATTGGTGGGATAAATTTGACACCCTTAAAAACCCAAAAACATTATTCTACTATGTTAACTGGTACCGCACGTTTTCAGCCCCCGACAAATACACAAAGGACAAAATTTCCCCCGACAAAATATACAAAGGACAAAATATCCCCCGACATAATATCTTCTGATAAAATATTCCCCAGTATAAGGGAGAATACAAAAGAGATTAAGTGCGAAGCTTATAATCATAGTTTTGAATAAAACTTTGAAAATATGAGAGTCCCAAAAACACTCCGCTCGACGATTGGCTGGTTCGGTTTTCAATGTGTGTTTGATTAGAAAAAAAATGGGAGCCCGAAACACACCCACCCGGACTAAACTTTCGGAGGTTCGGTTAATATATATTCAGTTCGGCTCGGTTGCTATATGACGCCAACCGAACCGTCTAAAAACGCAGCCCGAAAAGGAGCTATACGAACCCAACCGAGCCGAACTGAATATATATTAACCGAACCGGAGTCGATTTGCATTACTCATAAGATTCACGCGGGAAGGGTTATTTTGTCATGAGATATTTTGTCCGAAGGATATTTTGTCGGGGGCTGAAATGTCGCGGAATCATGTTAACTGTTACCCAGATTTTTAAATTTAATTCAACGCAAACCCTTCAATATCTCGATTCGAACATAAATGGACTTACGCCACTTTCAAAATAAACGGCTCATGTAAAGTCTTATTAAAATATATTTTTACCTGGTTATATGTAAAATAAGGTTTAAGTGCTTTTTCTAATTCAGATGGCAGTACAGGAGGCAGTGTTAATTCCGTTTGGCTTGATGCTGAAAATTGTTAAAATAATTCAATAATATTAATAGAGAATAGACATATCCCTTATAAATGACTTACAGTTTTTAGTCTCCTTAAGTGAATCATTGAGATCAGGATTTTCAGTTTTATTTTTTTCGTCTTGCTTTTGAAAATGTAATAAATTTTCATTTTCCACTTTGGGCAGTGGCTCACAAGGACTAGGCACAATTTGCGAGGTTAAAAAATAACTCTTTATTGCCTCTTGTATATCAGCATCGTTCTCTTCGGACTCGAGATGCTCAAATTGTTCAATAGGATTCTCTTCAATAGGAACTGGCTTTATCAATGAAACATCTTCAATTCTCCAAAATGTAGGATCCTGAAATTTTTTAATAAATTTAGAAAATGTTATATTGAATTATTTACAAGAATAACGAAAAATAAAGTTTTTAAAACTCTTTATAATAAGTATATTTATTAAGTTTTAAATAAATAGACAACAGTAATTAAAATAATTTTACTGAAGTATACATGGTGTCCTAAAAATTAGCGAAAGTTTTTAAAGTGTTAATAATTTTTTGTTTATAAATTAATAGATTTGATCATAAGTTTCCTGTATTTGAGTCGATCGCGAATCGAATGCAGGTGATTTTTGTCAGATATTAAGTGAAAATAATATCCGAATTTATATATTTCTAACTTGAAATAATGAAGTTAAATAATTTTATAATTTTCTCATAATCTATATATATAAAATTAAGGTTTTGTCTGTACATTGCTCCAAATCACGCCAAATTTTGGTTGCACACGTTTCAAGCAAAGTTATGAACGAAAACACCCTCAACAAAATTCCTGTCTGTCTGTCTGTATGTCTGTTTCCGAAAAGTTGCTCACGATTCACGTAAAAACGGCTGAAGTGATTATTATGAAATTTCATATTTACGTCAGATGTCTTCTAACTTACGTTTTTAGCTATATAACGTTTTGATATTTTGACCCCAAAAGGGGGTTTGGGGGGGGGCGCACGAATGAAATTATCAAATAACTCCTAAACTATTAACTCTACGGCAAATTTTAAAATGAGCAAAGTTGTAGGGGATGTGATTTCTGACAACTTTTGTTTAAATAAAATTCCCCCAATAAACCACCCAAAAAGGGGGGTGGGGTCAAAATATGAAAATTCTTGCTTTTGGACCAAACTCAACCAAATTTTATATACATAATCTGTGGGTCACTAGAAGGCTAGAAATGCAAAAACTAACCACCCAAAGGGGGGGGGGCAAAAAATGAAAATTCTTACCCTTAATAGCCAACTTAACCAAATTTTGTATATAGAATCTATGGGTCACTAGAAGGCTAGAAATGAAAAAACTGGGTGCGGGGGTAAGGTGCAGGGGGGGGGGCACGGGTGAGGGTGCAGGGTGGAGTGGAGGGTTTAGGTGAAGGTCCAGAGGCATAATTAGGGGGGATCAGGTGAGGGTCCAGAGGCGTAGTGGGTTGGTGCGGGTGGGAGGGCGCGGAGTGGTCCGGGGTGGGTGGGGCGCGGAGTGGAGGTGCGGGGTGGAGGGCGCGGTGGTGGGGTCCGGGGGATGGTGGGGGTGGGGTGGTGCAGGGGGTTCAGGTGAGGGTCCAGAGGCGTATTGGGGTGGTGCGGGGGCTGGGGTGCGTGGTGGTGGGGTGGGGGGCGGGGTGGTTGTGCACGGGTGCGGGGGCGGGGTTCGGGGTGGGGTTCGTGGGTTGGGGTCCAGGGGCGTGCCTCCTGGCTAGCAGAAGGGCCGCCTTGCAGCTAGTGTATCAAATAATAATTATCACATTAAAAAGAATTGTTTTTGATCGCGTTTTTTAAACAAGATATATATATCGCGAGACTACTGCTGGTTGAGGCTATTGGAGTCTGCTGAGTCTTAAGTCTGAACCAAGAGAGATGAAAAAGATGAATCTCAGATTACAAATCCATTTGGTGAACCATATCAGTGTTTAGTATAAAAAGCGTCATTCGGGCTAATCGCGAAATGATGCTGGATCACATTTTTTTCATTCTCTCTTGGTCCAGACTTAAGACCGGCGGACTCCAATAGCCTCAACCAGCAAAATAACAAGAAAGTAATTATTTATTGAAACATGATTCACTGTTATGACATTTGCCGTGTACCCCATAGCAATGCATTTAAATTTTTTGTTCATGCAGCGTTTTTTACATTGACATCTTACATACGAGACTGAAAGTTTTCCCACACCACTCCTAATACTTATTTCTGTGTCATTTTTGACATCAAGAGACAAAAAATTTTGCTTGCATAAATCAATCATATTCATAACCTAACATTATTTGTAAATTATCAAGAAAATTGGTTGGTTAGTTTATAAACCAGCCAAATGTTTGGCTATTTTGTGTTACTAGAAATTATTTTTTTTCTCATTAATATATATCACGAGCCTACTGCTGGTTGAAGCTATTGGAGTCTGCTGAGTCTTAAGTCTGGAGCTAGAGAGAATGAAAAAGATATGATCCATTTAGCTATAATCCAACGTCATTTTGCGTTTAGCCCGAATGACACTTGGATGGATCACCAAATGAATTTGAAATCTGAGATGTTATATATTCAATCTTCCCAGTCCAGAGCGCCCAATCTGTTAGCACGTAAGTTAGGTGCTTGCCATTAATTAATCGTATGTTTCCTATATTTGATTCAATCACGAATCAAATGTAGGTGAGTTTTGTCAAATATTAAGTGAAAATATCTGAACTTATATATAATAATGATGTTGGATTATAGCTAAATGGATCATATCTTTTTTCATTCTCTTGGTCCAGACTTAAGAATCAGCAGACTCCAATAGCTTCAACCACCAGTAGTCTCGTGATATATATCTTGTTTAAAAAGTGCGATCAAAACAATTCTCGTTAATATGTTAATTATTCTTTAATATATTAATGAGAAAATTATAAATTTATTTAACTTCATTATTTCAAGTTAGAAATATATAAGTTCAGATATTATTTTCACTTAATATTTGACAAAAATCACTTGCATTCGATTCGCGATTGAATCAAATATAGGAAACATACGATATGACAAATATATTTCTAAAAGTTACAATATATAGTAATTGTAATAAATTTCGTTTCCCTTGAGTATACTGTACCTGTGATGGACTGATAACGTGAGTGAAAACCGAGGGACTTAACACCGATAGATGTAAACATTTCCTGAGTCCAGCATCGAATGGATTAATAAATGTGGTCCTTGGTTTCGGCGACGGGGTCAAATGATCATATGTCGTTTTAATTGCTCTTAATTTAGGCGACGGGGTAGTTAGATGCGTTTTATATGGTCGATGCCTTTCAAAATCAGTCTTTTTTGAATTGGTATTCCTTTCTCGGCCAAATCGAACAGGCGTATTGAATATTGTGTTGTTGACTTTGTTTTCATTTTCTTCTTGAATTTCACACAATTTGTTTTCTTTATCCATTGCAATCGAGAAGAATTCAATTAAGCTAGATTAGATTCAAAACAAAAATCATTAAAAAAAAAATTAAAAAAAAAAACATACACTTGAACCGTTGGGGAAATAAACAAATGATGGGATTTTTAAAATACGTTAACTCCTACCCTGACTTTCAAAGTTCAAATTAAAAGGAACCCCCAGGGGGCGCCCCCGTAAGTATATTTCGAAATAAGAACGAATAATCGCGCTTTTTCAAATAATTTAAATTATATTAATTAACTTGCTAAGTATTCTAATTAAATATTTTTAAAATAATCTATGATTGAAATTTAAATGGATGTAAATTAAATTTAATGGTAATTTAGGTTTCAATAAATAAATCATTATAAATCTCCAAATTCGGAATAGCGCTAAAATTCTTGAATAAAATATAAATAAACTAGCTGCAGGGCCCGCCCCCTGGACCCCCAGCTCACGAACCCCACCTTCATACCCCACTCCCTCCCGAACCCTACCCAGTACCTCCCACCCCCTCACCATGCACCCGTGCCCAACCACCGCCCCCATCCCACCACCCCGTACCCCAGCCCCCGCACCACCCCAGTACGCCTCTAGACCCTCACCTGAACCCCCCCACTCCACCCTGCACCACCCCACCCCACCATCCCCCGGACGCCACCCCCGCGCTCTCCACCCCGGGTCCCATCCACCCCACCCCGGGTCCCATCCACCCCACCCTACCCCACCAAGCCTCTGGATCCTGGCCTGAACCCTCACTGAACCACCCCGCCCCACACCACCACCCAGCACCCACCTACTCCGGACCCCACCCCACCCCACTCCACTACGCCTCTGGACCCTCACCTAAACCCTCCACTCCACCCTTCACCCCCGCACCATCAGTCCACCCCCAGTTTTTTTAATTTCTAGCCTTCTAATGACTCACAAATTATGTATACAAAATTTGGTTAAGTTGGCTCTAAATGTAAGAATTTTCATTTATTGACCCCCCCCCCGCCCCGATTTTGGGTGGTTAGTTTTTTCATTTCTAGACTTCTAGTGACCCACAGATTATGTATACAAAATTTGGTTGAGTTTGGTCCAAGAGCAAGAATTTTCATTTTTTGATTAGAATTTGCCAATTTAATTGATTATTATAAAACTCGATAAATTGTTATTTAATTAAAAATATAATTATACGGAATTTATTTATATACCTATATATACATAATCTGTAAGCCACTGGAAAATTAGAAATGCAAAAACTGGGGGTGGGGTGCAGGGTTGGAAGAGTGGCGGGTTCGGGGTCCAGGGGGCATAGCAGGGGTGCAATGCGCGGGGGCGGAACGGGGGTGGTTGTCCAGGGGGCGTGGTGGGGGGTGGTGTGCGGGTGCGGTATGGGGCGGGGGTCCAGGGGCGTAGCGGGACTGATATGGGGGTGGGGTGCCGGGGTGGTTTTTATCGGAATTTTAAATTAAAAATAATATTAATATATAACTTTTAACTGAAGCAAAAAGTTGCCGAGCATCGCTCGGTGGCTCCAGGTACTTTTGATTATTTCTTTATTATTCTTTAATTTAAATTTAATAATTCATTTTTTTATTAAATATACATTTTAATGAATGAGTGTCTCATCTTCTTTTATCTAATCTTCGACCTGTCAATTGTCAGTTGTATTAATGTCAATGCTTACCTAATTGTATTATTACATTAGATGTAGAATATTTATTTCATTTATTATTATAAACAACATTTGGTTATACAAAATTATTCATAATGATATTCAATCATTTTATGACATTAGTTTTTACTATTTTATACATTTCGTTTGTAAAATCAAATATTTTATTTGATGTTATAAATAAATTTGATAAAATAGAACCCTGTGAGGAATATTGTCAACAATCAGAGGAAGTTGTAAGTAAACTTCTCATTACACTATTATATTAATAAATACTAATCATTTATAAAAATAATCTTAAACGTTTATTTAAAATCCAAACGTTTCGGGATAATTTTTTCCATTATCAATGGAATTTTATGAAATTAGAAAAAAAAATTTTCTTTAGAGGGATATAAAGCAAATATAAACAAAAAATAAATATTTTGAAAATAGACAATGATACAAATTGTCTTGGAGATGAAATTTCCTTGAATAAAAATAAAAAATTTACGAAAAATTATTTTTCTTAAATTTTTTTTTGAGAAATATAAAAAAAAAACAGCTTATATCTGTCGTTTTGTTTATTGAATTTTCGTTGTTTGAGATTTTGATCATTTCTAAAATTGATATTTTTTTATAAATTCCATTTTTTTATCTAAAAATTTGGGAATATAAAAGTAAAAAAAAAATCAAATTACCAGACAAATGAACATTGGTGTAGTTAGGGGATTTTCCTAGGGGGGGGGGGGGGCAGCCGCAGTGGCCAGGGTTCAGCGAGGTGTGGCGACCGCCCAACCAAATTTTTGTTGCAAAAAATTGCAAGTTTTTCCTTCATAAAATGAAAATTACTGATCCTAGAACTTGATTCCTATCTCATTCTATAGGAAATCTTATTGACTTGAACGTTTACTTGGACCACTTTTTTGATAAAACTCTTAGATTTATAGATATCCAGCATTTTCCATGACGCATGAGGATTCGGATCATATCCTGTCCGGAAAATGTAGGATATCTATAAATCAGAGAGTTTTAACAAAAAAAGTGGTCAAGTGGTTCAAGTCAATCAAATTTTCTAGAGAATGAGATAGAAATCAAGTTTCTAGGATGAGGGCTTTTCATTTTATGAAGGAAAAACTGAGATTTTTTTGCAAAAAATTGCATTTTTTAAAAATTTCAACCTCATTGCGACACGGGTTACCATTATCCAATTAAGATGAAACTTTGTTTAAATTGTAGTAAATTTAATCCAGTTTTAAAATGTACAGAGTCTTCTTTGATGAAAACGCGCTTTTTCATGGTCAAAATGGGAAAAAATCGAAAAAAGTGTGAGTTTTAAGGATATTCAAAAGTGATTCTAGGGGCTGTTTTTTGGATCCCCATTAAAAATTGAACTACTAGACCAATTTTGCATTTCTTTTTTTTAATCAACGCGAAAAATTGTCCTCTTTAATTTACTATAGAACGGTTATTTATAAAATATCAACTGTTTCCGAGTTATAAGCGAAAAACTGGAAAAAGTTCGAAAATTTCGAGGGTTTTCGGCCGCTAAAAGTTATCCCCCAGACTTTGGAGGTCGCAAACTTAGATTTGGCATATCCACACTATACTAAACGACCCTAAAAATATATATTTTCCCGCAATTAATATAAGCTGAAACCACCCTATTTACTGGGCTATATGGGAAGATAATTTTTTTTTGAGATCTACATTTTTCAATCTGTATTGATTTTTTAAGAATAAAATTAATCTCATAGCATAAATAGTTATTGAGATATTGACTCGATTTTTCTAGGGGGGGCAGTGCCCCCTGCCCTGCCCCTTGCCTAACTACGCGCATGCAAATGAAAAGGAAGATTTGGAATGTGTTTTTCTAATAAAAAAAATTTAGAGACAAATAATTTTTCGTAAATATTTATATTTTTTTATTTTTATTCAAGGTAATTTCATTTCCAAGACAATCTGTAATATTGTCTATTTTCAAAATATTTATTTGTTTATATTTGCTTTATATTCCTTTCTTAAAGCAACTATTTTTCAAATTTCTTAAAATTTCATTGATAAAGAAGATGAAATTCTCCCGAAACGATTGAATTTTAAAATAAAACTTTTAAGATGTTTTTATAAAACATTTATATTTATAAAACAATTAATAACATTTTTTTCAAAGTACACTATTATTTTAATAAATAAATTGCTCTTTTATATTCTAACACATTGTAATTATGATTTCTTTTCTTTTACAGCAATGCAATTCCTGTTGTAGTCGTGGTTGTCGATTTTTTTCATTAATTTATATGGTAGAACACGGGGATACAAATAGCACGAAAGAATCTTGTGATTCATGTTTGTATTTTTTTTTTATATTAAGTTTTAAAATATCTTACAATTAGTAATCTATATTATGAGCGGATCCAGTTCAAAGCACCCAATGATATTTGTTGTAGGCATGTTAATAATTAAAAAAATATAAAATAAATCTTGTTTTGGACAAATTAACTTTTAAATGTTAGTTTTAATTTTTTCTTAAAGCAATTTTAGCTTCGAAAGTTAAATAATTTAATCAATAATTTTTTATGTTAATTCTATATATATGGAAAATTATTTTATTATTTTTTGAAAAGGAAAAATGAATTGTGCACCCGACGGGATTCGAACCCTTGCTCTCTCTCCTTTAGCCGAAGAGCGCCTTTTCCGCGAAAAAGAAAAATGGCATTTGATTCTAAGAGCATTCCTGGCTGGATCATCAGTGACCTTGTTGGTAAAGGCGCTCTTGGACTAGTCACAACGTGGAAAAACCCAAAGTACACAAACATATACAAGAAAATAGGTATCATTTAAAGACTAATAATATAATATAAACCTTTTTATTTTCACCCTATTAAAAAAAGAGAAAAATAGAAAACAAGTTTTTGTTCTTGTAACTTTTCCTGTAAAATAAATAATCGAAAACATCTTAAAAACCAACAACTTTATATAATCAATGCACTTAACACTGATTATTCTAAATAAACCTTAAATATCTAAAGCCTAAGCAAAAAAGCAGTATAAGCATTAATGTACTGTACTAATGCCATGTATCGTACTAGACAGGAGACTGCTCATAGAAACTAATTATAAAACATACGTATAAAATCTGTAACCTTATATAGAATAATATTACTAATGTAAAAACCTACTGTATAATATTGTAAATAAATGTTTTTAAAGTTTAAAAGCTCTTCGGCTAAAAGAGAGAGTCACGGGTTCGAATCCCTTTGGGTGCTCAATTAATTTTTCCTTTTCAAAAAATAATAAAATAATTTTCTAAATATGTAGAATTAACATAATAATTTATTGATTATATTTTTTAACTTTCGCGGCTCAAATTGATTTAATAAATCTAGTTGTTTAATTGAAAAGATTTTGTTTCGCCGACAATAGCAGATTTTTTGATTCATAAAGAAAAATCAATTGTCCTCTGCTCAATGCAAATAAACAAATATATAATTGATTTGTTAAAGCAGTGATTCTCAAACTTTTTTTTGGTCACGGTACACTTTTGATAATTTAAAAATTTGACGGCACACCACCAATAAAATAAATTAATAGAATTTTATTTGGTTTATTGATTTATGTACCTATAGAATTATCATAGGACATTCTGTATCCTGTAAAATGTTACTACCTCTTTAGTTCAATTGATCAAATAAATATTTGGATTAAATATAGTGTTAATTGATAAAGAAATGTAAAAAAAAATTTCAATTCTGGCCTAGCACTGGTGGCACACTTCAAGAATCTCGCGGCACACTAAAGTTCCGCGGCACAGTGGTTGAAAATCACTGTTAGAGGCTATAATTTCGAAGGTTGGACCTTCATCAGCAGATTTTACTACCGTTCATTCCATGAGAATTCAAACCATAGATTGACATTCAACATTAATATTTTTAAATATAGGTCACTGACCACATAGATTTATTTTATATATTTATAATTATTAATGAATATTCTTACCAACTAGTGTATTACATTATTTCTACTGAACATTTAAAGTTCTGATTATAACTGAATCGGGCCGAAACCTTCAACTCCTACCCAGCCCATAAAATCCCCTTTTCTTCTTTTCACGATGGAGGGCCCAAGCTTAGGCCTTTAGGAGATGCACCTTTTTGGTGTATCTCCTTCTCATATCAATATCATTAAAAAAAACTTGTCATTTGAGAAAAATAATAATTTTTTCTTTATTCACCTGGCTGATCGGATCTGGGTTCACTCATATATAAATTTCAGCCATAACAATTATTTATGAATAATCATTAATCTACCAATTTTTACTTTTTCTGTTTAGCATGCGTAGAATCATATCAAGAGCCGAAAATTCGAGATACCTGTCAAATGGGATGTACTTTTATGGCTGATCAGCATAAAGTAAAATTATTTTTTTAAATCAATTAATATAATTACAATACAGTACTCTCAGTAATCATTTGCATAAGCAGTAAGGAGGGGTTCAAACCCCCCCCCCCCGATTTTGTTGAAAAAATAAAACAATTAAAAAAGGACAGAATTTAAATTATTTCTTTATATATAATTTATATTATATATTTAAAATAAAACATTCACGTAAATGAATTTTCCTACCAAAGATCATGGTATTTAGTCCCCTCCTTCTTTTTACTGGTGTTAAGACCATACCTCTCGAGGCTGATCCTTTATTATCAATCCTAACTAACTACACCATGTCTGTAATCCGACCTATATTGTACTGGGGAGTGTCAGATAACTGAATTTTGAATAAAATAAATTGCAAAGGATCGTTGCCAAACTTAATCCAAAGTCATTTGAAATATTAATATGTTTATTATCATTTCCGTCCATAATTTAATTTATAATTTGAAAGTTTATATTGGGAAAATAAGGACAAGTTTTTTATGTGTGACTTTTTTATTTATCCACCAACGTTTCGTCGACTTTGCCGACTTCTTCAGGGCTTCAAATAGTCATGTTACACATTCGTCTAAATTTTCTTATTATTTTCGTTACCATTGAAGGCCATCAGAATACAATTTTCAAAAAATATTTGGCACATTCACAAAAAAAACACAATTTTTCTCTTTATAATAACAATTTCATTAATACAACAGAACAGAAATCACATATATACAAAATAAGGCAACCCTGTTTTTTTAAACTAGAATAGAATATTTTTTCTTCTCCGTTTTATCCCTACATACAGAAATCTCAACTTCGAATTTTTTGTGAATGTGCCAAATATTTTTTGAAAATTGTATTCTGATGGCCTTCAATGGTAACGAAAATAATAAGAAAATTTAGACGAATGTGTGACATGACTATTTGAAGCCCTGAAGAAGTCGGCAAAGTCGACGAAACGTTGGTGGATAAATAAAAAAGTCACACATAACTTGTCCTTATTTTCCCAATATAAACTTTCAAATTATAAATTAACATGTTTATTCCTTTATTATTAATCAGATATCACTGGCTATTTGCAGTCCATGTTGACTTAAATTCAAAAATAGCCATCGATTCTCATCTAATACTTGAGGAATTCTACTTTGGATTTTTGACGGTTCGATTATCATTGGTAACCATTGCTGAAGACATGTAGGAATTGACTTAAAATCAAAAATTACGATCGATTCTTATCTAATACTTGAGGAACCTTATTGCATTTCATTTTTGATGTTTTGACCATTAATGGTAACCTCTACTGAAAACATGGAAGAATAGACTTAAAATCAAAAAGTCTAAATTCTTTTTGGTAAACAACTCAACCTTGACTCAATACTTCGCATTGGATAAAGTGAAAATGGAACTTCAAGAACGAAATCACTTGGTTTATCACTTCACCTACTTATAATTTTCCACATTTTTATTTCATTTTATATTTTGAAATGTAAAGAGTTCAAGTCATTTAATTTTAAAAAGTTTCTAAAAAAAATTTCAAAAATTTTCTTTACTTTATTTAAAATAATAATAAGTTGTTTTAGGGAAATAAGGACTATAATAGCTTATGCAAATATTTTTTATTTTATGCCAACGTTTCTTCAACTTTGTTGACTTCCTCAGGAGCTCAAACAAATTAACTTCTTTGCAATTTTGTCATTTTATAAATATGCAAAGAAGTTAATTTGTTTGAGCCCTGAGAAGTCAACAAAGTTGAAGAAACGTTGGCATAAAATAAAAAATATTTGCATAAGATATTGTCCTTATTTCCCTACAAGAACTTATTAATTTAATAGATGGACATAAATAATCAAAATAATTTATTTAAAACGTTTCACCAAGAACTTACCTGGCGCAGAGTTTACCATGATCATGAAGGTGTTTACTTCATGGCGAGACCTGTCCATTGCACTTCGGACGGGTTGACCCGTGCGATTGCCCCAAATGTGGGCAACTCGGGTGCGTCCCTTAACATTATTTAATTCTATTTTGAATAATAATTACATTAGTTATTTTTGTACTATCAAAAAATTCTCTTTTTCTATTATCATAATGTCCAGCCTTGATTTACTTAAATTCATTATAGTTATTTTAATTTTAAAATTAATTCATTTTCTAATTTTAATCTTCTTTTTAGAATTATGTTTTGGGTTCCAAGATTTCTCTTTCGTTATATCTTGACGAAATTGGTGTTTCTCAAGATTTACTCATTTTTCAACCTCAAGAAATTGATCCTGATTATGTTTTGAATGATCCTGCTTTACGTCGTCAATTTCTTATGACAGCTGATGACGGACTAATACCACAATCACGAATTAATACACTCCCTTATGAGGTAATTGAAAATTTTATTTTTCCTATCTCCATGGCTAGCTAGTTCTACAGATGGACTAAGGGGGCAGTGTTGCCAGGTGGCTACCCTCACAATTCCCCACCTCCCATCAAAAAAAATCCCCACTTCATTCACTTAGGTCAAAAGACAGTAGTTACTTTCCATTTAATAAAACTTACCCTCCATAACAAAATTCAAAATTCAAAGTATCTGACTATAGAGTAATATAGAGTGGAAGGCTCCATAAGGAGCCAATGTATTTTAGCGTATACGAGTTACAGAGCACTCTGGCGAATCCAGGGCAAAACCATTGGCCAATAAAATAGCGAAAACCGCTCTCTTCGGGGCAAATTTTGGTGACATTATCAAGAGTAAAAAATACACTTATATATAAAGGGTATGTATCTTTTATCTATGACAAAGGCTTTGAATGTTCTATGATCTTTGGATAACTAAGAGTTTGCTAAGTGCAGTCGCTTGATAGCGCTTTTTCTATATACGGTAGCCTTCCACTCTATATTACTCTATGTATCTGACCAGTCTAATTCGCGGTCTTTTTCGCCAAAAAATTTATTTTAGACAAAATAAATATATTCTTTTCATAGTTCAGATTGCACCCCCGTTCCTCATACGATTAAAATTGTTTGGGGGCGAAGGAGAAAACTTTATTTTATTTCTGGAGGAATTAAACATATATAAGTTGAAACCCGTTGCCATCGTTCATGGGTGAAAGCCACCTTCACAAACTACATGACCAAACCTTGCCCTCCCCCTCATTCTATTCATCCTTGGTCCAGCACCCTAAAGTTCAACCCCTCTCAACCCAGTGACCCCCCCCTCCCCATATTTAATAAATTGAATTTTTTTCTTGAAATTCCAAAATACTAATAAAATATATTAGTATTTTTTATTAATTGTTCTTGAAAAGAACGTACTTTAAAATTTGTTTTGTTTTAAATTAAAATATATTTGAATAGACATACTTACATACATTTCATTTTCTAGAAAATCAAAAGAGAGTGGATGACAATCTATTAGATCTAAGATGTAATGGATTATTTTTGAATATATGTCAGAAGAATTACAAATGAAGAAGATCTTGGAAGAATCGGAGAAAGAAGAACTTTGTGGAAGAGTCTGAGGAAGAGAAGGGGGTCAGATGATGGGGCATATATTGAGACACGGGGGATTGCTTAGGGATATCTTTGTACCCTTGAATTTTATGAGAAAGTTGATAAGGGTCCCCCTTATCATCAAATTTCCAATTTTTTTAGAAAATAAATATTTGAATTTCAAAGGGATTATACTTATTTCTAGTAGAGTATTTGATAAAGATATAGGAAATTATAATTTCGTCAACGAAACTCGAAAAAATTTCTTTTTGTACCCTTGAATTTTATGAGAAAGTTGATAAGGGTCCCCCTTATCATCAGATTTCCAATTTTTTTGGAAAATAAATAGAAAAGGGGAGAGGAAGGCCCAGATCAAAATATTTCGATAAAATAATTGGGGATTGCAGGCATTCAAACAGCTGGCGGGGGACAGTGCCGAGTGGAGACGGGTGATTGCGTCGAACCAGTCTTAGGATTGTGTACTCAATGATGATGATGGTTGTTTTTACCCTCTCTGGAACCCGAGTGTAAAAATTATCAATCATTATATTCAATTTGGATAAGTCATGCTATTGCCCTTCAAATTTTGAAGAAATTCAAAATTCGAAACACTCAACCACTTTTATTTAAACTATATGGCATGGCTATGTATTTGAATTTAGAATCACTAGACCCCGAAATTTTACAAATGAAGATTTAAATCTTTCGGTGAAATATTATAGCGCGTTTACATTTATTTCAGAAGGGTTCATCTCACAGGGTAACTAATTGGGAGAATTGCTAATTTTGGCACTGGAGTTCGATTCCCCAGGGGGTAAAAACAACCCTTCTGACATATAATTATAGGTGAGACCCTCTTGTGATTTTCTTAGAAAATTTAAAATCTATTTTTCGCCAACTTGAACTCTTATACTTCTGCATTAATTTAATATACATAGTAGCTAAAACCGAGGGGTGAACCGCGATTGGAATTAGGTGTACACCGTCTTTGGAATTACTTTGGAATTCATTAGATAATCTATTGTCATCTATTGTCTTCCACTTGGAAATGAAAGTGGAAATGGAAGTAGCTGTACACAATTTTAGGTCGCGTTTCACCCCTCGGCTAAAACTATAGAAATATTTAATGTTTTTTGAATTTTGAACTTCTTTTTTTACTGATTTATTTTTTATAAATCTTAAAAATTATAATGTGGTCAAAATATTTTTTTTTTAAACCAAATCATTGAAAAATCATTATCAAAGAGAAAAATAAAGGAGTTAAAATAAAATATAAAAAATTATAAATATATTTTAAAAAAATGATAAATTGTCTTGTGTTATGATTAATCTAATGATAACGAATTGTAATTTGTTAAATAGATTCATCCATAACCAGGGCCGCACCAAGCTATTCGGCCGCCCGTGTGCAAACTTTAATTTTACCCCCTCTTTATAGTCTTTTTAAGTGTCTGTCTAGCAGTTTTGCCGCTCTTTGACTTGGCCGCCTGTGTGTTTTGCACACATTCGCCCTATCGTCGGCGCGGCCCTGTCCATAACATCTAAAATCTTTTGATGGAAATCTTTGGTCATGTTATTTGTTAATGAGCATACATTTCTATTTTTTTTTCTTTTTTTTTTTTTACTTGTTTGTTAAATTGTTGTAATTAATTTGTATTGATATGTATTGTAGCTAGATTGTATTGATGTTTGGAGGACCTAGCCACCGAGGATTTGTGCCTCTAAGCAGGTCGAGAAATAAAGATTTATTTATTTATTTATTTATAAAATATTAAAACTAGGTTATGCTCAAGTCGAAATGGATCGATTAAACGTTTATCCCTGATTAATTTTTCTTTTTTGAAAACAATTATTTTCTCCCCATTTTCAATTAAATTTATAAATCATGGACACGAATCATCCTATATCTTAATAATTAATAAAACTAAAGATTTGAGCATCTTTTTTTTGAAAATAGTTGGAATGATTTTCAAAAAATCAGCTCGGGTTCAGATTAACCAAGATGTATTTTAAAAGAGAAAGAATTCAATCTTTAGGACGAATTCTAAGATTTTAGTGGAAATATTATTAAATTGCGATATCAGAGGGGATTCATCCCCTCAGGAGTCGAACCTGAGAACTAACATGTTTTTTCTGTGCTTATATAGTATATTGCGATTCAGAGTTCAGAGAGAGGTTTTTTGTCTCGAGGGTGTGAGCTGACTGCCCGGAAAGCATGTTAGTTCTCAGTTTCGACTCCTGAGGGGACAATCCCCTCTGATATCGCAATTTTATAATATTTCTACTAAAATCTTAGAATTTGTCCTAAGATTGAATTCTTTTTCTTTTTTAAAATACATCTTGGCTAATCTGTACCCGAGCTGATTTTTTAAAAACATTCCAACTATTTTGAAAAAAATAGCTGTTCAAATCTTTAGTTTTATATTTAAATAAGAGGACTTGTATGAAAAACTTTTTTTCATTTTAAGCTAAATTTTTTAATTTCCGTTATAGAATAATGGAGTAAAAAATTTCGGTTCTTATATAATATATTGTGATTCAGAGAGAGGTTTTTGTGGGTGTAAACTGACTGCCCGGAAAGCATGTTAGTTCTCAGGTTCGATTCCTGAGGGGATGAATACCCTCTGATATATTCTATAAATACTATCACGGCAGGTTCTCTGATGAGATAAAATCAATAATTCCCCCAAAGCATGCTTTGCGCATAGCACGCGTTTTGCCGACTCCCAACACTCTTTCGCGGTCAAATTGGAAAAGTGCCGGACCACTTCATTCGCCAATACATATATCCCCATGACTTCAAGGAACTGGAACTCTCTCCCAGCCTCCATCTTTCCCAGCACTTATAATCTTCAAACCTTCAAAACCCGAGTGCATAGACACCTACGTCTACACCCTCTCACTTAATCAACTTTCCCTTCTCTTCGGTAATGCAAGGGTCTTTCGAGATCCATAGGAGCTGCATCTTTACTGGTGCACCCCTTCTTGCATTCGATTGCATTAAAAAAAAAAAAAAAAAGATCAAACGTTAATCTCTGATTAATTTTTTGTTTTTGAAAACAATTATTTTCTTCCCTTTTCAATTGAATTTATAAATCATGGACTCGAATCATCCTAATGCATTCATTATTCATTCATTCTGTGCTTATATCATATATTGCGATTCAGAGAGAGGTTTTTGTATCGAGGGTGGGAGCTGACTGCCCGGAAAAGCATGTTAGTTCTCAGGTTCGACTTCTGAGGAGAGATGAATCCGCTCTGATATCGCAATTTATAATATTTCTACTAAAATCTTAGAATTTGTCCTAAAGATTGAATTCTTTCTCTTTTAATAATTAATGTATTTGAAGTGTCAAGAAAACACATAACTGATAATAAATTTATATATACAATTTCTAACTGTGGTGGTCTTCAGGGTCCTCTGCAATGCATCCCAGGACCCACTATTTATTGTCTAGGCATAGGTGTTTTTTTTTTTGGAGGGGGGATCCACTTGGTCCACAAATCTGCTAATCCGGCTTTGCTTACTTTAATGTGAAAGAATCATTAATAATTGTTTGCTGTGTTGTTTTCAGCGTATTCCTGGCACTGGCCCTGACGACTTGGACCTGAAGGCAGCTGGCGGGGGCGGCGGCTGGCTCGACTGCGTGGCTCGACGATCTGGAATGCCTCGGCTGGCTCTTACCTCTGTATTCCTCCTCGTCATTATCCTCTCTTTGTTTCTCTGTATTGCCCCCGCAGATCCCAAAACCCCGATTCCTCCTCCTCCCTACACTGCTCTACCAATTCCAAGCAAAGCTTGATTTAATCAACTCTACATACATTACTTTAAAATAAAATCTACTTAATTCTTATATTTTATTAAAAATCATTCCATTTCTCAATGGATTCGGCAAGATTTCAAATTAATTCCCAACCGAATATTCATTGTTATCTAGTCATTTTAAATCATTATCTGTAATAGATATTTATTACATAGATTAAGTTATGTAATTTGTTGTGCTATGTTATAAAGTGTTGTAGATCTCTTAAAAGTGAATTTCCTAAATAGGCTGTAATTAAAAGCTGAATTCAAATGTATGTTGTAAATTAGTAAATCCAGATAAATTGATATTTAAATGGTATTATCTTTTTCATTTTGTTCTACTGGTCATGAGATTTTGCTCAAAGCCTGAAATACACTGTTCAAAATAGTCTTGGGAACAAAACATTTTTGTCAGTATCTTTATAAATAGATTTAGTTCTTTTTAAAATGAGCACTCATTCTATTTAGTGATATCCTAGAATAATATCTAGGAGATTATGAAACCACCAAGATTTGATATTTTTCATGAAATATTCACTAAAATTACGAGTCGAAACAAGGTAAATGCATAAAAATATCTTGTGTAAAAAATAACTCATCCACTAAAGGATTAGATGAATACGAATTTGGAGTATACAGGGTGTTTCGGGAGGAATAGTAAATATTTTGGGATGTGGTAGTATAGACGAATTTCAATAAAAAATGCCATATAACATGTGTGCAATTGTTATTGAGTACAGAGATACAGCTGAGTTCAATGCATTTTCATTTCGTGTCTTGGTACACCGGTTAATATCGGTCGCTAAGGGCCTATTTATCGAATGTCAGCAGTAGAGAGTTCATGTTCAAGTTGTGAAGTTGTTCTTTAGTTTACATTAAAGTTTTCATTGTGATTTGTTGGCCAAGTCTACTGTACTGTAGCGTGTAAACATGCCGCACGTATTTACGCATGTTGAGTATGCCGATATGGTATTTATGTATGGATTTTGTAATGGAATCTCTGCTGCTGCTTGTAGAGAATACGGCATACCATTTCCTAACCGCAGACTATCCAGATTCAAGAGTGTTTACTTGTGTGGTCAAAAAACTGGTACAGTGCCCAGCAGTCATATTGCATCTGAACGTGTAACGCTGTATCTTTGTACGCAATAAAAATTGGACACATGTTATATGGCATTTTTTATTGCAATTCGTCTATACTACCACATCCTAAAATATTTACTATTCTTCCCGAAACACCCTGTATTTAGTAATAAGGAAACTCGTCAAAAAACGGGCTTCGTTTTTCTGGAAGGGATAACGAACAGCATAATATATATAATCTCTACCATAAAGGAGTGTTTATTTATTAAAATAAATCTACAATAAGCAGAAGTATTCCCAAAAAAACAAATCAAAAGTCTGTAGAATAAAAATTGGACACATGTTATATGGCATTTTTTATTGCAATTCGTCTATACTACCACATCCTAAAATATTTACTATTCTTCCCGAAACACCCTGTATTTAGTAATAAGGAAACTCGTCAAAAAACGGGCTACGTTTTTCTGGAAGGGATAACGAACAGCATAATATATATAATCTCTACCATAAAGGAGTGTTTATTTATTAAAATAAATCTACAATAAGCAGAAGTATTCCCAAAAAAACAAATCAAAAGTCTGTAGAGATTGTGGTGTTAGTGCAAGGTGAAACATCTTTAATAAAGATAAAAGTAAATAAATATTATATGAAATATTCATTTACAATGAGTTGAGGATTCAGGGTCACTTGTTTCACGTTGAAATTAAAAAAAAAATTAAATCTTATTTTTTTAATTTCAACTTGAAACAAGTGACGTTGAATCCTTAACTCATTGTAAATGAATGTTGCATATAGTATTTATTTACTTTTAACTTTAAAACAAAAGTCTTTTATTCCCTAGACCATTTTTTTTTTTGGGCAGTGTAACTTTGAGTTTCGACTATTGACTAGCGAATTTGTTATCCACCCAAGGAGTAACTAATGGCTGGTAATAGTTGGCAACTAATAAAATAATTTAGAATTTTATTATAAATTAAGATAAAATTCTAATTGCTCATGGCCACATCCCATTTTACTTATTTCAATTGTTATTTTACTTTTAACTAGACTCAATAACAATCAACATAAATGAACGGTGTTATTGTTTTTTCCTTAAAATTTAATTCATGAAATTCTAATTATTTTTTATTTTAGTTTAAAACAACAACTAATTATATATTTTGAAATTATTTATTGGTAAGTATGTAGTTAAGTAGTGAATTACTTTTTACCTGATTGGAGATTGTCTCTTAAGATCAATTATTAGATTCAGTGGTGGACTAGAAGTATTTGATACCGGGGGCGGACTCTCATTTTGACCCCCCACCCACCAAATATTTATTTTATTTTATTTTTTGTTCTTAGATAATATTGATAAAAAAAAGAATGTGAAGCATTTATCTGTCAAGAAAAACTAGCATTTCTGAAAAAAATTGCTTTTCAAGTTTTTGTATGCAAAGACACTTTGCATTTCTGAAAAGAAGAATTTTCGGGGGGGGGGGGGGGGTGACACTGCAAAATCCGAATGAAAAGTCGAAATTTCAAAATGATCAATGAGTAACTTTTAAGATGGAGCAAGCTTTGATTGAGGGTTAATTAACCATAATTAACAGGTTATAATAAAACCCCCATAATAATGTCTTTTAGGGATAGATAATGAGAAGTTTGAGATCACTCTTGTAGGAGTTTTAATATAAGTGTGTTATTTTTCACGTTGCTGGAAGAGGAAACATTGAGTTATTAACTCCGGAAGGTGGTTGCTTCTGACTTTGCCGAATGAATTGGCTAATCTTTTTTCCCCGAAGAGGTGTTGGAAATCTCCGTGAAATGCGCAAAACAAGCTTTTGGCGGAATTTATGCGGACTGGTGGTTCTCAAACTTTTTAAGTCATGACACACTTGAAGTCCTACAAAAAATCGCAGGCACACTATACACAAAAAGGTAATAAATATATAACTAAAAAATCATTTAAAAATACCTCATCACACATGTCTCTTTGGGATTTCTTGGGGCGCACCTAGGAATGTCGCAGGGCATACCCTTTGGCAACCACTGGTCTATATTGTTGAGACTAAGGTATTGGTGTACTGGAGTTTTGATCGTTGTAATGTGATAATAGAACTTGGGATATAGAGAGTGTGAGTCTCTAGAAATAATAGAAAAAAAACGAATTGAAGATAGGTTTATTTTGTCATCTTTCCAATTTGAAATTCAGCTAATTGTGTACTAAAGCAACCAATACATATATATAAACGGGGAAAACATTGAAAGAGTCACACAATTCAAATACCTGGGCTGTATGCTCAACAAAAAATGGGATCCAGGACAGGAAGTGCGGTGCAGGGTGGAGCAGGCTAGAGCGTCGTTCTTAAAGCTTCGAAGATTCTTTGTGAATTGAGATCTGAATATCAAACTCAGGCTCAGGATGTTAAAAAGCTATGTGTGGTCTGTCCTATACGGAATGGAAGCATGGACCTTAAAGATGATCCCGGTCAACAAAATTGAAGCCTTTGAAATGTGGACTCTGCCACGAATGCTTAGAATTCCGTGGACCGATCGTGTGAGAAATGAACAAGTCATTCTAAGAGCCGGGCTAAAGGAAAGAGAGCTCTTCAGGCACATAAGGGAGAGGAAGATTACATATCTGGGACACATCTTGCGCGGAGAGCAATACCACTTCCAACGCCTCATTCTCCAAGTAAAGATCGAGGGGGGAAAGAGAGGACTGGGAAGAAGAAAACTATCCTGGTTAAGAAACATCCGCCAGTGGACAGAAATACAAAATATTCAAGACCTTCAAACGGCTGCGGCTGAGAGGATCATCTGATGAGAGAAGGGACTAGAAGTAAGGTGGACGACGGACGCCAACCCAGGAATCTGTATGGCACCATAAGAAGAAGAAAGTACTAAAGGCAAAGAATGATTTTGAGAGAAACAGAAACTAAATGACAAAAATACCATTTTTGTTGAGGAATAAAGCCAGAAAAATGTGAAAAATCGTACTAAATTCAAAACTATTGCTTGTCAATTTATTCCACACATTTACGAGGAATAATAGGAGATTTGATATTCACTATAAGATCAAACATCCTTTGTAACTAAGGGCTTACTCACCCTTTCTGGGGGGTGGGGGTGGGGGGATTATTGCTTATAGTGGGGAGAGGGGGGGGGGGTGTAGCATGGTAGACAAAGCCGCTTCCAATTAGTCCGCCACTGATTATCGATATCTTTCTTAAAAAGAGACTGATAACATCAAAACTATGCTTTTTATTTAGATTGGTTTAGATCAATTTAAAATAGCAATCATTATCTGCAAAGGTTGTCAATACATTTATTTTTTTAGTATCTCTGTCTCTTATTAATTAATCTAAATATACATAGGATTGGTGTTGCAAAAAACTATTATCTCATTGAACGATTAATGCTTAGCAAATATGTTTTATAGAGAATTGACAAATAAAAAAAAAACATGAAACTATAAAATATTAGAAATGATATACCTAATATTAAATACACATTCATATATATATATATATATATATATATAAATATACAATTTTTTTTTTAAATATAAATACCTATATTTAGAATAAAATAATTTCAAATCAAAAATTTTTACCATTTGCATATTTATATTAGATTTTATGGAATAAAAATTATGAAATTAATGATTTTAATCTTTTTTTTATACATATAATGTAATTAATTTGTAAAATATTGAGTTATAATAAAGTTTCAAAAACCCTATTATTTTCATTTTTTATTTAATTTTTCTAAAATGCTTTTTGGGAATTTGTGTGTTTATTTGTAAAAATTCCCTATTTTAACCGACTTCAAAAAAGGAGGAGGTTCTCAATTCGACTGAATATTTTGTTATTATGTTACCTGATATCTTCGCCAATTGTGAATCTATTTTGATAATTTTTTTTTGCATTGGGTTCAGTATAGTTTCCGATTGGTCTCGTTTTTTTTTCATTGGTATTGGACTTTTTTTGTTATGTTTGTTCAGGCATAACTTCTTTGTTTATGAACCGATTTTAATTATTCTTTCTGCATTTTGAACAGTATTTCTCCAAGATAGTCAAGATATCTATTTATTTATTTATTTTATGTATGTTCAGCGAGAACTTTTTACCACGTGGACCGATTTCTATGATTCTTTTCTTATTGTAAAGGGGTGGCCCCATATTAATTTGGTCAAGTTCTGATGATATGATCAATGAAGAAATAACGTAAATCTCCAATTCTTATGAACAAATAATCGAAATTATAATAAATGAAATCTTTTATAAAAAAACAATCTTAAAACATTCATTTAAAACCCGCTAACATTTCGAGATAATTTCTCTATTTATGAATTGAATTTTATTATCATTTTCTGATTCATTCGCCCGATACTTTATCTTTCGAGATGCATGCAAGGTATTATATTAAGTCACTATTAATAACATCACTAAAAAATAAAAATAAAAAAAATTTAAAAAAAACGACTTCAAAAAAACTAAATTCAACAAATAAAATAATAAGAACTCAAAAAATCAAATAAAATGCACTAAAAGGTATAAAATAATTATCTAATTTAGTTACAACTAAACGACGAAATATTAACATGAAATTACTTTTTGAAGTCGGTGCTAAACAAACTATATAAGCGAGCTTATCCGCCAAAGGTACTAAGTAAGATCCGTCGAATTCGATTGATAAAATGTATATTTTTGGTACCGACTTCAAAAAGTGATTTTGTTAATATTTCGTCGTTTACTTGTAACCGAGGAGTGAACCGCGATTGAAATTAGGTCTACACCGTCTTTGGAATTATTTGGAATTACTTTAGAATTCATTAGATAATCTATTGTCTTCTATTGTCTTCTACTTGGAAATGAAAGTGGAAGTGAAAGTAGGTGTACACGAGTTTAGATCGCGGTTCACCCCACGGTTGTAACTAAATTAGATAATTATTTTATACCTTTTAGTGCATTTTATTTGATTTTTGAGTTCTTATTATTTTATTTGTTGCATTTAGTTTTTTTGAAGTCGGTTTTATTTTTTTATAAAAATTATTATTTATATTCCTAAATTGATTCATATCTTCTTCTCCGTTTATTCAGCCAGCCAATGATAAAGAGTAATATTGGATTTATTTTGTTTATGACGCTCAAAGGTGAAATAGAAATTTTTTCACAATTCAGTATAAATAAATAAATCTTTATTACTCGACCTGCTTAGTGGCTAGGTCAACCAAACCTCAATACAAATGAACTACAAAAATTAATAAACATCACTACAAATCAATTACAAGAAATCAACAAGTGGTTAACAGACACGAAAAAAATATCGCTTCTTCAAACCAGTAGGGGACAACAAATTTTCGGCTCTCCCGCAGAATATAATTTTAGCAAAGAATTAAAAAAATTGACAAATGTTCAATGTTTAAATGCACTTCTGCACTGGTAAAATCGTCATCTAAATGAATTTAAATTTGTTTCATTTTCAAAGATTTCAAAGAAAATAAACAATAAAATTTCGTACATACCTACTTTAAATTTAAGGACTCTTAAAATGCATAAAGCATTATTATATCTGATAATTTATCTAATATTCTAGTGCTTAAAATTAATTATACATACATAAAATGTAAACTTAAAAATAATTTATTTCAAAGTTTTATATCAAATATCAAACTTCAAATTTGTTACTAAAATAATTCAGTTACATGTTTTCATAAAAGTGTAATCTTTCCAGAGGGAAATAAATATATGTATGTGTATGCAGAGCATTTCAGACAAAATCAAAGGCCTGGGACAAAACAAAACTAGGGACACGAAAATAAAAACAATTTAATTATATAGGGATTTATTAAATTTATTTATTTCAAAAAACTTAGCGCGTTTAAACATTAAAAAATTCAATTATTATAATGCACCTAAAATTGTGAAACCCGGGGCAGGTGCCCCTTTTATCCCCCCCCCCTCTGATAGGCTCTGTGTGTATGTACTTTATTTCACTTTATTTCATTTCCATACTAGGTAATTATACTATTATTTAAATGGGTATATTACATAGATATAAAAAAAAATAATTAAATTAATATCTCGGAAAAAAATTAGGTACGAGGTAAAATTTTACAAAAACTTAGCCCTTATGAAATATTTTTCTAATTTGATAATAAAAAATAATTAAATTAAAATTTCCCAAAAAATGAGGTAAAATTTGATAATGCCTATGATAAAATGAAAATTCATTTCGACAGTAATTATATTATTATTTGAGTATCTTACATAAATATTTAAATCTATATATATAAAATTAATTAATTTGAAAGTTTATATCGGGAAAATAAGGACAAGTTTTTTATGTGTGACTTTTATTTATCCACCAACGTTTCGTCGACTTTGCCGACTTCTTCAGGGCTTCAAATAGTCATGTCACACATTCTATTCTATTTTTATAAGAAGAACAGGGTTGCCTTATTTTGTATATATGTGATTTCTGTTCTGTTTTGTATTGATAAAGTTGTTATTATAAAGAGAAAAATTGTGTTTTTGTGAATGTGCCAAATATCTTTTGAAAATTGTATTCTGATGGCCTTCAATGGTAACGAAGGTAATAAGAAAATTTAGACGAATGTGTGACATGACTAATTGAAGCCCTGAAGAAGTCGGCAAAGTCGACGAAACGTTGGTGGATAAATAAAAAAGTCACACATAAAAAACTTGTCCTTATTTTTCCCGATATAAACTTTCAAATTATATATGAAATTAAGGTTTTCTCTGTACATTAGTCCAAATCACGCCAAATTTTGGTTGCACACGTTTCAAGCAAAGATATGAACGAAAACACCCTCAACAAAATTCCTGTCTGTCTGTATGTCTGTCTGACTTTCCGTGGCTTCCGCGAAAGGTTGCTCACGATTCACGTAAAAATGGCTCAAATCATCATTACCAAATTTCATATTTGAATCAGATGTCTTCTAACTTAGGTTTATAGCTATATAACGTTTTGATATTTTGTCCCCAAAAGAGGGTTTGGGAGGGCGCACGAATGAAAATGATCAAATAACTCCTAAACTATTAACTCTACGGCAAATTTTATTATAAGGAAAGTTGTAGGGGATGAGATTTCTGACAACTTTTGTTTAAAAAAATCCTCCAAAAAACCATACAAAAAGGGGGGAGGGGAGGGTGAAAAAATGTAAATTCTTGTCCTTGGAGCAAACTCAACCAAATTTTGTATACATAATCTGTGGGCCTCTAGAGAGCTAGAAATGCAAAAACTAACCACCCAAAAAAAAGGGGGGGGGGACAAAAAATGAAAATTCTTGCTCTTGGACCAAACATAACCAAATTTTGTATACATAATCTGTGGGTCACTAGAAGGCTAGAAATGCAAAAACTGGGTGCGGAGGGCGGGGGTGGAATAGGGAATGGGGTGGATGGGGTAGTATGAGGGTCCGGGGGTGGAATGGGGGTGGGGTGAGCCGGAGTAGGGTGGTGGTGCGGGGGTAGAGGAGTCCAGGGGGCGTAGCGGGTGTGTGTGTGTGTGTGGGGGGGGGGGGGGGGGGGGTCAAAAAATGAAAATTCTTGCTCTTGGACGAAAAAGGTATTCTTTGGCTTCTTCTAACTTAGATAGTATAAAGCAATAGGAATATGAAATTTAGTAATATAGATAAGTATTGTGGAAAAATTCAGCCATGTAGAGTTTTTCAGTGCGAAATCAAAATGGCTCGAGTTGCTTACTGTAAAGGGTAGTAGTCTGGCAGTGTACGCCCATACGAATCGAACTTGGCACTACCGATGCCGTGCAACCAGATATCTATTTAATATAATATTTAAATAATTGTATCATTACTGTGAACATGAAAAAACGTTTCTCTATGAAAATAGTAAAATATTTCATAAGTGGGGATACTCTTTCTAAAATTTTACGTCTTCACTAATGTTGAAAAAAATCTTGTTCGAGATATTTGAATTTTATTACATACTAGCTGTAGGGCCCGCCTTCGGCGGCCCTCTTGCAGCGCAGGGGGCACGCCCCCGGACCCCAAACCCACGAACCCCACCCTCACATTCCACTCCCACCCACCCAGCACCTCCACCCCCGCACCATGTACTCGTGACCAACCCCCGCCCCCACCCCACCCCCCACCCCGCCCCCACCCCGCCCCCACCCCACCCCACCCCCGCCCCACCCCGCCCCACCCCCGCCCCGCCCCCCACCCCGCCCCCACCCCGCCCCCACCCAGCCCCCAGTTTTTGCATTTCTAGCCTTCTAGTGAGCCACAGATTATTTATACAAAATTTGGTTGAGTTTGGTTAATAATTGACCGACTCATCAAAAATCTAGAGTACTTCCGCTGATCCTAGAATGCTGAAATTTGACATACGGCATACCTACTGGTAGAATTTCTTCTTTCTTCAGGACCTAAAATGAAGAGATGAAAGTCACAGGCTTAATTAACATATAGTAAAAATAAAAAAAAGCTAGAATGCTGAAATTTGGCATACTGAGCTTACCACATTAATAAAGAAGGAAATCGAAAAAACGAAAGGTTTAATTTCTGGAATTCTAAAACTTGGCTTGTTGATAGAGCTAGGTGAATTAATAAAGGAGGAAATATCAAAACCGAACCGTTCACTTCTTCATGGCATGAAATGAAGTGATTAAAAAAAAAATAAGTGAAGAGAAAATTTTACAAAAGGTAGACCTTGTGAAATATTTTTCTATTTTGATGGGCAAATGAAGTTTCATTTCCTTAATAATTATACTATTATTTAAATGGGTTAATTGAAAAGTTTTTATTTATAAAGAGAAACAAAGAGGTTGTCCTCTGCTTGATGCAAATAAACATACACACATATATATCAAATATATATATATATGTATATTGTATATACATTATTTATTTGTTTGAGACTATAGTTTCGAAGGCTTGACCTTCATCATCAGTCTTTTAAATTATAAATATTATTTTTCATGGGGTCAGTATCGCCTGGATATTGAAATTTTTTTCTCTTACTCAGCCGATAAGCCAGTTAGCAATAAAAAAAATTATCTTTACGATTTAAATGGGTATCTTACGTAGATATAAATTCAAATATCTCGGAAAAAAATTTCACCCCTAGTGAAGACCTAAAGTTTTAAAAAGGGTTTTATTCGAATGTACTATTCATTTTAGTAAAATGTTCTGGAAAAATCGTGCGTATATTAACTTAAATTAATTTTTTTAGTAGACAAGTATGTTGTTTCGTTTATGATTATTAAAAAAAATGTTGTGTTGACAAGAGACTACTAAACATTTTTTGCGTAACATATGGTCCTATTTTTTTATTCATTTATTATCTTTTTAGTTTTCGTTAGACTTGCTTTAATATCAACGACAACGTCGGAATCTACATAGACTTACTTTACAAAATGAGGCAAGTGTGAAACAACAAATAATTAATTATAATTATTTATTGAACACGAATAAATAATAATACAATTTTAACGTGGACAGAATAAACAATCAATAATACGAATAAGAAAAGTATTTAACATTTTTGACTAAATTTAATATTCCGGCCTCCTGGAGAATTTCACCCATTGGTCAGGGTAAAGTGTAATAATTTTTTCATTTAATTTTATCAGCCAATAGTCGATTCTTTTATCTTTTACAATCACGAGTGAATATTGTAGCTCTTGTCAGAAATCGAACTTGAATTTGAATTATTTTTTAATTTAGAGCTTTTTAACTAAATTCAATTTTTTTGCACGTATAAGAAAAATATTGAATTATAAAATATAAATAAATAACTGTACTAATTAATATTCTCAAAATGTAGTCTGAATTTGAACTTGATTTATGACATTGGTGCGCCTGTATTTAGGCAACATATTGAGCGCAGAAGAATGAAAGCTGCGTATGAGCTAGGCGAGTCCAGTCGTTGATGGAATGCTCGCTCCAGGGCTTAATGCATGGAAGGGAGGTAAGTTGATGGGGCACACACTGAGACACGGGGGACTGCTTAGGGATATCTTGGAGGGGGAATAAAAGGGGAAGGCCCAGATAAGAATATTTCGACAAAATAATTGGGGATATGGGATGCAAGACATTTAGTGATGTCAAAGGGCTGGCATGGGGCAGAGACGGGTGTTTTTTTCTTTTGAAGCTTTGCTTCCTAAAGCGCGCTGGGCAGGGTCTAGATGGGAAAAAGCGACCCCGTAAGATTTCCCCTCCGCTCGTTCTGGGCTGCTGGTAGGGGAAGTGAGAGAGGGCGGGTGAAGTGTCATGCCAGGTCAAGCGAGGGAGAAGTGCCTGTAAAGTGTGTTTATGTACTCAGATTCCACGTGGTAGCTACGTAAAAATAATATTGTTTTATTGTTATTGTAAAGAGTATATTGTAAAGTGTTTATATATCGTGTTGTGTAGTGAATATAGAAGAACGCCTGCACCACGAGGCACGAGTTTTTTCCTCAATAATTTCTTTGAATTTCTCCGAAAGTGCCTGCCATCTGATTGGCCATCCCAGTGGCTCCATTTACCATCTACCGTTTGTTAGTGGTAAAAAGCATTTACTTTGCGACATACAACCGGCCCTTAGAATATCTATTTCGAACTTGTTGCCTTTATCGTCCGAAACTTTGCATTTGTACAGATCGCTTTTTAGATATGTCAAAGTACTCATCATTGATGAAATAAGTATGATTAGTGCGGAACTTTTATGTAAAATTGATTTGCGATTAAAACAAATTACTGGAAACCACTCTGCAGATTTCGGAAACGTAGATATTATTTTGATAGGAGATTTGCTACAATTGCCACCTGTAAGAGCTACACCAATTTATAAGCCGGTTAGAACCCGCTTAGTTGGGCCACAGTTATGAAGAAAATTAAAACATCTACAACTAAATATGGAACCACCATTGATGCAGTTTTTTCAAGATATTCACAAAATATTGAATCACAAATTTACGTGTCTTATTTCATTTATCACAAACCTATAGTTTCTATGATACAAACAAAATAGATCTCAATTGTTTACATATTTTTCAATACATATTCTGTAAATTTTTTTATAATTTATTTCATAAATTTATTATTTGAAAAAAATTCTGTTTCCGACATCTTATTTCATTATTATAATTGATTTGTTTTTACTGAATATTTTTATTTATTATTTTATTATTTGTAATCAATGGACAAAAAGCTTCTACCGACAGTCCCACGACTGTCTGTATTTTTTATTATTAAAATCCGCATGTTCCACATAAAATATTACATGCTATTTTAAAACAATGCAAGCTTCTACTAAACGAAGGATTCCTCTTTCCGACAATATACCTAATTCAAGACAATTTATTTGTTCCACCCCTAGTCTAACGAGATCCTATCGAAGTCCAGTCGCTCCACATACTTCTGAAAGATCTTCTCAAGTCTTCGGTTCTTAAACAACAGATCCTGTGGAGGCGGCCAGCCGAACCCCTCCGTTACACAGTCCCTTATAAAACTCAAACGACTTCCATTGAAAACAGCACAGTCATATAAAATATGTCCCCAACTCTGGCACGAAGCTGAGTCACAACTGCATATCGGATCCGGTAAAATGTTGAATCTATACAAATATGCTTTAATCCTTCCGTGGCCCGACAGCACCTGTGTCATTTTGTATCCTATCCTCAAATTAGAATTTATCCTATCTTTAACATTTGGAAAATATTTTTTCGTTGTCTCCCCTTTAGAGGAAAGCGACCACATAGTGCCCCACTCCTTCAAGCTTCTCTCCTCGGGGTGGTTGTGTCAAACCAGTCTTAGGACTGTGTACTCAATGATGATGATGATGGAATTTTTTTCTATTTTGATAGAGAAATGATTTCCACAGTAATACGGGGTGGGGCATAAAGATCTACCACATTTTGAAGAGGTATATAAAAATGAAAAAATTTAACTAGAAAAAAACTGAATATATTTTTGAAAAAACATAAAATATTTTTTAAAAAAATGTGTTTATATATATATCAGAAAGAAAAAAATAGGGGGGGTCGAGCCAGCTGCCGCCCCCGCCAGCTGCTTTCAGGTCAAATCGTCAGGTCCAGTGCCAGGAATACGCAGAAAACAACACATCAAACAATTATTAATCATCCTTTCACATTAAAGTAAGCAAAGCCGGATTAGCAGATTTGTGGTCCATGTGGCTCCCCTCCCCCCCCCCACAAAAAAACACCTATGCCCAGACAATAAATAGTAGGGGACCCTGAAGACCACCACAATTAAAACTTGTATATATATATATATATATTAGAGGCGACTGTGGGTCAGTGGTTAGAATGTCGGGTCGTAGACTCGAAGTCGCTGGTTCGAGACAGTCTCGGCATATTTGCAGTCCCCTCCTCTTGGAAAGCAATGGCAATCTACCAAGAGTATAATTGCCTACTAGTAACCTCTCCAAACTAGCCGTTCGGAACCGGCGTTAAAAAGTAGGTCCCATATATCTGTGTAAAACAACTAAACACAATCAGCACAGGTATATGTGAAGGGAAGCCGAAACGTCAGGAAGACCTGATATGGCACTTAAAAGAAGATATATATATATATATTATCAGTTATGTGTTGTCTTGACACTTCAAATACAGGGTGGGACATAAAGATCTACCACATTTTGAAGAGGTATAAAAAAATGAAATCATTTAACTAGAAAAAATTGAATATATTTTTGTAAGTACATAATATATTTTTTTTTAATGTGTTTTAAACATTATCAGAAAAAATGGGTGAGGGGTCAAAAATGAAAATTCTAACCCTTTCGACAAAACTATGTATACAAAATTTGGTAAGTTTTTGCATTTCTAGCCTTCTGGGGGTCCACAGAATATGTATACAAAATTTAGTTGAGTTTGGTCAAAAGGGTTAGAATGTTCATTTTTGACCCCCCCCCCCTCCCATTTTGGGTGGTTAGTTTTTTGAATTTTTAGTCTTTTTTGACTCCCTCCTTATGTCTGATAAGTTTAAAACACATTAAAAAAAACATTATTTTATGTTTTTTTCAAAATTATATTCAGTTTTTCTGGTTAAATTTTTTAATTTTTATACCTCCAAAATGTGGTAGATCTTTATTTCCCACCCAGGCCTATTAGATCTTTACTTGCCCCGCCCAGGCCTATTAGATCATTATGCCCCACCCAGGCCTATTATTTGAATGGGTATTTTACAAAGATATTAAAATATATATTGAAATTTAAATATCTCAAAAAACAACAACATTTTCATCCTTAGTGAAGGAGTACGATTTTCATAAAGGGTACCTACCTCCTTTTGAAATATTTTTCTATTTTGATTGGAGAATGAAAATTCATTGATGCTGATAGTTCAATTTAATTTTGGTAGCAAAAACACATAGACAAGGACTATTTGGAATATATAAAAAGCCCAACTTAATTTACCCATAAAAACAATTTAAAATAAATTTGTACATAATTTACTTACTTGTAATCTTTTTACTCAGAACAGACGACCCTGATTAAAGGGATTAGTTATTAAATTAAGTATTATTGCTTGAACATAACAGACACCGATTATTTCATTTCGTTCCGTGTTCGAGAACCATGCAATCGAGTTACAAAAAAATCCCATAATGTTTTATATAAGTTAACGATTTTGCGTTGGGCTCATATTCATAGCCGTCCTCAGCAAGCTGTGGTTTCTACCAACTTGGTTTTTAAGGAATATTTTAATATTCAGCGCCTGGCGATGCAACCCGCATCTCAAAACGTTCTATTCGAATGCATACCCTAGTACTTGGCAGGCGGCGCGGAAACATTCTGAGTGAAGTCTGACGCAAATATGAAAACAACACACATAAGATAGTCTTAAAACCTGAATTGGTTTTGTCCGAAAGACGCCAATATACTCTTAAAAAATTATGATATTTCAACGATCTCTTTTTTTTACTTTCACATTTATATTGTATAGAATATAATGGGAGAGTATTGCGATAGCCAGTCAGGGTCCTGACTCTTTGAGAGCTTGTATCTCAGAGATGAAAAAAATTAATTTCATTTTGTAACTTCTAGGTGGAAGGAATCGTTGGCCTTAATAGCTGGAAACCGGATTTAGGACATAAAACAGGATGTTGATGTTTACGTACGTAAGAATGTCTAGACATTTGATAAATACACTAATTTTTAAAAAAATCGTTGGAGCCGTTATGGAGAAAATAAAAAAAAACGAAAAATCTTTCATGTAAATGTCCACTTCCGGTCTTCCGATTTCAATTGACTGTGTTTATTGCGCCACCCAGAGGGGGGCAGCCCTTTACAAGAAAAAGAAAAGGATTACATTTTATATACAAAAAACGCCATCCGTCAAAAATTATGCCAGATGTTGTGGCTTACATCCACTAAAGTTAAATGGGCGGTCTTAAACAAATATTTTAATATGTACATTAAAAGTTAAAATTAAAATTATTTACAAGTTTGTTAAAAATTTAAAATTATGTACACATCTCATTCAACACACCCCGGCAACAGCTCATAGAGAGTCTTTTAGTTCATTATTTAATTTTGGCCGGGCCCCGTCCTAAAAGGTCCGCCTCATGAAAGTGGAGAAATTAAAAATGGAAAAGCTTGAAAATAAAATGAGAGAGTCTTCTGTTTTTTAAATAAAATTATTATTTTAATTATTTTAACAAATATTTCAAATTAGTTACAAATTAAGATTTATACATTGAAAATTTTGAAAAATATATAATGTCTTTTTCTTCATGTTAACTAAGTTACATTCTAATCTCCCAAGAGGAAACATGAAGAAAAGACATTATATATTTTTCAAAATTTTCAATGTATAAATCTTAATTTGTAACTAATTTGAAATATTTGTGATAGACTGATGATGAAGGCAATGTCTTCGAAACTATAGTCTCTAGAAATAATTAAAAATTATTTTATTTAAAAAACAGAAGACTCTCTCATTTTATTTTTTAACCTAAAATAAAAACAATTCTGTTACCATCGACAGTGAAATCTTTTATTCAACTAATGGAAAAGCTTGATTTACTCCTTCTAGCCTATATCAAGCTTAAGTTTCGAATTTCGTATCTCTGAGACTTACTTACCGCATACACCCCCCGCCCCCGAAACCCCATACCTCCCCCCGGAACCCCCACCACCACTGCAACCCACCTCCTGCACCCCCACATCTACCCCCACCCCCGCCCACTCACCCAGTTTTTGCATTTCTAGCCTTCAGTGACCCACAGATTATGTATATATAGGTATATAAATAAATACGCTATAATTTTTATTTTAATTAAATAACAATTTTTGAGTTCATCAATTAAATTGTCAAATTAATATTTGTGGGACTTAAAACTCGATTTTTAATCAATTAAATTTCCCAACTTTTAATATATAATAATAATTATAATGATCTTATTGTGGGATATAAAATTAAAAAAACAATTATTTATTAAAAGGAAATTGAATAAAAATGTAATTATACATTTTTATCAGAGACAACCACCTGTGAATAATTGTTTCAATTAACAAAAAGCACATCAAAAACAACTTAGCCCAAGATGAGACCGTGACAGATCGAATGTCCAACACAAAACCCTCCTAACCTGTGAATTTCATCCAAATCGTTAGAGCCGTTTTCGAGAACCCTCACCATATATATATAAAACATTGCTCATTTAATATAATAAGAAAGAAAGATAAGATTATACACATAGAGAGAAAATAATTTTTTTTAATATTATGCATATGTAAAATCCCCATCTATAAATAGTATGTAATGAAAATTTCATAGCTTGAAAAATGTTTAACAAATCAGTTTTATGTAAACATCTCGTTATCTATTGGTGTTAAAAAAAACTCTTCAAATCAAATTTATAGAGTATAAAATTCTCTAGAAAAAATGCTTTGTACGTTCTTTTGATTGGAGCAATAGCTTAGGAAATAATACGACTTAAATAGAATCAATCCTTTTTATGAATGGGTTTTTTATTTTGATTCATTTCTTGGAAATGTTGATCAACAAATAGTAGTATTTGCCCCTTCTCTAGGTCACTATGCTAATTGATGATTTATTTACTGCCTTTTAATTCATTCATTTCTATTCACAGAGGAATTTTTATGACACGGCCATAAAACTAAATAGAAATAAAAATAAAAGATTGAATGTTTATCTATACAAATGTTCATCAAGTATCAATTTATATAATAATATTATATGGTCTGAAATGAGTTTTTTGATCGACCCTTCATCCCATAAAGGGGATGACTTCCCTTAATTTGAAATATCGCTAAAAAAATAATTTCTGATTCATTCTAGGGAAATTCCTGATCCCTAAGTGTAAATATGGCCTGAAATAAGTTTTTTGATCGGCCCTTCATCTCCTAAAGGGGTAATTACCCTAAATTTAAAATTTCAATAAAAAATGATTTCTACTATATATTCTAGAGAAGGTCCAAATCACTAAGTGTAAATATGGCCTGAAATAAGTTTTCTGATCATCCCTTCATCCCCTAAAGGAGGTGACTACCCTTAATTTGAAATATCCCTAAAAAATAATTTCTGATTTATACTAGGAAATTTCTAATCCCTAAGTGTAAATATGGCCTGAAATAAGTTTTTTGATCGGCCCTTAATCTCCTAAAGGGGGGTAATTACCCTAAATTTAAAATTTCACTAAAAAATGATTTCTACTATATATTCTAGAGGAGGTCCAAATCAATAAGTGTAAATATGGCCTGAAATAAGTTTTCTGATCATTCCTTTATCCCATAAAGGGGATGAATTCCTTAATTTGAAATATCGCTAAAAAAATAATTTCTGATTTATTCTAAGGAAATTCCTAAACCCTATGTGTAAATATGGCCTGAAATAAGTTTTTTGATCGGCCCTTCATCTCCTAAAGGGGTAATTACCCTAAAATTAACCAAACCATGGTGAATAAAGCTCAATGAAACAAAGTCAACCCATATCAATTTTACCTATAAAAAAATATTTACTAATATTACTATCCAAATTAATCGTTAAGAATACCTTATGCCAATACAGCTAAGTATCTAGGTATGACTCTAGATGCAAAACTAAAGTTGAAAGAACACGTTAAGATAAAAAACAAGAACTTAACATCAAATTTCAAAAACTTTACTGGCTACTTGGACGCAATTCAGAGCTGTCTGTGAGAAATAAAATTTTAATTTATAGGCAAATTTTGAAACCCGTATGGGCATACGGGATTCAATTATGGGGCTGTACAAAAAGTCCAATATAGAATTTATACAAAAATTTCAAAATAAAGTCCTAAGAAGTATTGTAAATGCCCCTTGGTACACCAGAAATAGTGACCACTTAGAAAAAAAAATTGAAAATTGACCAGTAGTTCGATTTTTTATGGGGATCACTACTGAATATCCCTAAAACTCGTACTTTTTTCGACTTTTTTCCTATTTTGATCATGCAGGAAGACTTTTTGACAGACGACTCGAAACATTTTTTAACAAGATTAAATTTGCTACAATTGAACAATTGCTAGAGCAATCTTTTTTTGGAAAACAACTCAAGTTTGAGTTGTTTGCCATAAAAGAATTTAGTCTTTTTGATTTTAAGTCGATTCTTCCACGTTTTCAATAGAGGTTGCCATTAATGGTCAAAACATCAAAAATTGAATGCAATAAGGTTATTCCTCTAGTATTAGATAAGAATCGATCGTTATTTTTGATTTTAAGTCGATTCCTCCATGTCTTCAGCAATGGTTACCAATAATAATCGAAACGTCAAAAACCTAATGTAGAATTGTTATTCCTCAAGTATTAGATGAGAATCGATGTCTATTTTTTATTTTAAGTCGATTCCTCCATGTCTTCAGCAATGGTTACCAATAATAACCGAAATGTCAAAAACCTAATGTAGAATTGTTATTCCTCAAGTATTAGATGAGAATCGATGGCTATTTTGATTTTAAGTCGATTCCTCTATGTCTTCAGCAATGGTTACAATAATAACCGAAATGTCAAAAATCCAATGTGGAATGGTTATTCCTCGACTCTTAAATGAGAATTATTTTTGAATTAATGTCAATATGAACTACAAATTGCAAGTGATATCTGATTAATAATAAAGGAACAAACATATTAATATTTCAAATGAATTTGGATAAAGTTTAGCAACGATCCGTTGCAGTTTCATTTATTTATACAATCACCCACTATCTATATTAAACAGTAACTAAATCAAAACTTCCGTAAATAAAAGAAAAAAAAACATTTTCGAACACATCGACTTTTCATAGGTATTGCCATCAATGCGATGAATGATACTGTATTTTATGTATACGTACGCAAATACTTTATATCAGGTCTTATTGATGAAAGTTATAATCTCATATCCGACTCTGCATCCAGCTTATTGCGGTACTTATTTTTTGTTAATAGGTAAGTTGAGAATTCAGACTCGCACAAATTAGTTGTAGTAAATGGTAAAAGAGAATTACCATAAAACACTTTTCTGGGTCAACTGTGGATATTCGCCTGTTAAACTAGAGAACTAGACCAAAATTTTGACAAAGGCATCGTTTTATAGACTGTCATGCAGTGAAGAATCTGAAGTCATTTAGATAAAATTTTCATAATCCTGGTGTAAAAAAGGAGGCTGGCTTTTCAATAGAACAAAAGGATTTTTCACACAGGAATTATTTTTGAAATTATCATCAGTGAAATATTGTTCAATTGATTTATTCAGACATTCCAAGTGATGAACGATTTTCGTATATTGACTGGTATTTAGATCTTCTTCTAAAATGTCCTTCATAGCTAGAAAACATTCGAGATCTCTGCTATTCACACAACCTATTCAAAACTGCACCTTCCTTTTGAAGGCTAGAATTTTTTCACCTGTCGTGAATTTTTTTGTGAAACCCTAGGCGTGTGTTCCACGGAACACACTTTGAGAAACACTGTTTTAAAGAAATGTATAATTTTATGTCGAGGTGCATTCATTGCAGTGATGGGCCGCGGGTTGGACAGCCCTGATCTAAATTATACAAAAATCCGAATTACCCGAAATAAAGCATATTTTTGATGCCCATCTCAGGGCTTACCCTCCAAATTTTTCTATCTGGGTGTCGCCCAACTGAAAAAGAAAAAGCTAGCGCAGCCACTGCTAGCTAGTTATCCGATTTGAAGAAAAGTTGTCACACAAATAGCATTAGACAGTGAACAAGCATGCCATTTATTTATCAAACGGCGTATCTTGCGTTGGATTTCCATGGATAAAAAATGCCATTGAGGTGCCAGCCGAAGAATGGCCTTGATGAAGGTGAGGAGGATTCCAAGCGAGGCTTAAATGAATAGAGAAGGGTTGTTCGGGGGTATGGGGTGTGGGGTGGTTGCACCCCCGCGCCCCAGTCAGTTCCTGTGCCCTGTTCAGATGGCGTCTCCGGCGTTGGCAATCGCCCTTCAGCTCAGTGCTCGTCTGGTGCCCGAGGCAGAGATAGTGGCCACTCCTGAGCACCTGCTGGCATTCTCATCCCTGGGTGTCTTCGTGGTGCATGAGGTCAAGGAACCTAGCGCCGCCGGCCCTTAGCGCCTGCTCAACGGTAAGCAGCGCGACCAATTCCCAACACGAAAAATTCTTGTTTCTTAGAGGGGGAGAAAACGTTCAACGAAAATTCCCTTCAGGGGGTGAATAGGAATTACCAGGCACGGGTTCGCCGGGAACCCGAATTGATCCACCGACGGCGTCGCCAGGGTGCTGCCTGTTCTCCTCAACAGACTCACCGGGGGGCCCAAATTATTTGACCAGGGAGCCAGCTAAGGATTTTCATGACTTCTCTACTAAATATTGATCAGCGCTTTTAGAATATTTACTTCCGAAGGTCGAATTCCGATGCCTCTAGTCATAAAGCCAGCCGAATGGCAAACACAAAACAAAACACACGAAACTTTTATTCACTCGATATTAAAAAAAATAAAATAATAAAAAAATTAAATCCTTTTTCTATTATTCTGTATTCGATCTTCGTCACAACGTCAATTTTAAAAACAACAAACCCACATGTTTTGGATTTTTATTAAACCCATTTTCAGTAGAGATTACATTAATCATAAACATTTTTTATTAAATTGTAGTGAGAAAATGGAATAATAATAATAAAAATAGTTTATTTAATTATTATCATTTCCGTCCATAATTTGTATTAATTTGAAAGTTTATATTAGGAAAATAAGGACAAGTTTTTATGTGTGACTTTTTTATTTATCAACCAACGTTTCGTCGACTTTGCCGACTTCTTCAGGGCTTCAAATAGTCATGTCACACATTCGTGTAAATTTTCTTATTATCTTCGTTACCATTGAAGACCATCAGAACACAAATTTCAAAAAATATTTGGCACATTCACAAAAACAATTTTTCTTTCTTTTCTTTTTATATTAACAATTTCATTAGATATAAAACAGAAATAACATATATAGAAGGAGGCAACCCTGTTTTTTATACCAGAATAGAATATTTTTCTCCTTTTGATCCTTACATAAAGAAATCTCAAATTTGAGATTTTTTATGTAAGGATCAAAAGGAGAAAAATATTCTATTCTGGTTCAAAAACAGGGTTACTCATTCTATATATGTTATTTCTGTTTTATATCTAATGAAATTGTTAATATAAAAAGAAAAGAAAGAAAATTGTTTTTGTGAATGTGCCAAATATTTTTTGAAATTTGTATTCTGATGGTCTTCAATGGTAACGAAGATAATAAGAAATTTTACACGAATGTGTGACATGACTATTTGAAGCCCTGAAGAAGTCGGCAAAGTCGACGAAACGTTGGTGGATAAATAAAAAAGTCACACATAAAAAAATTTGTCCTTGTTTTCCTAATATAAACTTTCAAATTAATAGTTTATTTTGTTTTAATAAGTAGGTATTTCAATCAAGAATTCAATCTAATATATTAATAGAAAAAAAAATAATATTATTGGAAATAAATTCAATTTATATATATATAATCTAAAGAATTTCTATTTGAATATCAAATATTGACGGTAAAGATTTTTTCTTTATCAAATAAATATAACGGTGAAATCGGATGTAGATATAAATTTCTTTAAAAATCTTGACAATTCTTTCTTGGAAATAGAAATTATCTTCAAACGATAATAGCTAATACCGAGGGGTGATCCGCGATTGGAAGTAGGTGTACACCTCTTTGGAAGTTTTTTGGAAGTACTTGGAAATATTTAGAAATACTTGGAAATATTTGAAAGGACTTGAAAATATTTGGAACTACTTGGAAATATTTGGAAGTACTTGGGAATATTTGGAAGTACTTGGGAATATTTGGAAGTGCTTGGAAATATTTGAAAGTACTTGGAAATATTTGGAAGTACTTGGAAATATTTGGAAGTACTTGGAAATATTTGGAAATATTTGGAAGTACTTGGAAATATTTGGAATTACTTGGAAATATTTGGAAGTACTTGGAAATATTTGGAAGTAGCAAGTAGAAGTAGGTGTACAACATATTAGGTGGCGGTTGACCCCTCGGATAATACATTTATAAAAAATAATTTATTTTCAAAAAGTTTTGATAAATTTTCCACATCGAGCTTACATCTGAATATTTCAAGATTTTTTAAAATAAATTATTTTTCTAGATATGTCTCAAAACGATTTATTTTCAAATTAAAGTTCTAGTTTTTTTTTTTTAATAAACATATTTTTTTTATTAATTCAACCAAATGAATAATTAAATTAAATATTTATATAATTCATTTGAATATAGATTCTACATCAAATGAATATAGCTATTTTTTATTATAAATAAAAAAATATTCAAGTTTATTTAATTACTTGTCGTAATTACATATTATTTCATTTAAATACCCAACTATTAAATTTAACTATTCCACTATTTTACCTAAATAACAATATTTTCATAATTTACTTATTTGTGCTTGGTTCAAATAGCGGCATCTTAACTATTAATATATCTAGAGTTGATCAAAATATATGAGAATTCTTAAAATATGTATATCATTTATTAATATTGATAATAATTTGCAGGAGAGGGCCCTGAGGAGTTCAAGAGAACTATAAATTCCGATCTGAAACGAGAAGAATCATAATGTATCTTAAACATCTTTATTAATCTCAAATGTTGATATATCCTTGGTCCTCTCCACACCAAGCAAATTCAAAGCAATCAAGTTTATAACAATTTTGATTCGTGACGACCCATTAATAATTAATTACACTGCTCGACAAAAATTTAACAAAAATTGCTTCTCGTAAACCTAACAATGGATTCTAGTAGAGTTTTATATGCTGATTATCATGCACTTTCCCGATTTTTTACAAAACGTCACAGTTTTGAGATATTATCGATCAAAATGACGAAAAAGTTCATTTTGATCTATTTTCGAATCCCATTAAATATTAAACAGCAATATTTGAAATCAAAACAGCTTCCGCTTTGATTTTCAAATTTCCACTTGTTTTTAGCTCAATTAGAACTCGAGTTATAATTGAAAATCTAAGATGTTTTTATTTATGTTTTTATCCTTTATAATCACTTAGCTTTAGTTTTTTAGTTATAACTCGAGTTCTAATTGAGCTAAAAACAATTGGTAATTTGAAAATCAAAGAGGAAGCTGTTTTCTATTACGTCAACAAAATATTTTGATTTCAAATATTACTGTTTAATATTTAATGGGACTCGAATATAGGTTAAAATGGCCTTGACCGATAATATCTCAAAACTGTGACGTGTTGTAAAAAATAGACAAATTGCAGGATAATCAGCTTAGAAAACTCTAGAGGAATCCATTGTTTGGTTTACGGGGAACATTTTTTTGTTGAACTGTGTTATTGTTAAACCAGTTTTATTTAGACTCTGTATAAAATTAATTAAATTTTCTATTTTAACTCAATGGAGAATTCAAGAAAAAAGTAAAAACTTTTTCTAAGCCTTCTGCAAATTTTAGGAATATGGTGATGTCATGCTATATTTGAACTCATTAGTTACAACCGTATGAGAGCTGCCCATGAGGCTTATTTGATTATCCGCATTCTTGGAGATGTATGGAAGATTGGAGGCCGAAAATCTAATGAATTTAAAGTTTTGAAATACAAGCTTTTCGGCATTAGAACGAACTTTCTACAACCTTCCATTTTTGAGTTTTTAAGGGATATCTTAATTTAAATACAAAGGCAGAAAACAAATAATGTATGAAAACAAATTTACTGCATATTTCAAAGATTTCTGAACACGATAAGCACAATAACATTCACAAAGAGAAACAAAGAGGTTGTTTGTTCTCTGGTTGATGCAAATAAACATACACACATATATATCGAAATTATATATCTCTATAGTATATTATTTATTTGTTTGAGACTATAGTTTCGAAGACTTGGTCTTCATCATCAGTCTTTTTTAATTATAAATATTATTTTTCATGGAGTCAATATAATTAAAAGACTGATGATGAAGACCAAGTCTTCTCAAACAAATAAATAATATTTATATATATACAGATATATAATTTTGATATATATATATGTGTGTATGTTTATTTTCATCAAGCAGAGGACAACCTCTTTGTTTCTCTTTGTGAATCAACAACTCTGCTACTCTCGGCAAAACAAAAACTTTTCAATTAAAATAACATTCGATATTCATACTTGATAAAGATAAAAGTAAATAAATATTATATGTAATATTCATTTACTATGAGTTAAGATTTTTTGGTCAGTTGTTTCACATTAAAATTAAAAAATAAAAGATGTAAATTTTTAATCTGAAACAACTGACCTAAAAATCTTAACTCATAGTAAATGAATATTGCATATAATATTTATTTACTTTTATCTTTATTAAAGATGTTTCACCTTGCACCAACACCACAATCCCTATTAATTATTCAATACTTGGGCCAACTAGGCTTCCCGGGCATACCGACGAATATAATTTTACAATTTATAAATGATTATTTGGAGTCAAAATTATAAGTGATACTTTTAACAAATTTTATCAATATATTTTAAAATGTGTTTTTTGCTTTCCTAAAGCAACTATTTTTTCAAATTTGTTAAAAATATTCCATTGATAAAAGGAGAATTTCTCCCGAAACGTTTGGTATTGCAATAAACATTTGACGATTGTGTTTATAAAAAGATGTGTATTTGGTGTATTTATTTTTAACGATCTTCTACTTAAATCGAATAAATAATAAATTTCACTCTCATTTATTAAATCAAAACCGCTCTTTTTCGAAAGTTTTAAAAATCTTCAGAACCAATTAAAAACAAAAAAAAAAGAAAAAGAATGAAAATGTCAATCAGTGTGATTCAAGTTTTGAAAATGATAAAAGAATTAAAATTTGAATTTTTAGTGAAATCACACATAATTAATTATAATTATTTATTAAACAAGAACAAATAATACAATACAACTACGACATTTCGATCGACTTATTCTGCGATCGTTTTTAAGTATGAACACCCACTCCGATTTTTTACTTTACCAAACAGGGTTTGGTCAAGATTTGTAATCGTGCATGAAAAAAGTGTTTTTTTTGCTTCTTTTTTTCAAAATATCTCAAAAACGGCTGAAACTATTTTGATTACAAAAATTGTGCGAAACCATGGCATTTCGCTCTACAAAAAAAGCTCTAATAAGTGAACATCGAAAAAATTATATTTTTCGAGATAATAATTGTTTTATCAAAATGTCTGTTAGTCTGTCTGGTTGTCATCCTGTTCGTCTGTGCGTTACCACAGTTTTATGGACGATCTAGCTCAAAAACTAGTGTGAATATCGAAACCAAATTTCACACGAAGTTTTCGTCCATTGAGATTAAGAGCTGATTAGATTTTGGTGCATATCAACCCAAAATTAAGGGGGGTTGAGGGGGGTTACAAATTAAAAATCTAGGCCATTTGAGCAAACTCAACCAAATTTTGTATACATAATCAGTGGAACCCCAGAAGTCTAAAAATGCAAAAACTAACCCCCCTCCTACATGATTATAAATAATTTTATTAAATATTAAATATAAGTGAGGGGCCAGATTGTATGGTAAAGTCGAGTGGATGGCCACAGCAGAACACGTCAGTTTATTTTTTTGAATAAAGAATATTTTTTTCGATTAAATTAAAATAAAGGTTTTCAATTTTTTTTATTAATGAATTGAATTTTTGATAAGATTTTCTCATTAAAAATTGACAACCTAGGTTGTTTTAGTCGAAACGGCCCTTTCGATAAACAGCTCAGGCATCAAATTTACAATGAATTTATTTATTAAAAAAAAAAATAAAAAAAAATTTCAGGTATTTATTCATATTTGCATAGAAATTATAAGAAAACAAAAATAAATACTCCCTCCGTCCCAAATTAGTTGATATATTTGGTACATTTGGTTCCAGAATTGAGTTCCAATTTAAATCGTGATTTCAATATTTTTTTTCTACTTTTCATAAATGTAGCATTTATTTTAGGACACTATTTTCGAACCAAATGTAGAAGTGGCACGGATGCTATACTTAAGGAGGGAGTACTTGGCAAGCTAATATTAATAAATAAAATTGATACAATTTTGATGGCTGTATATGTATATAATTAAGTAATGGAGAGGATTCAGCCAATGGGTAGCCTCTGCTGAATAAAAAAAACTCCCAATTATGGAAAACGTTTCGGCTTTAATTAAATAATGCCATCATCAGTTCCTAAAGAGTATTAGCGACACAATTAATTTTATAAATAAAAATCCACAACAACTCTGCCTGCGGACAATTTATTTATAAAATTAATTGTGTCGCTAATATCTCTTAGGAACTGATGATAGAATTATTTAATTAAAGCAGAAACGTTTTCCATAATTGGGAGTTTTTTTATTCAGCAGAGGCTACCCATTGGCTGAATCCCTCTCCATTACTTAATTATATTAATAAATAAAAGATTCACGGGTTTCTGGACAATTTTTTTTTATTAATGTTAAATATCAATTTTCGTACGACGTTTTGTCCTTTTTCAAGTACTCAATTACTTAAAACATTAATCTATGATAAAATAATTAAACCATCAACGATTAATGTTTTAAGTATTTGAGTACTTGAAAAATTCCTGGAAAAGGATATTATTAAAATGGACATGAACCAACTAATATTAATGAATGATACCATATCAACCTAAAATCTCTGAAAAATATTAAAACAAAATTATAAAATCATCACTAACAATAATCAGTAGAAAAATAGTTTTTAAGGAATTTGGTGTTTGTACTTGGTGAAACATTTTTTAAAATTATTGGATAAAAGTTACTTTCTGTTGCTCCTGAATATGGGTTAGCCACCCGAAATATATATATCGAGATTAAAGACTCTCCAAAAAATAAATTAGTTTTATTTTTATATCTTAATGTGAAACCTTCCAATTATTTTTTATCCAATATATTTAGTAAAAAAATATTCAAATATAGCAACTAATTTGGGACGGGGTACTAAATAAAAATTCATAGGAATTTGGGCTGGTAAATCAAAAGAAAATTAATTTAATTGCGTCGTCTTTCTCTTTTATTCTCTTGAGATTATTTTAAGCTCTCAATTGATTGATTCTTTTATTAAATATTACTCAGTACGCTCAGCAGCGAAGCCTGCTAGGCAGTGCACACTGCGCAGTATTCAATTAACACAACATTGTTTTATTATTTCCGGAAATGTCCGAAACGTGAAGAAAAATAATTGTCTGTATGTCAGATTTCTATAACCTTGATAGCTTAGGCCGGCTGCACACGAGGCTTTTTCCTCTTCTGTTTTTGCAATTTGGGATCGAAATGACGTCACCGCTGGCTATCTTTCTTTATTTAAAAGATAGGACAAGGCAAGCAGACAAAAAATTATTAAAACAACCCTCGTGTGCAGCGGCCTTTAAAAACAGAAATTCTTAGAAAGTTCGTTATAGAGATAAATGCTCTTATACTATATATATTTGTCTAGATTAATTTGTAACAACGCTAAGAGAAATTTCTCTAAAAAAATTTCCCTCTTGCCTAGAATTGAACCTACGAACTCTTGAACTAAGGTCATTAGCTTTAACAACTAGACCAATTTAACATTAATATTTATACCATGATTTCTATTACTAAAACTATAAATTTTTGATTTAGACTTTGTGTCGAGATAATATTGTATTCATTTGAACTCGAATGAAAATGAAAAAACACCAATAGATTTTAAATTAAGAAACATTAAATATATATTAATTAACGAGGCAAATTTGAAATATAATTGTCAGCTCGGATTTTAAACTGATGGCTCCAATCGATTTTCATTAACCAGGCAAATATGAAATATAATTGTAATTTTGAAATGAAAGACTCCGATTCATTTTGAATTAAGAAACATTAAATATATTTTTTGTAATTAATTAAATTAATTGAACCGCGTAAATTTGAATAATTTCCATCATTCAGCCTGCGAATTTTTTGCAGTTCATAAATCATTTCATTGTTTTTTTTTTGAAAAGGAAAAATGAAATTTAAATTTAAATTTAAATATATTCATAATTATTCCACCCCCCCCCCAATCCACTCAAAAATTAAAGAGGCAAAACTTTTAAGAGACGATGTATTTTCGGTAGTTTACGGGTATACATTTGGAGTGTGGTTTTTTAAGAGGAATAAAAAATTTTGACCGAGACGCTGCCCGCCAGGGCATTTCAGCCCGGAGGGCCGAGCTTCGAGGGCGTGCCGAAGACACGCACGAAAAGCTCGTTTCTAAAATAATAATCTGATTATATTTTCGCTTTCTAGCTTCAAAACTTACTTAATAAAATAAAGGGAATGTAGTTTCACAGTGAATGAAATAAAACTCAAAGATGTTTATACAAAGTCAATATATTTCGGATTGTTAGTCCATCATCAGGAGTTTACAGATTAAAAACTACATCACTTTCCCTAAGTAAAATCAAAACTTACTGTTCAAAATACAAATAATTTATAGAACACTGTAGAAAGGTTTATTAAAAATCCATTTGTTTCAGGATAAATTCTTCCTTTATCAATGAAAATTTGAATATTTAAAAAATAAGCTGACGTGTTCTGATGTGGCCATCCACTTAACTTTACCATACAACCTGGCCCCTAAATTTATTAATAATCATGTATGGGGGGGGGGGGTTGGTTTGTGCATTTTTATACTTCTGGAGTACCACTGATTATGTATTCAAAATTTGGTTGAGTTTGGTAAATGGCCAAGATTTGAATTTTTGACCCTACCCCCCCATTTTGAGCGGTTAGTTTTTGCATTTTTTGACTTCTGGGGGTCCACTGATTATGTATACAAAATTTGGTTGAGTTTGCTCAAATGGCAAGATTTTTAATTTTTAACACCCCCTCACCCCTTAATTTTCGGTCGATATACACCAAAATCTAATCAGCTCTTAATCTCAATGGACCAAAACTACGTGTGAAATTTGGTTTTGATATTTAAACTAGTTTTTGAGCTAGTTCGTCCACAAAAATTTGGTAACGCCCAGACTAACAAACAGACATTTTGGCAAAACAATTATTATCTCGAAAAATATAATTTTTTCGATGTTCACTTATTAGAGCTTTTTTGTAGAGCGAAATGCCATGGTATCGCTCAAATTTTAGTTTCAGCCGTTTTTGAGATATTTTGAAAAAAATAAGAAAAAAAAACAACACTTTTTTCATGAACGATTACAATACTTTACCATACCCTGTATGGTAAAGTAAAAAGTTGCTTTAAAAAGGAATGCTAAAGCAACTATACAAAAATAAATATTTTGAAAATAGATAATAATACATATGTATTTTCTCCGAGATGATATTACCGAATTTGTGATTTGTTTGGAGGCGTTTGAGAATAGATTAAAAATATAGTCAGGCCACTACAGAGCTGTTAAAAATGAACGACCAAGAGATTAAAGAAATTCCATAATTCATATAGACATTTGGTATTAGTTTGGGTTCAGGGATCAGTAGCTTAGTGGATATAGGAGCTAAAGCTCTTATGACAAAGCATTGCAGTATATAAGCAAAGATCCCAGGTTCGAATCCTGGCTGATCCTTTTGTCTATAATACAAAAATCTTTTCTTCGTTCGCTGATTTAATTAAAATAATAATAGTTTTGAAAATAAATTGAAAATGCAAATAATTATAGAATAGGTATTAAAACAGTAAATGAATTATATATTACTTGTCAAAATTGTTCCCTTAACCAAAAATAATATTGACAGTTGCAAGATTTCCAAAAAGCTATTATCGGCCATCTTGTTTGTTTGCTTTTATCCCCACCCCCAGAGAGGCGCTGGCGTTGTTTCCCCGCAAAAAATATTTTTTACATGCCACAGGTGTGATATCTATAAAAACACTATATATAAAAACACTCATGTATTTAAATGGAACGTTGTGTTAAAATTTCAAAGAAATCGGTGAAGAACTTTCGGAGATCCTTCAACGTATCACTTAACCGTAACAGTACATTTTTATTTATATAGATAATAGTGTATCCTTATAATTATAGGTAGTCATATAATATTAGACATTTATGTTATGTAAATTAAGTTAATGTCAAATTTGAGTTTTTTTTTTTTTTTTTTTTTTTTTTTGCGTTTGCTGTCATTTTCGAGAAAGTTCAAAAAATTTGCAAAGAACTGGATGTTGAATTTAAGCGTCTTCGAGTCGTGCCAAGGCAAGCCTATACAGATCAATTCAACCATCTGAAAATGTAGAAGAATTTTTCAGAATATCTATCTGCGTCCTATATTTAGAATCTGTCATTTATTTCTTCTAGGAGAAATCGATTTTCTTCAACACACAAAAAAGCATTTTCGCTTGTGCAGCTCCACCCAGAAAATATGAGAAAAGTAGACAAATCTTCATTTTTAGCCATGATAGAAGATATCGAGAACCTTTACGGAGGTTTTCTACACAATTTTATTGCCACGTGGTTTGAGATGTTTTAATCAGATAAAGCGAGTGATGTGGCCCTTGTTGAATACACAGATTTGATTGCTCAAGCCACCCCGTTTCACCTAGTGGTATGTGACCCAATTACAATTGGTCTAACTATTCCAGCGACAACATATATCATTGAACGTACATTTAGCATGGCGTGTCAAGACCTGGAATCGGTCAATGATGGAAGTCGCGAGTCTAAGAAGCCTGTGCATGCTCAGTGTTCACTGGAAAAGAGCAGAGGAGGACAATGAATTCATTGACAAGGTGATGAACAAATTTGGACAGCAACCTAGACTAGGGTGACCAGATATTGACATAGTCAAAGTAGGCCATGTGCAGTTTTATAACGCATCTCAGTAGGACATTTGACAATCCAGCTTAAAACAATAAAAATCGGTACGAAACATTAAAAATTGACAAGTAAATAATTTAATTTAATTAAAACAGAGAATGAATATCTCTTTTTGAAAAAAAGATGGAATTTTTTCAAAAATACAACTGGCTGTGACAACCGAATTATTTATGAAAATAATTTAATTTATCAGGTCTTAATTTCTTTGATATTAGTTGAAATATTTTTATATTGCATTATCAGAGGGTTCGTCCCCCCAGGAGTTGAACCCAGGTACTAACACACTGTCTGGGTATGTTAGTTTGACCCTCAGGACAAAACACCTCTGACATGCAATATATTAAAATGTTTTCTTTTTTGTTATAACTAAAAAACTAAAACTAAGTGATTATAAAGGATAATAAACATATATAAAAACATAAGGTCTTAGTTTTTTAGTTATAACTCGAGTTCTAATTGAGCTACAAACAAGTGGTAATTTGAAAATCAAAGAGGATACTGTTTTCTATTACTTCAACAAAATATTTTGATTTCAAATATTGCTGTTTAAAATCTACTGATTCTAATGGGACTCGAAAATAGATCAAAATGGCCTTTTTCGTTATTTTGACCGATAATATCTCAAAACTCTGACGTGTTGTAAAAAATCGGGAAATTGCATGATTATCAGCGTATACAACTCTACTGGAATGCATTGTTAGGTTTAGGGGGAGAAATTTTTATTTTATTTTTGTCGAGCAGTGTAATCGCCAAACCGAAGTTGTTTATTTGTGAAAGTAGGACATTTCTGTTAGGCGATTGGACATAGGACACAAGTTTTAATTGTAGAACATGTTCTCTCAAAGTAGGACGGGTGGTCACCCTACCCCAATTATCCAACTAGATATATACCGGGTGAGTTTTTTATCTTGAGACAGTCTCATAACTCAAAAACAGTAAATTATATGGAAAAAAGTTTCAAATAACAGTTTGTTTATATCAGGGGGAAACTAAACTACACTATTGTTTGTCGCTGGAGAACAAGCTTTCAAAGATATTTCAAGGTCAAGTTCTGTTTTTAAATGGAAACCTATATTTTTCTTTAGATTGCCTAAATCTAGAAAAAAACAGAACACTTTTTATAAGAAATATATTTTGTATACGACATCAAATAAAAAAATATTAAATCAATTAGATCTCACAAAAAAAATCTTAATAATTATTTTTAACAATTATTCAACTTAATTATTAAATAAATAATTTAATAATAATTAATCATTTAATAATTTTGCGCCACTGTTCTGTGACATTCTTGAGTGTATCGCAAGTTTTCTGGATGAATTTCAGTTCCGTTATTTTGGCCTGTTCCAGTTTCTTCGTAGCCTTTACATTTCCTGTTTTTTTAACAGATTTGCAACACGATAAAATGAAGCTTGTGAGGGTGTATTCCTATCTGGAAAACGCTCTGCATCCATTTCAATGGCAGCCCCATAACACTTCTTCCACATTCACCATAAATTAAGACCATTTCAATTCTGTCTTCAAAAAAAAAAATACTCCATTTTTATTATAGTAATACAATATATAACTATCTACTGGATTGACACGAGAAATAAACTTTTTTAAACTCAAGAATTTTTACTAGTTCTATTAAGTAGAAAATAATCTCTTAAATCTGAGTATAACGAAGTTTTAATATCATTATAAACATTTATTTTCATTGTTGTGACATCAATTTTATTTAATAATTAATTATTTAATCATTATTATTTGATAATTAAGTTAAATAATTGTTAAAAATAATTATTATAATTTTTTTTGAGATCTAATTGATTCATGTATTTTGTTTATTTGATGTCGTATAAAAAATAGTTCTTATGAAAGTTGTTCAGTTTTTGTTGTAGAATATGGTGAGGTAACGAAAAATATAGGGTTCTATTTAAGGAGCAGAACTTGACCTTGAAATGGCCTTGAAAGCTTGTTCTAGGTCAACAAAAAATACCGTAGTTTAGTTTCCCTTCCATATAAATAAACTTTTATTTGAAACTTTTTTCCATATTGCATGCACTGTTTTTGAGTTATAAGACTGTTTCAAGATAAATAAGCTGACGTGTTCTGATGTGGCCATCCACTTGACTTTACCATACAACCTTGCCCATAAAATTATTTATAATCATGTAGGGGGGGGGGGTAGTTTTTGCATTTTTATACTTCTGGTGTAACACTGATTATGTATACAAAATTTGGTTGAGTTTGGTAAATGGCCAATATTTTCATTTTTTACCCTACACCCCCCCCCATTTCAGGCGGTTAGTTTTTGCATTTTTAGACATCTGGGGGTCCCCTGATCATATATACAAAATTTGGTTGAGTTTGCTAAAACGGCCTAGATTTTTAATTTTTAACCACCCCTACACTCCCCGTCGATATGCACCAAAATCTAATCAGCTCTTAATCTCAATGGACCAAAACTACGTGTGAAATTTGGTTTCGATTTTCATTTTTTGACCCTACACTCCCCCCTCCATTTTGGGCGTTTAGTTTTTGTATTTTTATACTTCATGGGGTCCACTGATTATGTATACAAAATGTGGTTGAGTTTGATATATGGCCAAGATTTTCATTTTTTGACCCCCCCCCCCATTTCAGGCGGTTAGTTTTTGCATTTTTAGACTTTTGGGGGTCCATTGATTATGTATACAAAATTTGGTTGAGTTTGCTCAAACGGCCTAGATTTTTAATTTTTAACCCCCCCCCTCCACCCCCCGTCGATATGCACCAAAATCTAATCAACTCTTAATCTCAATGGACTAAAACTACGTGTGAAATTTGGTTTCGATATTTACACTAAGAAGGAAAAAAAACTTTTTTCATCCACGATTACTATACTTGACCATACCCTGTATGGTAAAGTAAAAACTCACCCGGTATATATACTTTTTTTTCGCTGCTGTAAATAAAGCCAAGAGGTCGAGTCGACTTGCAATTGCAACTGTTCCTCGACGAATCTCATTAATTAAATCCTCTCCTCCATTTTGGTTGTTGATCATGAAATGAAGTCCGTCTCCTTGCATTTCACTTGTTCTCATCCGAGCCACAAACAAAGCCACTTCATTAATCCCTCATTTGGACCGGCTTCCGATATTTTCGCAGACTATCGACATTTTCCTTCTTCAATTCCCTTGTTTCATCCCTCAGTCATCTTATCACCCTCGGGCTACACCCGCTTTTAAAGATTTTCCCATCATAATCAACCAACAATTTTTTTCAAGAGTAGATATTTGTTTTCTCTCAAGAAAAAAAAACTTTATTTGTTTAATGTTTTTTTAAAAATCAATATTAAAATAAAAATCTCGTTAAAATATTCCTAAACCTTAGTAAATATTATTTGATAGATTATTTCAGTTGATTTTTTTTATTTTTATTTTAATCTCTGTTATCTTTGACGAATATAAAAATCCGTTCTCGTCTTAAAAAATTCTAATCTCGAATTCCATTTTCTCTTTTTGGAATATTTTAAATTCTCACTCTTTTCTTTTTAAAAATTATATAGAGTAGAGAAATGTAAAGAACATTTTACATTTTTCCTATAAATGTATATATTAAACTGAATGACATTAAATAATCCTATAAGTTTTTTTTTATTTTAAGGGAAAATCTCACAGATTATTCTAACGTCTCGTTTCGAATTTAAATCTTACAAGCCGTTCTAATGCAATTTTGAATGGAGGCTGTTTTTATTAGTTTTTTATTTAAAAATCATTTAAAAATTCAAAAATTCAAGAAACTACGTCAAACCAATACTTACCAATAGAAAGTACCAGAGGCAAGAGGATTCTACGGTAACTGTAGCGCCGCGATCTGACGATTGATTCTTATAGTACTCACCAGAATAAGACGAAAATGAAGAATACCATTTTTTGAGATTTCGCTTAGTTTTCAAGATATCGAGTTTAAAAAAAAAATACTGTTTTTGTATTTATTTTCTTTTATTTTTAACAGACTTCAAAAAAGGAAGAGGTTCTCAATTCGACTGAATTTTTATATTTTTTTTGGGTCTCTGTTACTTGATATTTTCGCCGATTGTGAACCGATTTTGATGAGTTTTTTGCATTGGGTTCAGTCTAGTTTTGGATTGATCCCATTTTTTTCATTGGTATTGGACCTTTTTTGCTATGTTTGTTTAGGCATAATTTCTTTGTTTATGAACCGATTTTGATGATTCTTTTTATATTGGAAAGGGGGTAAGTACTTTAGGGGTGGTCCCATATTAATTTGGTCAAGTTCAGATGATATGATCAATGACGAATTAACGTAAATATCCAATTCTTATGAGCAAATAATCGAAATTATAATAAATAAAATCATTTATAAAAAAATCAATCTTAAAACGTTCATTTAAAACCCGCAAACGTTTCTAGAGAATTTCTATATTTATGAATTTAATTTTATTATCATTTTCTGATTCATTCGCCCGACCCTTTCTCTTACAAGATGCATGCTAGGTATTATATTAAGTCACTATTAATAACATCACTAAAAGAGAAAAATAAAAATAATTTTTATAAAAAATAAATAAATAAAACCGACTTCAAAAAAATTAAATGCAACAAATAAAATAAAATACACTAAAAGGTATAAAATAATTATCTAATTTAGTTACAACTAAACGATGAAATATTAACATGAAATCACTTTTTGAAGTCGTGAAACTATATAAGCGAGCGTACCCGCGAATTGTACTAAGTATTTTAAAATTCGTCGAGTTTGATTCATAAAATGTATATGTTTGGCACCGACTTCAAAAAGTGATTTCATGTAAATATTTCGTCGTTTAGTTGTAACTAAATTGGATAATTATTTTATACTTTTTATTGTATTTTATTTTATTTTTGAGTTTTATTATTTTATTTGTTGCATTTAATTTTTTTGAAGTTGGTTTTATTTTTTTTTATCAAAATTATTCAATTGTTTTTTATAGAAACCACGGAAACCTTAGTATCACGAGTTTCGTGTGGTGCCGGTATCTGACGACGGATTCTTTTAGAACTAGATAAAATAAGGAGGAAAGTCAAAATAAAATTTTAAACTACAAATTCGAACTGAAATTGAGTTTATGGACTGTGATGTCTCAAATTGTCTCAAGTAAGCGCCAGTGGGCGTTGGCAATTTTCACTTTTAGGACTTTTCTTAGGTTCGGTTCTATTTATCATCTCGGTTCATTTAGATAAAAAAATGGGTTCCCGAACAAACTTTGAAAGGTTCGGTTAAGATATATTCAGATCGTCTCGTATATCTTTATTTCGGGCTGGTTTTTAGGGGATTAGGTTGGCCAACCTAATCGCCTAAATGCCAGCCCGTAATGAAGTTATACGAGCCGAACCGAGCCGAACTGAATATACCTTAACTGAACCGGCAACGACTTTTATATATCCGAATTTTTTTGGACATTTACTTATTATTTTTTAATTAATATTCATTTTCTAAAAGAATCCGTCGTCAGTGGAGGCGCCACACGGAACTCGTGATACTACTGTTTCCGTGGTTTCTATAAAAAACAATTGAAAAATAAATTAAAATAAATACAAAAAAACAGTATTTTTTAAAGTCGATATCTTGAAAACTAAGCGAAATCTCAAAAAATGGTATTCTTCATTTTCGTCTTAATTTGGTGATTACTATAAGAATCCATCGTCATATTGCGGCGCCATAGTTAACGTAGAATTGCCAGAGGCAATGCCATGGGCATTCTACGCCAAATCGGACGGTTTGAAAGATTTTAATTATTTTATTTCCTTCATTTTTTGACATTTTTTAGTACCCATCAACAAACTCTTCCTTGTAAATTTTGAAATTTTTTTCATCACCTGTTTAAAAGATATCGAATTTCGTTTTTTCGCTCATAACTTCTTCCAAAATGGTCTATTTTTTTTTACATACCTACTTTTTAGATAAAAATACAAAAAAAAAATATTTAAAGTATTTTTATATTCGATTTTTTGAGTTTGAAAATTTTAATCTTGTTTTTGAAACTGTACCTATGTACCTACTCTTCGACTTGATAATTTTTTATTTTAAACTTCTATTCATTCTACAAATTTTAAGACCGAGTTGATACTCGTTCTATGATGATTACTATTTTTTTTCGATTTTCGATTTTTGATTTTGATTTTCTTTCACCAAACTAAAATACTAATTATTTATTTTAAACACCTGTTAACGATAAAAATCAATTCAAAATAATTAAAAAAAGAGAACTCAATATCAAAAAGTGGTTTTAATAATGATTAATAGCGAATAATTTTTTTTCGAAATTTTCAAAAATCGAAAAAAAAAATGGTAATTATCATAGGACCACTATCAACCCGGTCTTAAAATTTGTAGAATGAATAGAAGTTTAAAAGAGAAAAATATCAAAAATATCGAAGAGTACATACCTATAATTTTAAAAACAAGATTAAAATTTTCAAACTCAAAAATCGCATATAAAAACACTTTAAATAATTTTTTTGTATTTTTTTGTAAAAAACAAAAATTTCAAAGAAAAAAAATTGAATTTGGACTATTTTTGAATAAGTTATGGGCTAACAACCCAAATTCAATATCTTTTAAACTGGTGATCAAAATTTTTTCAAAATTTACCAGTAAGAGTTTTTTAATGGGTAGGTACTAAAAAATGCCAAAAAATGGAGGAAGTTAAAAATTAAAATTTTTCAAACCGTCCTATTTGGTGCGTGGGATGCCTCGTATACAAGTACTGGATTTCACTTACTTAGTACAGGGCCCGATCTAATGTGAGGCAAATACTGTATATATCAATACACGATAGCCTGTCAAAATCCTATAGAAAATTTAACGGTTTTTGGCATCATGAATTTCTTGTAGGCAAGGATGAAATCTTGGTGGCCAGGCTGTCCCAGTACCAATGCATGTGCTTCTTTCAAATCTCTATTTCAAATTAACCACTTAGATGTGATATTTTCTATTATGCGCTATATGTATTTTCATCCTAGTCCGCTAGAGTGCGGAGTTTTCATGATACCGAAGATTTTGACAGGCTGTTCTGTATTGATATATACAGTATTTGGGTGAGGCAATCAGGGCGATTGTCCAGAGAGGCAATTTGGAGCTCCTGCAAAAATGATAGAAAGATAAAATTAATAATTAAAAAAAGGAAAACTTTTAATTTAATTAATTTGTCAATATTTTAATTTTATGGATTTGGAACATGTAACGCTCAATCCGACATAAATGACGCTGATATCGTAAGTGTCCTGAGTTTTACTCCAGTCGTCCGAGCATCGCTCGGTGGCCAGGTACTTATTTTCTTATGAGTGAGGGATGATAATAAATTATTGTATTACTAGGGGTCGGGGGACGGGGGGACGGGGGTGATTATAAATTATTTTATTATACCAGTGACATACCGGTGTGGAGGGGGGGGGGAGGCACCGGAATCCAGAAGGCGGGCTTCAGAGCTGGTTTTCTATAAAAAAAACTGCTAAATTACCTCATAATAAATAAATAATTCAGTAAAAATTTGATATAATTTAAGCGATTAGATATGAACAAGATCGTTTGTAATCAGGATCATTTCATAATTCATGGCACCTGGACATTCTTCAACAAGACTAACTAAATAAGCCACGAACTCAAAAAATCAAGCCATCAACGTATATAACGATCTTTAAACATGAAATAAAGATAAAATATTTCAAAATATAATATTTATATATTTAAGAATTTATAGAAAAATTTATAGTTTATTTATACGAAATGCCTTATTTATGAAAACTCGAACATAAATTTAGAGAAAATAAAAAAACAGGTTTAGAAAAATTACTATGATTAAATCATCAGGTTAAAGAGGGTAATTTGATTGAACTTTTGTTATCTTAAGCAAAATAGAAATCAATACCCGTCCCTCCCTCACCTTAGCTGGATATTCATATGTTAAAATTTATTTGAAATTGAATTATTACATTTATTTAAGCAAATCATATATTTTTTGGACATTCTTTTTGACCCATGACTAATCATAACCTTTGTAAATTTTTTAGTGTTCTTAACAACGAATAAGTTTATTTGTATATGGCCTAAGGACGAATACGAGATGTACCATATTCGAAACATGTAGCCAAGCTTTTATTAAAATAAATTAGGATATATAAAAAATCATTTTAAATAAATCTCCTGAGTTTAATACACTTACCTTAACAGCTTCTTAATATTTATGAAAAATACAATTACTATTGATTAATAATATCGAATTAATTTAAATATGTTTGAAACTCAAAACAAAATTTTTAGTAGAACTCGGGCACAGTTATAATTTGCAGGATATAATTTATGGGAAACTAACTATGGATTTTAGGCCCTTTCGTTATATATTGCTAATTTTCGTGGTGAGAGCAATTCGCTTATCTTGGAAATTCCAGGAACCTGACAAGCGGAGGGTCTAGTTCTAGTAATCTGCATCACAGCAGACGAGTGTCAAATTTTTATGGGGCGGTCATAGATAACACATTCAGGTGTAGACGGCATCCTTTGAGATTAGGTAAATCACAACAAAGATTTATAACACAAACAATGGATAAGAAATTCCAAACTAAAATATTAACATGTATGGATTATTAGTTATTATAGTCATTTCTTTTCTTTTTTCGTAATACAGATTGGATATAACATGGGAGGAATTCCGATACAGGCAGTATGTTATGCTGACGATGCAGTTTTAATAACGGATAGTGAGGAAAACCTGCAAAAGATTTTAATCAAATTCGACCAGACGGATAAAAAACTAAATATGGAAATCTCTCTAAAGAAGACAAAATGCCTATCAATCTCTAAAACAAACCAAAAGTGTGAAATAAAACTAGGAGATACCAAATTAGAACAAGTCTCCAAATTCAACTATTTAGGAGTAGAAATATCGAGCAAGAGGAATTTGAGAGAAGTCAAAACTCAAGTGACTAAAGGAGCCAGAATATCCGGCTGTTTGAACAATTTAATATGGCGAAACAGATATATGTCAGCGGAGAGTAAAGTTGGCATTTATAAGACCAGCGTGCGCCCAGTGTTGACATATGCTGACAAGAGCAGATACAATTTCCACACAACAACTTCTCAGAACAACAGAGATGAGGATAATTAGAACAATACAAGGGAAAACATTAAGAGATTGAGTCCGCAGTGAACATTTAAGGGAGATAAGCGGCATACCAGATATAGTCGACTGGGTCGGTATTAGAAAAAGAGAATGGGCAGCCCATGTAGATTGTATGGGAGAAGACCGATTGGCAAAAGTACCAAAAGAATGTCGTCCCCAGGGTGGAAGAAGCCGAGAAAGGCCAAAAAAAGATGGAAAGCGGGCCTAAATGTACACCCTGACTACAAATCGAATGGAACAGCGTGCTTCATTTGGAGAAACAGGCACAGGTCTATTGAGAAGATTAAGAAGAAGAAGAAGTAATACAGATTTTTATTTTAAATTATAAAATCATTCGCGTACCGGTAGCTGCTTGTCTGCGTACTAGTAGTGTTACGCGTACTCAAGATTGGAAACTACTGGTTTAAAGAAAAAGTGAATCAATTCTTAAAAGACTAAGAAAAACTCTAAAAATGAAAAAAGTTTTAGATACATTTCAAGAAGCTAGTGATTTTTTTTATTTCGTAACAATAAATCTTCCAAAATCCTTTCTAATACTTAAGGGGAAAAATATAATTATATTAAAAGAAAAACAATCAATTAATTTTAAAATTGAGTGCTGGGGCATGACCCCAAGGGAATTAATTATTTTGGTAAGGGAATAAGCCTTATATATGAAATATCCTTTTTATGGGGCCAACGATCTAATATCTTCTTGGCCATTATTTCTAATTTATTAGTTAAAAGATCTTGAGAAAATATGTTGTAATAAATTGTATAAGGTGTAAAATTTCATTCAAAAATTAGAAATTTTTTCTCTTTGAAAATATTCGTGACCTGTTAATTTATTTATCATAGTATTTATGGTATATTTTTCACTGAAAAAATAAATAATTTAAAAAGTATTTTAATTCTCATTACACAACTTATTGAAGAAATGCTCTATATAAAGTAATGGAAAACTTATTTTGATGAATCAAATTCTAAGTTGTTTGAAATATATATTAAATATAAATATGTATACCATATAAAGTATATAATTTATTTGTTTGAGACTTTAGTTTCGAAGAATTGGCCTTCATTATCAGTCTTTTTAATTATAAATAGTATTTGTCATGGGGTCAGTATCGCGTGGATATTGAAAATCCAAGCCTTCAAAACTATAGTCTCAAACAAATAAATTATACAAATATATATTTATATTTGATATAATATGTATGTTTATTTGCATGAAGCTTTGTTTCACTTTATAATTAAGTTGCTATTTTTGAAAGACAGCCTGATATTTTCTCAACATCAATATTAATTATTATATGTAAATAAGTAATATTCTGAATTTTTTTGTATTATATTACATTAGAGCCCCAGTAATTCAAGCCTCGTTAGTTCCAGGTTCTCTTCTAAAACAAAAGAGTTTGTATAATTTCTTTAAAATCTATTTTTTTTTCAATTTAGTAATGTTATCTCATATCTAGGAAAAGTGTGCCTTATATTGTATTAATTTAACATTTATTTACATATTTGTTTATATTTCCGAGTAATTTATATCATGCCAAAGGATATTTATGCTTTGGAGATCAGTTTTCCTGAATTCGATTTCGTTCTTTTAAGAATTTTGTTTATTTTAACCTAGAATTGATAAAGTCAAAGTTACCTTTATAATCTGGAAGTTAGAAGACCTCAAAGCGTAAAGTCCTTAAGAGACAGACTTGTTCACATAATATATAATACAGATTATATGTGAAAGTAAAAATTATGAAAATCATTTTGTATTATTTATTAAAATGACGAAGTCTTCTGAGATATCACATACTACTAAAGGGGATGTGTGCCATCCTCTGTAACTACCTACCTATGTCCCCCAGGGGGTGGGAGGTGGGGTCCAGGGGTGGGGGTTGGGATGTCGAGTCCAGGGGCTATTAAAGAGCCTGTGTCTGTACCTATATCATCACATACTACTAAAGGGCATTTGTCTCTGTATGTACCTATGTTTCTATGTTTGTATGTCCCCAGGGGTTGGGTTGGGGTTCAGGGGGTACAAGGTCCAAGGGTAGGGAGTCATGGGTTTCGAGCTCCAGGGGGCTAGTAAGGGAGATTTGTGCCTATGTCTGTACATATATATACCTATGTGTGGTTGGGAGGTGGGGTCCAGGGGTGAGGGTTGGGATCCAGGGGATGCGGGGTCCATGGGTAGGAAGTCCAGGGGGTAGGTTTACTGGGTTGAAGGGTGAGAAGTTCCAGGGTCGGTTGGATGGAGAGTGGTTGGAGATGGAGGAGTGGGAGTGTTTAAGCGACGGGGGGTCCAGGGGGCGAAGCCCCTTGGCTAGCAAGAGGCCCACCGAAGGCGGGCCTTGCAGCTAGTATAATAAATAAATTTATGGGAAAACTATTCACTATGTTCTTACTTTTGTATGTATCTACTTGTGCGTGTGAGTATCTAATAAGTAGAAAAGTTCAATTTGTCGTGCAAAATAGGTCATTCTATTTTAACCAAATCTAATTTATTATTATTATTATTTCTGTTTTGCATTTACAATTATGCGTATATTTAGTTTCAATATTCTAATAAATGAAAACGATTGCAAAATTTTAATGAATAATTATTTAAATGTGTGCAATTTAAAAGAATATAAAATGCAAGGGTAATAAATAGGAAATTTGAGTCTAAATAGTTCCATGTATAATTGAACATAGAATGATTGAGAAAAAGGACAAATGCAGATTAGTATTTATCCTGCTATAAAATGATTTTTTTTGTTTTGTATCCATAATACCTCACCTAAAATTTTAAATTATACCTGTATGTATACCAGTGGCAAACTGTGATTTTTCAAGCAGGGGATGCTGACAAAAAAGTAACCTTCATTTTTAATTTACCATACAGGGTATGGTCAAGTATTGTAATCGTGCATGAAAAAAGTGGTGTTTTTTCTTTCTTTTTTTCTAAATATCTCAAAAACGGCTGAAACTATTTTGATTAAAAAAATTGAGCCAAACCATGGCATTTTGTTCTACAAAAAAGCTCTAATAAGTGAACATCGAAAAAATTATATTTTTTGAGATAATGATTTTTTTGTCAAAATGTCTGTTAGTCTGTCAGTCTGTGCGTTACCAAATTTTTGTGGACGAGCTAGCTCAAAAACTAGTGTGAATATCGAAACCAAATTTCACAGGTAGTTTTGGTCCATTGACATTAAGATCTGATTAGATTTTGGTGCATATCGACGCAAAATTAATGGGTGGTGGAGGGGTGTTAAAAATTAAAAATCTAGGCCGTTTGAGCAAACTCAACCAAATTTTGTATACATAATCAGTGGACCCCCAGAAGTCAAAAAATGCAAAAACTAACCTCCCAAAATGGTGTGTGTGAGGGGGGAGGGGTCAAAAATGAAAATCTTGGCCATTTACCAAACTCAACCAAATTTTGTATACATAATCACTGTGACCCCAGAAGTATAAAAATGCAAAAACTAACCCCCCCTACATGATTATACATAATTTTAGGGGCCAGGTTGTATGGTAAAGTCAAGTGGATGGCCAGATCAGAATAAGTTAGCTTATTTTAATTTAATTTTATTCTTCGCTTTTTTTTGCAAATATCATCGAATATGGGCTTCATAGAATTTGTAGTTATTTTTCTAATTTAATATTAGATATTTTATGACATGGTAATAAAAATACTCTAAATGTTTTGAAATTTTAGGGATGCGTCACATATACAGCATCCATGGGCCGTACGTCACTGCTGTATATATATTTACATTTGTCCTTTTTCTCAAACATTCATACACATTGCACATATATAACAAATAATTTTATATTTATATTTACTATACTTTTGTAACTCCTGAAGACGGGTTAAAAACCCTAAATCTAGACACACGGCAGTGTGTCAGCCAAGCTCGGAAAAACGGGCGATGCACCGGCCATGTGTATATTTACCCTCCCATAACTCAAAAACTGTTACACCTACACACTTGAAATTTGCATGTCTAATAAAGCCCACTGGAACCTAGAATCCCAAATTTCATGAATAAACCTATTATAATTATTGAGTTATTAAGGTCTGAAAAGTGGCATATATATATCGAGTTTATTCTTAAAATAATATTTGTTTTTTATTTGTGAAACAACACCTAGTATTTTAACTTATTAATAGGGTAATCATCATCATTGAGTATACAGTCCTAAGAACTGATTTGATGCAACAATCCGTCTCCACTCGACTCTGTCCCCCGCCAGCTGTTTGGCCTCTCTAAATGTCTGGCATCCCATATCCCCAATTATTTGATTGAAATATTCTAATCTGGGTCTTCCCCTTACCCTTTTCTATCCCACCTCCCCCTCCAAGATATACATAAGCAGTCCCCCATGTCTCAGTGTGTGCCCCATCATCTGACCTCTTCTCTTCTTCAGACTCTTCCACAAAGTTCTTCTTTCTCCGATTCTTCCAAGAACTTCTTCATTTGTAATTTTATCCATCCATTTGATATTCATCATTCTTCTGTAGCACCACATTTCGAAAACCTCTAATCTCTTTCTCTCCGCTTCTAGGGTATTTTTTTTTTTTTTTTTTATTATTTATTGGCATCGGGCACACACCCATTTTGCCAGCCAATATATTCACATTAACTCTACAAAAATCAAAACAACAAATTTAAAAAAAAATTAAGATAAAATAAAAAAAATAAAAAAATAAATAGCAACCTAAAAACTCATCGAAAAATATCACAGCCCAGTGATATAAGGAATTGAAGAACCAGCTTTCCTAGTTCTCCCCCTTCGGATATGCAGGCAAGTAATATCTGCGCATTTGTAGGGAACTGGATCTTTCCCTGAACCCTGTCATAAAATCGGTCTATTTTTCGGCGAGACAACCCACACCCAAGAAGGGCATGGTTAATGTCCCCCCGTGAGCTCGAATCACATCTACAGAAAGGGTGGTCTCTGAGACCAACCCTATGCATGTACTCGGGAGTCGTCGCGTGCCCAAGTCTCAGCCTATTAATATGTACAGACATTTTTCTGAAGGGTAAGGGGCTTCTAGGGTAATAAATAGGAAATTTGAGACTAAATAGGTCCATGTTTAATTGTCCCTGAATGTTTGAGAAAAAGGAAAAATGCAGATAATTTCACCTAGAACCGACACAATGACCTTAAAGATTAACAATTTTACTTTTTTCTAACAATTTCAATATTTTAAAATTTCATTAATCTGGCTGTCTGCCGCCCGGTCGTATCAAGTAAGAAATTTACAAGAGTTCACCCTTTTATAATAAAAAGATTTGTATAAGATCACTCATCTCTGAATCTTGGGCTTCAGTACAACACTAAATATATGAAGTTACATTTCTTATTGTTGACAAAACCAGGAACAATCACATGTATTTACGAATATATGTGTATAATTGTAAAACATTGATCCAATTAACAATTCAAATTTATATAATGATGAGAATGACTACTAATGTAAACACCGCTTTATATAATTCTGTACCCCAATAAAAAACTGAAGATGGCCCGATAAATTCAGGCCGAAAGGTCTTTTTCTTGGAATTTTATTGTACCCGGTGCATCCTTGCTTTGCCTAAATAACTCCTTCAACCCACTACAAATTTATCACATCCACGATCTCCAAAATCGTTCACCCTTAAGTTAAAACGCCCTGAATATATGTAGATAGCAGTGCCGGACGGTGACATTTCAACCAGGGGATGCTGTCCACAAAAATACCCTTCATTTTTTTAAATTTTCGTTTATTATTCGCTTTTTTTTGCAAATTTTATCCAATACAGCATCATTAGAATTTTTCAAATTTAACATTATATTTTTAACCGACTTCAAAAAAGGAGGAGGTTCTCGATTCGACTGAATTTTTTTTTGTGTGTCTATATTACCTGATATCTTCGCCATTTGTGAACCGATTTTGATGATTTTTGCATTGGGTTCAGTCTAGTTTACGATTGGTAAAAATATAAATTTCATTGGTATTGGACCTTTTTTGTTATGTTTGTTCAGCCATAAATTCTTTGTTTATAAACCGATTTTAATGATTCTTTCTGCGTTTGGATCAGTATAGCTCCAGGATAGTCAAGATACCTAACTATTTATTTATTCTATGTATGTTCAGCGAGAACTTTTGCCACGTGGACCGATTTCGATGATTCTTTTTTTATTGGAAAGGGGGTACCTTAAGGGTCGTTCCATATTAATTTGGTCATGTTCTGATGATATGATCAATGTCGAAATAACGTAAATCTCCAATTCTTATAAGAAAATAATCGAAATTATAATAAATAAAATCTTTTATAAAAATAATCTTAAAACATTCATTTAAAACCCGCTAAAGTTTCTATATTTATGAATTGAATTTTATTATCATTTTCTGATCCATTGGCCCTACGATTTCTCTTACGCGATGGAAGCAAAGTATTATATTAAGTCACTATTAATAACGTCACTAAAAGAAAAAAAAATAATTTAACCAAACGAATCTTTAGGTTAAAAATACAAAAATTATTCAAAAAATATCATTTTTTGGGAATTTAATCCAATTTCTCTAATAAAAATGAATAGCTAAGCAATCGTAGGGATGTTTTTGAATTATTCACCGAACTTTACCAATCTGCGTACCGAATTCACCAAAAAAGTTTTCCCTCTATTTAATCTTATAATTGACGTTTTTAATATTCTCCTAATTAAAATCTCTTCGCAGATATAATCCCAATTTCGATATTTTTATTTAAATTATTATATTTCTCTTGTAGTTTATGGTTTTACATCTCAAGCTAGTGCAGATTCTTTGAAACCGCAAGTGCTCGGCACGAGAGAGTGAAATTTGAATAACAAGCCAGTAAAGGGGTGAGCGAAATGTTTCTCGATACGATTCTCACTTGCAGTGCGCATTTCGGTGCGGATTCAGATGCAAATCAACCAAATGTAATCAGAAAATCTAGCTATCTCACCGCCAAGTTGGTTGAAGAACAGAAGAGGTGCGGTTCAAATCTCGAAATTAGCTGCACTCTATCCCTCTCAATCTCCGCCTTTGCGGCCAAAACAGCACAGTCAATTTTAATTAGATCTTTCAAATTGATTGATTGTTCCCTTAGATAAATTATTTTTAAAAAACTCTGGTGTCCAGATTAGTTTGTTTTCTTATATTCAAGGGCTTATACAATTTTTTTACATTAATTTATATTTAATTAATAAAGTAAAAAGTTATTAGTTTCTGATGAATGAAATAAAACTCAAAGAGAGTTTATATAAACTCAATATATTTTGGATTATTAGTCCATCATCCCAGGAGTTTAGGGGTTAAAACTGTTTTTAACCTGTAAACTCCTGATGATGGACTAATAATCCGAAATATATTGAGTTTGTATAAACCTTTTTGAGTTTTATTTCATTCATTATTAACACCCTTTACTTTATTAATTAATATCATCATTCACCTAAAACCTACACCCACTTTCTCTAAATAAAATTAATTTATATTTACCCAGGTTCAATTGTGGTACCTACTATATGTGTTTATCTGTTTTAAAATAAATGGCAGTTGTTTTATTGTATTAATTAAATACACTTCATTAAAAAAACAATCTCCAAAACATTTATTAAATGTCCAAATATTTCAGGAGAGAATTCTCCTTTTTAAAATAGAAAATTGGAAAATTGCTTTACGAGTATGGTAGATTACTAAATCAAGTATAAACAATTAAACAATAATAAAATAATATGAAAATTTAAAAATATACAAATTCTAGGTAGGAGTTTCACAAAAATAAAAGACAAGATGCTTGTTCCCTAGTAGAGCAACGTTTCAAACTATATAGTACCTATATAGTGCATATATAGATTCTTAAAATCTATCTAGGGACATTATAGTTACTATATAGTCTGAAACATTTTTGGTACTAGGGTTAGCATGACTCTATATATATTTCGGAATTTTGAAAACTCTCTTTGAACTCCTGAAGATGGGCTCGTACCCCGAAATATATATAGAGTCATGCTAACAAGCATCTTGTCTTTATTTCAATGAAACTACCTAAATTATTATATTTTTAAATTTTTAAAAACATATTTTTTTTTAAATACAACTACATATTGTCTTGGAGATGAGATTACCTTAAAAAATAAATATAAATATTTACAGAAAAAGAGATTAACATAAATTATTCATCACTTTATTTATTATTATATATTTTATTTAACTTTCCAGGCTCAAATTGATTTTCGAAAAATATTTTTTTTTCTTAAGCGTTCTAATAAATCCTGAAAAAACGGCTCATATCGACCTTTTATTTTTATATCAATCCATTTACCCAAGTCTTATGTGGTAGCTACTATATATGTTTATGTATTTTAAAATAAATTCTTGATTCTAAATGAATGAATGAATGAAGCAGTCAGCGCATGGCAGTGTTTTATTTATATAATGATTAAAAAAACAAGTGAGCTTCTAAAAAATTAACATTTATAGAAGTAAAAGCTATTATCAAAAGACCTTAATAGGTGTGTTTAATTTACAAGTCAAAGTAAATTTAATTTTGAGAAAATTATCTTCAATGAAGCTGGAATTTCAAAATATCTTCATATGTTTGATGTATTTCATTAGAATATATAGCAGTGTGTGTATTTGGTGTAGGGGTCGGTGTAGCCGATCTGTAGCCTTTGTGATGAGGGCGGACTTAAACCTGGCCTTGTTGATTCGCAATCGAGATTGCTGTTGTGTACCAAAAATATAATTTTCACAATTCTAAAAGCTCACACTTGTTTAATCATATAGTAAATAATTTTTTTAAGAAAAAATAAAACCGACTTCAAAATCTTACTTAGTACGTTTGGCAGGTACATAACATAGAATAGTTTGATTATTTTCTTCAAAAAGTAATTTCATGTTAATATTTCGTCGTTTAGTTGTAACTAAATAAGATAATAATTATTTTATACCTTTTAGTGTATTTTATTTGTTGCATTTAATTTCTTTGTAGACGGTTTATTTTTGTAAAATTATTTTTATTTTTCTCTTTTAGTCTTCTTCTTCTTCATCTTCTTCATAGGCTTTCGCCTGTTCTTCCAATAGTAAAAAAAGAATAAAGACGTTAGTTTCTTGCTGCGACATCCTTCCATCTTTTTTTCGGCCGCCCTCTGCTCCGTGTGCCACGTGGGCGATTTTCCTTCACGATTTTTGCAAGGCGGTCATCCGTCATTCGTTCCACATGTTCCCCCATCCTCTCCTTCTCACATCGATCCATTGTACTATATCCTGGATTTCGCTTAGTTCTCTTAGATCATTGCTGAGGATTCTATCCCTTAATGTTTTCCCATGTATAGCCCTTATTATTCTCATCTCTGTTGTTCGGAGTAGTTGTTGGGTGGTAGTTGTTGATGCTCTAGTTTCTGCTGCATATGTTAACACGGGACGTACGCAGGTCTTATAAATTCGTACTTTGCTTTTTGCTGACATATATTTGTTTTTCCAGACCAAACCATATAGACATCCAGCTATCCTAGCACCTTTTGTTACTTGGGTTTTAACCTCTTGGCTCAGATCTCTGTGCGCCGAAATCTCGGCTCCCAAATAGTTAAATTTTTCAACTTGATCTAATGTTATATTTTTAAGTTTGATTTCACACTTAAGATGTTCTTTCGCTATCACAATACATTTTGTTTTTTCAATGGATATTTCCATATTTAATCTTTCTGCAATTTGGTCGAATTGAGATAAGAGAGTTTGCAGATTTTGCTCGCTGTCCGACACCAAAACCACGTCATCAGCATAGCACACAGCCTGTATGGAGTTTTCTCCCATTTTGTATCCAAGATGGGTCGTCAAATATGATAAAATTTTATCCATAATGAGATTGAAGAGCAAAGGACTTAACGAATCGCCCTGCCTCACTCCACTTGTTATTGAAATAGATCCCGATATCTTGTTATTTGATTTGATTTTTGCTCTTGTATTTGTGTTTAAATCCTTTATTATTCTAATTAATCTTTCTGGAACCTCTCTTTCTCTGAGACAACCTATTATATCTTCTAATCTTACCCGATCAAAAGCTTTTTTAAGATCTATGAAACATAAGTATGCCGGGTTGTTGAATTCGATTGATTTTTCAACTATTTGTCGTATAATAAATATAGCGTCAGTTGTTGAGCGGTTCTTTCTAAAACCCTGTTGTTCCTCTCTCGGTTTAATGTAGACCAGCAGTTTGTTAAGGATAACTTTAGTAAAGAGCTTTAGGATAGTATTTAGTAAAGTTATACCACGATAGTTATTAAGGTCTGCTTTACTACCTTTCTTAAATATAGGAATTATTAAGCTCTCTTTCCAGGACTTAGGGATTTCACATTGTGTCAAGATGTTCTGAAACATTTGAGTGATCTTCAGGACAAGCTCGCCGCCACCATACTTTAACATCTCATTGGATATGTTGTCAGGGCCCGGGGACTTTCTATTTTTCAGGGTTTTTACTTCTTTTTCTATTTCTTCCGTGGAAAAGAAGATGTCGTCAATATTATAAGTTAAAGGTTCGACATTAGGGCATATAGTGCTCGTGTAAAGATTACCGAAGAAATCTTCCCATTCTTCTATTGTAATTTTGTTGTTACCAACAAATTCATTCATCTCTTTTTTATTTTTCTTTATCATCTTCCAAACTTTTTTGAGCTCCATATATGTCATGCTCCATGTCTGCTGTGAAGCTTTCCCAAAAACCCTCTTTGATTTTCCTTATTCTAGAATTTACTTCGTTTCGCACTCCAACATATGATCTTCTTTTTTCAGTGGATGGATTGCCTTTATATTCTAGATATGCTCTTCTTTTCTTTGCGCAAGCTCTTTTACTTCTGGAGGAAACCAGGGCGTTGATTTCTTGACGACCAATGCGAGACAACGGACAAAACGGTTATGGAGAAATAATTTCACAAAATTCGCCACATGGAACATCACCTCGTGGAATGGAAGGGATCACGAAATTCTTGCTGAATTGAACAACCTTAAGATAGACTTCTGTGCTGTATCCGAAACCAAGAAAAAGGCAAGGGAACAGTCTGTATGGAAAACTATATTTTGACATATTCTGGAAAAGAAAAACATGAAAGAGCTCATGCGGGAGTGGGAATTCTTATTAATAAAAAATTCATGAACAACATCGACAATATAGATTATATAAGTGAAAGAATCATTTTAGTATCATTGAAATTTCCAAAAGCATTATGGTATCTATTAAGTGTCTATGCTCCTGATATATCGAAACCCAAAGAACAAAGAGAGGAATTCTATGAAGATCTTCATAACGTAATATCTAAAATACCTAAAGATGCGCTCCTAATTATGATGGGAGATATGAATGCTAGAGTTGGTGACAAGCCTGTACCAGGAGTAAAACAACGTTTTAATGAAAGGGTAACGAATGATAATGGAGAACTTTTAACTAATTTCTGCTCTATGAACTCATTGCGAATAAATAACACCTTTTTCAAGCATAAACCTAATCATAAAACAACATGGAATAACAGCAGAGGTCAACAATCTACAATTGATTACGTCATTACTAATAGAAACATCCATCCAACTCAGATTCTAGATGTTAGAGCATTCGATACGGTAGATATTGGAAGTGACCATAAGCTTGTAATTGCGAAAATTCGTGCTTCTGCCCAGATAGTGAAGAGACCCAAACCAGTTTTCATTTCAAAATTCAACATAGAATCCTTCGAAAACGAAAGCACAAAATATCTTTATAATAAAAGGCTATCTGAGAGACTTGAAGAACTAATGATGGGGCCAAATGATCCTCCCGACGCCATCTGGGAGAAAATTCAGATATGTATTAATAAAACTGCAGAAGAAGCCCCTCGGGAAGCGCTCGGTTAATATAAACAACGTCAATACAAATTAACTACAGAAATTAATAAACATAAATACAAATCACTTACAAGAAATTAACAATTAACAAACAAGAAAAAGAAAATATAGAAATGTGTGCTCATTAACAAATAAACATGATCATAGATTTCCATCAAAAGACAAAAACGTAATTTTTAGCAATTACCCCCCCCGCGCGAAAACCCCGACAACCAGGGAGCAAACGACGCATTAGCCATCCCGACATTTGCCATAAGCTGTTAAGGAAACCTGGTCTAAACCTTAACAAGGATGGTATGACCTCTCTCTATCTCTGCTTGTGAGAACTAAATAAAATTTTGCACAACTCTAGACATTAGGACTTGATAAAATTTATAATTGATTTAATCATAGGGGGCAGAGGACTATAATCCCAAGCTAGTAACAGACAGACTGTTCCACAAATCAATCGCCAGATCCTACAAATGAATGTAAATCCGATATTTTTCAAGAATCTTGGCTTACGAATCATTTTTCTCATGATCAGCTCTGCCTAAATAACTTGGTTCCCGAAATCTATTCGTTATTTCCTCCCAACTCCTAAAACGTAAAAACCATTATACGCTTTGAAAACCACTTTCTAATTTAGCCCATTCTCTTCTCTCCAATAAGCTAGACCATCCTAATTCATTAATCATTGAAGTGACACTACTAAACCTATCAAATTTACCAAAAACAAATCTAGCCGCCCTCCTTTGTACAATATCAATTTTTCCTCTAAACGTTGCGGATGTAAAATCTTTAAATTAAATTGATTATAAAGAAAAGATCTTTGGACTATATTCTCAAATAAATAAAAAGATTTATTAAAATGATTAACCCTAAGATTTGTGTATCTTTTTTAAAATAGATTAATTCTTTCAAAAATACAATTCACGGTACCAAATATATCAAGAAAGAATTTAAATTTTAAGATCATAATCTATTCGGATATGGAATGTAAAAATATTTTCTACTTAAATTGGATTTTGACCTTAAAATTTAAAAAGATTTATATTAGCAGAAATTACATTCTCCAATTTATTCCTTATAAATTAAACTAGTAAAAATAAATTAGCAATATTGAAGAGACAATTGAAGGAATGTAATTTATTAGAACACGAATAAAACTAATATATTATTATAGTTTAATTTGAAATGATAAATATTTCGTAAATTTCTTCCAGAACTTAAGTGACTTGATTTAAATTTTTCATTAAATTGAAGGGTTGTTTTGTCACAAATATAATAAAACAATAATTTTAATAACTATTAGAATTATTTAATTGATAACTATACAGTTTCGGTCACCACTGGTCGACCATCCTCAGTAGTTCTAAAAATAGAAATGAAACATTTATTTACATTTTTTCTTTTTATAGAGAATATTTAGGTATGTATATGACCATAGTTTTTACCGAGGGGTGGACCGACCTAAAATCGTGTACACCTACTTCCACTTCCACTTTCATTTCCAAGTAGAAGACAATAGATGACAATAGATTAT
>JALMQS010000061.1:1419814-1533136 GCA_024734495.1 Forficula auricularia | reverse complement strand
AAAAATGCATTTTTTCAAAAGTGAAAATTTTTCAAAAGGTCCCTCTCCCTATGGGTATTTTTTCGATTCTAAAAGTACATATTTTTCAGAAAACCCTATATTATAAAAAAACTTCGCCCTCTAAGGGCCCTCCTTGTGTGTTTATGTTACTTAAAAAAGTTATTTTTTTGTAGTTATTCAGTAAATTTAATATTACTGAAATGGAAACAATATCATGATCATTTCAACATTCAAAATTGATTCATTTTTTTTTAATATAATAAATAACCGAAAAAAATAACATTAATCTGAATAAATTTATTTATATTTATTTGTTTAATGAATTAAAAGCCATCTTTAATTTATCTATAGGAATTCTATATATTTTATTTATATAAATTCAATTTCATCAATAAATTGATTAAATTATGAAATATGTATAGGTATGTATTTGATTCACTTAAATATTTTGTAATTTAAATCAAACTGACGGTAAAATTGAGGATATTTATTAATTTAAAAATTTCTCGCTTGTAACATAAAAAAGAATATATAATTCAATTATATATAATAGTATTTTATATAATGAACTGGGTACGCTAAGGTAATTGTTTCGCGACAATACCAGAAAAAGTTAATGCTAGAGTATATAGAACAGACAATAGGGATTCATAATTCATAAGCCCAAAACTTTTTGCTGTTTATGTACCACTACTAGACAATCCCGTGCTCGTTTGACAAATCTGGCAACATTGTCCCAGCTTGTATATATTTTATCATAGAAATTTCAGATAAAGTACATTATAAAGGAAGATTTATAAAACAAAAAGTTCTTAATAAGCTGTTACAATGACTGAACCAAAAAACGCCAAAAAGTACTAAAGTTAACCCACTTTTTAGGTTAAATAAATGCGTTGTTGCCAGGTTATTCCTCGACTGTTAAATGAGAATCGATCAATATTTTTGAATTAAAGTCAACATGAACTGCAAATTGCAAGTGATATCTGATTAATAATAAAGGAATGAACATTCACAGTGGACCATGTATTAATTGAGTGTCCTTTATATAGTTCTCGCAAGATTAAATTTTAATATTGGAAATATATCTATCCTAAATCTTCTAGGAAATCAAGAAAATTTTGAAAATTTGTTCGGGTATTTAGATAAAATAGGGCTTCTAAATTTAATTTAATTTTTTTTTTTTTTTTTTTTAACACTTGACAAAACCAATAACAGGTTACGTTTTGTTCTGTAATATTTTTGAGTTATTGTTGCTATCACTTATTTAGATATTTATTGAATACTATTTCGAACTCTATTGGCGTAAACTGTAAAACAACGGACAGATGGATATGACCTGATAAAAAAAAATAAACTAGATTGAGACAGATGATTAAATGGATAAGATAGGTTTTCTGAGGCGCTAATGGCTTGCAGATCGATGCGCCCTTAAAAAAAAAAAAAAAAAGGAATAAACATATTAATATTTCAAATGAATTTAGATAAAGTTTAGCAACGATGCGTTGCAGTTTATTTGGTTAAACTTAGAATAAAGGTTGAGTTGGACAGCACAAATAAAATGCAAAGAATTTGTGAGTATTTGAATAGTAGCTTTTCATTACAAATGTGATACTTTTTTTTTTAATTTTATTAAACCAATTATTTTACATTAATTAATTGTATGCATTGTATTTTTTGCTTCGATTCCGGAGATTACTTCTACACCATCGAGTGTCCTTATTCATCTTTAGTCCTTGTTTTTAATAAGAGGAAAAATCTAATTAGATTAAAAAACCTCTTTTCCGATAATTATTTCAATTCCATTATTCTCCAATCAAGTCGATTGGTATTCCCCTTCGACTTCATAAATCCAAAAAAAAAAATGTGATACAATATTTATTATTTATTTAAGGAAGATTATATCACTAACGAGTTAAGGGAAATATAAATCATGAATTTGCCTAATCAAGATTGAAATATGTATTTAAGTAATCTACCAATTAATTTCAAGATGCAATTTTCTCTAAAATGAATCAAAAGACATTGACAGGGAAAGAAGTGGATGGTGACTCTTATGGAGAATGGAAATTGTTTCACCGATTAATTTTTGCCACCAAACCTCAGGAGGGGTGAATTCCGTATTATTTCATTATGTTGAAATTTTTTTATTATTGATTGTTTTATAAATTAAAGGAGATAATAAAAGAGGTGTGTCTTCTGCTGGAAAAAAACATTTCTTAATTTATTTATAACGAGACTATATATAGTCTTCAATATAATGAAATAGTACGGAATTCACCCCTCCTGAGGTTTGGTGGCAAAAATTAATCGGTGAACCAATTTCCATTCTCCCATAAGAGTCATCATCCATTTCTTTCTCTCGTCAAATAGTCGCCCTGATTTTCGCCATTAAGGTAGTTGTTTCACCATATGGGTTTTCTTAGGATTTTTTTGAAATTTAGACAGGTTATTATTTAAATACTTCTGCATCGATTGGAGGCAAAACGGAATTTATAAACAATAAAGTTCTGGAGATATTAAATTACAAATATAAAGTTTTTCAGACTCTTATACATTGCACTATACGGGATATCGGAAAGTTTACATACATATTTAATTATAATTAAGAAACTCTTATAAAAAACTAAACCAACATTAAACAATAACTAATACATTTTTAAGAAATTTTTCATTCATAGTTACAATTTCTTAGATAATAATGAATAAATAATGAAAAATGTATAATGAAAATTTTTCACTAAAATCAAGCTGGCCACAACGCATTTATTTAACCTAAAAAGTGGGTTAACTTTAGTACTTTTTTTGACGATTTTTTGCTTCAGCCATTGTCACAACAGCTTTAAATCGCTTATTATGAACTTTTTGTTTTATAATTTTTCCTTTATAGGGCCAGTTTCATAAAAATAGGATGACCCTATGCTAGGGAACATCCTGGGGTTACCTCTTGAAATGTGTTTCATAAAAAAAAGAGAGGGTGATCTCAAACTTAACCCCCTATATTTAATTCTCCGAAATTGATGGGTTATTCAAAACAAATTGTTATTTTATTTTTTATATATAATATTAAATATACCTATATACATATATATAGAATTTTAGTTTATGTTAACACGGAACTAGAATAAAACAAAAAAATTCATTATATAGGTATATTTTTTCAAAAGTTAATATCAAATAAATTAAATTAAAAAAATTTCAAACTAAAATCGAAGAAAGCAGATATTTCTAATAAAATAGTTAAATGTTTATATTTATTTCGTACGATAAAATTAGATCGGAAACGATTGGAGTCAGCATTAAATTCTGATGCCAAATCATCCCATATTTTTTTCTTTAAATTAGCATCAGAATCTGAACGCTTAGATTCCAACACATTTATTAACGAGAAAAACAAGACGTTTCTCCTCTTCGATTGTGAAATTAGGTGTTCTTTTAGTCTTAATTGAAGATTGGTCCATATTCTATCTAAAATTTAATATTCAATTAGTAATGAAGCTGTTGAAGCTTTTATTTTTGTGATTAATTTGATTAAAGTTTAAGTTTTTATTTAAATCACACATGTTTGATTATAATTATTTATTGAAACAAATAAATAATTATAATTAAACATGTGTGATTTAAATAAAACTTAAACTTTAATATTCAATTATTCAATACATTTCAAATTTTAAAAATTACCTGATTTGTCCCAGTTTTGTTGTATCTATATACTTACTTTTTTACCACTTTATTTTTATATGATTAAATAGAAAAAAAAATTAAACGTAATTTTTTTTTTCTAAAAATAACTAAAATTTAGGGAATTTTGCCGTTGCCAGCCTATTTTCCTACCCTTGACTCAGGGTGAGCTAACTCGACCCTATTTTATTTGATGAAATTCATATTGTTTGGAACTCCAGAGTAACTCTCAACCTAGAGTTGAGTAACCGAGGATTATTTTTTTTTATGAAACTGGCCCATAATATACTTTATCTGAAATTTCTAAGATAAAATATATAGAACCTCGGACAATGTTGCCAGATTTGTCAAACGAGCACTGGATTGGCTAGTAGTGGTACATAAACAGCAAAAAGTTTTGGCCTTATGAATTATGAATCCTTATTGTCTGTTTTAAATACTCTAGCATTTACTTTTTGCTAGTATTTTCGCGAAACAACTACCTTAAAGGATATTAATAACTTTAAATTAATAAAAAAACAGTTATAATTATAAAATAAATAAAGAAACAATTTAAAATGTTTTATGGATATAATTTTCTGAAAAATAAAATTTCTAAGCCACTCAATACTTGAATGAAGGTATTCTTTCCAAAGTCGTCTAATTTTATCAACCTTAACTTGCTCTGACTTGAAGAGGTGCTAGAAGACTTTATAATCAGTGAGAAATTACTTAAAGAAATTAAAAACTTCTGAAGTTTTAATTTAGAAGCAAAAAACTTGAGTAGATTAAATTATTAAAGATTCCCTTCTATTTTAATTAATATTTTCGACTGATCACCAACATTCATTAGATCTCCTCATATAAATGAAAATAAAAAAAAAATATTTCATCTTATATAATTATATTTATTTATTTGTTTATACACGAAGGGCAAACTTGTTAGCTTAATTAATGTTTAAAAAATAAATAAATAAATAGCCATTTACATTTATTATTTAATTTGAAAACAAAATAGATTAAAATAAAGAATCCTTTTCAAAGCTCTGTGTAATTTATCCAAATTTTAATATTGTTGAGGTGCCAATTTTGGGTGCTTCAGATTCCACCGCTGCACCACCACTGTTGAGGTGCGGAATTTGGGCTTAGGGGTTATTTACTTTAATAGCTGACACCACGGATGGGGTGAAAAGATTTAATTAGTTTATGAAGAATATTTATTTAAATGGTAAAAGATAAAAGATATTTTACAACGTTGCAAGCCTTTAGCTGCTTAATTACAAGTATTGTTTAACATTTTCAAGTTTAAATCAAGGTACTCGCTTTGAGTAACAGGGGAGAGTGTCTTTTTTATTCAACACCCTCCGTATTTATATTCGTTTAATTTTCAAAATATGTGCTTAAATAAGTATTATTATTCATATTCAGGTATTATTTTGCTGTTACAATCTTGACCTGAATCTGTTCAATAATTCATGTTTGCAAAAACATCTCTAATTAGTCTGATTAAAATATTCAAATGATAATTTTTTAAAACGATGCATTTTAATAATTATTTCTAAAATGTCATTTAACTCTTAAACAGAAAGAATTCCGTTGTCTATGCATTTTTCGTCAGCCGGGAAACGAAATGCTTACCTAAAATTCTTCTCTTTTTTAATAAAATGATTATACATATAAAATACGATATTATATTGAAATCACGAGCTTTAGAAATTGATTTAATTACTCTTTCAGTAATTTAACTATTAAAATACAGCATATTAATATAGAAATAAAATATTATATCTATTCAAATATTATGCTCTGTCGGATTTCAGAACAATATCATGTGATTACCTTAGGAATTTGAACTTTATTACTATCGGTAATTTGAACTCTTATTCAGCCAGTCCTCGACTTACGCAATTTCGGACTTGGGCGATTAAAATAAAAAATAAAAATTTTAATTTTAGTTGTTTAGTTTACATCGAGGGGTGAACCGCGACCTAAAATCGTATACACCTACTTCCACTTCCACTTTCATTTCCAAGTAGAAGACAATAGATGATAATAGATTATCTAATGAATTTCAAAGTAATTCCAAATAATTCCAAAGACGATGTACACCTAATTCCAATCCCGGTTCACCCCTCGTTTTACATAAGGCGAGGCGTGGTAGCATGGTGATGGTGGTAACTCAGTTATGTGCAATAAATAATATTTTCTTGAGTGTACTTATATATAGATTTATTTTACTTTCAACTATTCTTTGAATCTAAAACATGTTTTTTGCCAAAAATGCTAAATTTTGCGCTTTCCTCGACATACGCGATTTTTCGACTTACGCGAAAACCTTCGGAACCAATTAATTGCGTAATTCGAGGACTTGATGTATAAAAAGCTGGTGGAACCCAAAACCCTGACAACCTAAATTCCCGGCATTTGAAAATTAAGTCGTATTTTAATATTTACAAAGACATATATAGTATCTATGTATATTTGACAAGATTAAGCTAATTAACACAAAAAGTACATACTTGAAATATCAAAATAATAAATAAATCAAATCAAACCGTACAGCGTGCGCAGGCTAAGTTCGAGCATTAGCTTGGGCGTACACGCTGTACTCTATTTATACGAACCATTTTGAGCCAATTTCGACCCCACTGCAGCTCGGAATTCATTTGAGATACAGAGCTGAAGTTATACACATGTATAGTAATTATGTAATCCATCTTGAGGAGAGTTTTTAAATAACACAGATCTACTATTTTCTCAACTTAATTATTCTTGGCGAATTTAACTTGCCTACACACTACTTTTCGAACTTGGCCTGTTATTTCACAGAATATTTTGGTTGAGATAAATTTTATCCATCTTTTTATACCTATAAAAAGCATGGTTGAAATTTTTAAAAAAGAAAGTTTAAGAGTGAATTTATAGACCTCTTTTCTGAGGTTAAGGAGTTAAATTACACTAATTAATTATAAATAGCTTCCACGAAAAATATACTTATCTAAAGGAATATTATATATAGTTTCGTGATTTACAGCAATAAGAATAAATTTAAAATCTGAATTAATTTTTTTTGCATTTATTCAAAAAATAGAGTTAAAAATATGCATAGCGAGGGATAACATTTGATTGAAAGGCCAATTAATTATATCCGCGAAATAGATTCTAGATAATTATTGAATTACAATTTGTCATTTAACGCAGCTCAATCAACTAAATTTATAAATAGATAAACAATAATTACATTTACACATATAGAGTGTTGGTTGGTATTAATTAGATGAAGCAAATTATTTTTTCTTTTTTGAATTCTAATTAAATTGCGTTAATAGCTTCAAATAGTAAATTTCTGGTTCTCTGGTCAAGTGGGCTGCCTAGTTCAAGGGGCGCGTGTCTACCTAAGGACTTAGACAGCTAATTTTTCTGTTTTTTGTCAAATGAGCTAACAATTAATTCACTGGGATTGAAAATCCGAGATGCAAATATTTTCTAATAATAAAACAAAATATTTTGTTTCGAAATTTTTTCGTGTCATATTTAAGGAACAAAAAACATCCAGAATCTTCTTTTTCTCATTTTTGATTAAAAATATCTCAAAATTCTGACCGGTTGTAAAAAATGAAAAAATGCCATGGAATTAGCGTAAAAACTGTACTAATATAAATTCCTAAAATTTATGCTGAACATTTTTTTTTTCAATTTTTGTCGAGCACTTTTATTTATCTATATATATAAAAAAGAAATACCACGTACTCACTGACTCAACACGATATCTCCAAAACTACTAGACCTACGGCTTGGAAATTTGGAATAGAGGTACTTTATACGGGGTAGATGTCAGATAAGAAGGGATTTTACAAAAATCAACCTTTAAAGGTGGTAAAATGGGGGTTAAATTAATTAAAGATCTGTGATTGGCTGATTCTGTTGCCATGATTTTGGTAAAGTATTGTAAACGGTCTCGGGGCAAGCGTGACTTTAAAGGGTCCTCAGGTAAAGACTATGGGGCACTAAATTGTTTCAATTAATAAACACAATTGAAAAGTTTTTGTTTTGCCGAGAGTAGCAGAGTTGTTGATTCACAAAGAGAAACAAAGAGGTTGTCCTCTGCTTGAGGCAAATAAACATACACACATATATATCGAGATGATTTATCTGTATATATATATATATTATTTATTTGTTTGAGACTATAGTTTCGAAGACTTGGTCTTCATCATCAGCCTTTTTTAATTATAAATGTTGTTTTTCATGGAGTCAATATCGTATGGATATTGAAAATTTGATGTTCCTTCTTCACTGGTGGTCAGCTTATATTATATATCATCTCGATATATATGTGTGTATGTTTATTTGCATCAAGCATAGAACAACCTCTTTGTTTCTCTTTGTAATAAACACAAGTCCAAAAACTTACTTACTTAGTAAAACAGTTAAAACAGTTTTTTGTTTTTTTCTCAAAATTTCAGTTCATTGACTTATACGTTTTCGACAATCAGCGATTCAATAATATTGCTATAACACAAATTAAATATTATTTTAGCTTCGAGAACATAGCTTATTTAGACAACTCATTTGTGATAATTTTATTTTTATGTATGAATCAATGTGTGTGTATGAGAGCGATTGTGAATTGAGATAGGAGTCAAATTATAGCCGGTCAAATTTTTACAGTGAGAAGGGCTTGAACCCGGGTCTAATGGTCAGAATGTTGGTACTCTAGTCTAGCCACTCGACCAATCTGATCAAATGATATTAATTGATATTTCTGAAAATGTTATTATTTTTTTAAATATCATATGATTAAATAAATACTTCACATTATATACATTCTCTTCTAAATAATTATCATGTATTAATTGAAATTGAAACAATATTCAATTATAGATTGAAGTATATTTTTAATTTCAATAACATATTGATATACAATTTATGATTCAAATTATTATGATTTTTGAAATAATTTTAAAATTTGAAACCGTTTATTATCATGAAATAATATTTGCATTAAATTATTATTAAATTTGGACGTTATGCATTATGACATTAGGGCAATTTAAATTCCTGACCAACCAAGTTTTATAAAAATAATTTAAATTAAAGATATAGAATCCATAAATCTAGATTGTCATTCACAATGGAAAGAATGCATTTTAATTGAAAGTACTATTTCTTTCGAATCTAACTTGACTGCTCTCTAGATTTCACTAATTTTTGGAACTTGGCATGTTTTTTCACAGAATGTTTCGGCTGTGATATAATATTACCTACATGGCTTACTAAAAATATTCATCTCAAACTCTCACTGAAATATTAAACTTGTATTTCAATCTTGGTATATTATTTCGTGAAAATATCATAACTAAGGTCCCGTGTCTCCCTCCACTACTATTTTGGGTGCACTCCTCCCTAACTTCTATACTTTAAAACAGGGGTGTCCAACCTTTTGGCTTACACGGCCGACATCTGAAGAAAAAAATTGTCTCGAACCGCGGATAAAATATTATAATTCAATGTGTGTTATTCAAAAAAGATAGTTAATAATGTATAAGAACTTTATTATTTTTTTAGCTCAAAGTGAGCTTCTAATTTTACTTATCGTAAATTTTATACTTGAAAATAGCTTCTCGTATATCTATATGTAACATACCTTCAATCAGAAAGTTTACAAGTAAAAAATTTATATATAATCAAAATGGAGTCGAAAATAGACCAAAAGGATGTTTATTTTTTCGGAAATCTTGAAATCTAGTTCCAGATTCAAAATTTAAAATTTGCACTTTTATTTTTCGAAAATTTTACAGTAGATTTTCAGATTTCTTATTTTAGAGAAAAAAAATTATCAGGCCAAATTGTTGTGTGTTTTCCAGTAGATCTACATATAAATATCAATGTTTTAAGGAATTTTATGACTTTATATTGGGCCACGGGTTGGACAGCCCTGGCTTAAATCGAATGGGATTAAAGAAGAATATGGGGATTGATAATTTATTTTTTATAAGGGTCCCTGTTATAATAATCCCTGAATATCCATAATCTATTGACATGAAAAAACGTGCAAAGATCTAAAAGACAAGTCCTGACAAGTTTTAGTCCAAGTGAGAAATTATCAATTAATTGGGATTGTTCTAGAAAACCTCAATTCCTTGTTTATTTTTTAAAAGGGTCTCTGATATAATAATCCCTGAATATCCATAATCTATTGACATAAAAGAACGTGCAAAGATCTAAAAGACAAGTCTTGACAAGTTTTAGTCCAAGTGAGAAATTATCAATTAATTGAGATTGTTCTAGAAAACCTCAATTCCTTGTTTATTTTTAAAAGGGTCTCTGATATAATAATCCCTGAATATCCATAATCTATTGACAAGAAAAAACGTGCAAAGATCTAAAAGACAAGTCTTGACAAGTTTTAGTCCAAGTGAGAAATTATCAATTAATTGGGATTGTTCTAGAAAACCTCAATTCCTTGTTTATTTTTTAAAAGGGTCTCTGATATAATAATCCCTGAATATCCATAATCTGTTGACATGAAAAAACGTGCAAAGATCTAAAAGACAAGTCTTGACAAGTTTTAGTCCAAGTGAGAAATTATCAATTAATTGTGATTGTTCTAGAAAAACCCAATTCCTAGTCTCCTTGTACTAGAATGATATAACCAGCATGGACTTGGTTAGTGTCGTAGCATATAAATTACTGAAATAAATATTTTAGAAAATGAAAATATGATAAGAAGAATTTTTAAATATTCGAAATATCATTATTTTTTTATCTTATATACTCGAGCTTATAATTTTGCTTTTAGTAAATTTTATTCTTGAAAAAAACTTCACGTATTGTCGAAATGTATATTCTTATTTCGAAAAAGTGAATAAATATATCGCTACATATAAATCTCAATATTTTTTACCACGCAGTTCCTACAAATAAATTATAGTTTTAAAATTTTTTCATGATCTCCCCCAAATGATGTAATGAAAAAAGAAATTAATTCTCTTTCTTTCTCTCTCTTGCAGATATGCCCAGGAAAGATTTCGTGCTGAAGCGGAATTCGCCGTTAATCGCGCTAATTTGCTCAGCCGATTATGGAAATATACCGAATCGGTAATGTTAAAAAGTGAATATCTTTTACACGCCCTTGTTCTTTCTATGGTGGAATTTGATGAGGATATTTTCGCGGCCGGAAATTGTTACGACCAGGGCCAATATAAAGAGCGGATTCTGTTTTGTCCGTACGCTTACCGACTTCCGGAAGGGCCTGTCTTAGTGAAAAATCTCGCCATTGAATATGATTACATGGGGAATACCAGTGAATGGTTCTTCATCGCCAGATCCAACGCAGAGCACGTCATCAAGGAGTACAAGCAGTTCAGTCATGGTAAGCACCTGCAATTTCAATCTTCTCACTTACAAACTCGCAAACAGCTTTAGATATATGCTAACCCATAAAACACCGCGACCAAAATAAAATACAAATACAGCTATCACGTTGTTTTTATTATAGTCGTTTAATCCTATAAAAATGGCTGGATAATATTTCTACAATAATTATTCCTCATTTTTCACTGTTAGCAATTTTTGAATATAAAAATAGTTTATTATTGGTAAAAATCACGATAGGTGTGAGATAAATAGTTTGTTTATTTGTGACGATTTCACCCTAAAAATAAAAATTTTATTGAGATGAATTTTTTCTTAATTAATTATACATCTTTTTTTGAGAGACATTGATGGCTATTGATTATTTTTTATAATATTATAGTGGGTTTTAAAATTAAAAAAAAACAATTAATAATGTAAACATCATTTTTGTTAATTTTTTTAAATATCCTAATTATTAAGATATCACTATTTGCAACAAATCTAAGTCGTTTTATAATAACAAGACATTTGTTTATATAAAATACGAGGTTTTACTAGAAGTAAACAAGATATTCATTTAATATTAAGAGATATCTAATAGAATAAAATAGATCACTCAAGTAAGTATATAATATATTTGGATTAAATACCTAAAAATCTGGTCATATTTGGAATAATTTCGATATATATTTTGATTATTAATAAAATATCTTTGGAATAAATAAGAGCTCATTAAAAATGCTCAACTCTATCAATCATCATCATCATCATCATCATTAGCCTGTCGATAGCGACAATCCACTCCTGAATATAGGCCTCTTCCATCAAATGGAAGGGGGTTGGCATTAAGTCTATCAATATATTTATTATAAAGAAATTATTTTTTCAGTATAGGGATAAAAGAGTTGGCGAAAGGCCTGGTTCGATTTGGTCGGGATTGAACCTCCACTAAGTAATGTGTTCAAGAAAACTCAAATTTATATATAAACCAAAAAAACAAAACAAAACAAACAAACAAATATTGTAATATAAAATATATTACTCGTATATTTCAAGCTTTCAATATTTTTTTAAATGAAATCAGTGTCTTGTAAGCCTCAGGTTACGAAACAACCTCTCTTTACTCTCATCACCTTCACTTTACTCTCTCACAAACTCGCAATGAGCTCTTGACATTCCATTTGGAATGAATCGATTCCAGAATAACACACCTCATTTGCACCCCGGCGGACTCTTTTATATATATATTAATCATTTATAAAAAAAAGGCTCAAACTTCCATTATAGCAAAAGCTTTCTGTGAAATTTTCTGTTCCATTTTAATGAATCATTCTGTCTTTATTTAAATATTTTATTTTTCCTAAGAAGACTTATCTAAATATCTATGCTTTGTTTTACCTCATTTCTATCTCCATTGTGCTTTTATTTCTATATCTCTCTAATTAAGATCGAACAACTCGAATTCGGCTGACCATCCGCACACCCTATTGTTTTAGATCTTCTTTTAATATTTACTTGGGAAATTTTTTTTTCAAATAATAATATTAAAATATTTAAAAACCTTATAAATATGATTATACATTCATGAGTATTACTACTTACTAAGCTTATAAATTTTAAAATAAAGATAAAAATTTAAACATATTATAAATTACTAGCTAGGACTCACAAACATAGTATAATTTATATTTTTATTTTATTAATATGTTTCACATAGAACCTACATCATTCTTCCTTAACAAAACCTATAAATTTTGTTTTAAAAAATAAATTCTAGGTCTGTAACTTTAAAATGAGGGGGTTTTCAATAAAAATACACAATAATTTAGAAAAAATGGAAAATTATATTTTATTCAAAGTATCGGCCTTCACTTTCTACACATTTTGGCATCTAGTAGGCAAATTTTGGATGCTATTCAAAAAGAATTGAAAGTCGCGTGAACAAAACCAGTCGTCCAGCCATTTTTGAACGTCTTCATAAGAATGGAAATGCTGCTCGATAAGTGCGTGTTCCATGGATGAAAACAGGTGGTAGTCGGAAGGAGCAAGATCTGGTTAGTACGGCGGGTGGAGTAATATTTCCCATCCAAGTGCTGTCAGAGTGTACTTGACCAGTTTTGCTGCGTGACTGGGTGCATTGTCATTCAGTGAAATCACCTTCCCATGCCTTCGAGCCCATACTGGTCGTTTTTCGATCAAATTAATTATTTGTTGTCGGTAGTGATCTGTATTAACTGTTTCGCCAGGTTTCAGCAGCAATTCGGTGTCTTCAAACTGTTTCGGTCGAATGTCACATTTTTTTGTTACTGACATTGAAATCACCGCTTCTGAATCGTTTAAACCACCGTTTGCATGTGTCGACAGATAGAGTATCTACACCGTATGTTTCTACAAGTATTCGATGTGTTTCCGCTGCTTTTTTCTTCTGATTGAATAAGAAAATCAGCACGTGCCGCAAATGCTTTTTGTTTGTCTCAAAACTCGATATGTTTCTTCTTTATGTGCTATATCAAGTTTCCCTGACGTTTTGGCTCCTCTCCACATATATCTGTTCTGAGTGTGTGTAGCTGTTTTTACACAGATATACGGGACCTACTTTTTAACGCCGGTTCCGAACGGCTAGTTTGGAGAGGTTACTAGGCAATTATACTCTTGGTAGGTTGCCATTACTTTCCAAGAGGAGTCGACTACAAATATCTGCCGAGACTCGGTCTTGAACCAGCGGCCACTCTAACCACTGACCCACAGTCGCCTCGATATGTTTACCACCTAAAAAAATATGCTACTAACTCTTAAACGTTTAAACAAATATGACGTTTGGAAGCTTGCTAGTAATAGCTACAAAATGACATTTGTTATTGCACCAGAATCTATAGGCTTTGTGGGCCATCTATTGAAAAAAAAACTCCGCATTTTAAAGTTAGCACACCTGGTAAATAACAATTACTACTTGGTTTTGTGTGTTTTAGATTTGAAAATAGCACCAAAAATAAGTGTAAAACATTACAAGATCATCTTTTACAAGATCTTATGGATGTTATGGATATTATGTGTCAGAAGAATTGTAATGACATTTGATTTTTGAAATTTTTCAAAAGTTGAAACCCTCAATCTTTTCTATTTAAACTCAATCGTTTGGCTATAATGTTCCAATTTAGAATCACTTAGTCGTGTAATGTTTTAATCAAGAAGATTAAATCTTTGAGTATAATTTTTACCCATGTTCTTTACTTATGTTAGATTGGTTTCGTCATTAGTCCGGATTGCTTTTTGATACTCAGGTTCAATTACAAAGGTGAGGAAATGGGAATACAAACCTCTACTAACACGAAATAAAAAAAATATTTAAAACAGATTTATTATAAGATAATCTTAAGATTTTTTCCAAGAAAGCCGAATATTCTTCTCTCGGTGTGTTTAACTTTTATAACCAAAAATGATTTTTTGAATCACCCTATATTTTATGAATTATACATTTTTACATAGTAATAAATCAAGATGACGTTCAAATATAAAATATTTATCTATGAATTGATAAATAAATAAGATATAAAAATTGTATAACTTCATTCATTGTAAAGTGAACCTAGAATAAATGAGTTGCTTATTAAGATTCAAGTCACATGCACTAAGCCCAAAAAAGTAAATAATTAATCAACCCCTAGACGTAGAATATTTCATCCAAATTTAATAATAAACAAATGTATGTAGGTATATATAAAAAAACAAAAGCCTGTTTTCTGAATTTATTAAAAAGTAATTGTATACGAAAAAAATAGACATTTGAGCTAATGAATATTAATTAATTTATTATTATTTTAGTAGACTTTTAAAACTAAAACTTTTGGCAAAAAAATAATGCAGTTCGAAATTAACTTTTTAGAAAAAATTACCTTTGATGTTATTAATAATTTATTAAAATTCAAATATGCTACAAGTATATTATACTTGGGAATTGTTAAGAAAATTACCAGTGCGAGTCTTTTATTAGACCCGAGCTGGAATAAACTATTTTGCATTATGTGTCAGAAGGGATGTTTTTCACCTCACAGGGTGGCCACTTGGCCCGGATTGCTATTATTGGCACTCGGGCTCGGTTCCTGAGGTGTAAAACCCTTCTGACAAAGATTTCAAAATAATCCATTCTTCTTGAATCTAATCGATGACACCTTTTTGTGATTTTCTTAAAAAATTTTATCTATTTGTATCCGCAGCGTAAACTCTCTTTATTTTTCACAAAGAATGGTAATTTTAAACCTGAAATATTCGAAAGAATGCACAATGTTTTGTTGAATTAGACAACCTCTCAAGAGTATTTTCCATTGCAAGAAAGTTATAAATAATATTCACTATGTGCTATGAATCTAGTCACTGGTAAGTGGTATTACTCCAAAATATAAATTACAAAGCGGTAAATCAAAGAAAATAAAACTAAAAATAAGGTTTAATTTTAAGATATCACGATTTCTCCAGAGCTAATGGAACTAGAAACTATAAATTTTCTTTGGAAGTTACTTTTAATACGTAAATGCTTGCAAAGAAAATTCAAATTTTAATAGAGGTGATAAAGGTAAAAGAAAAAGCGTCACGGCTCGATTAGGATCTTTCTACAAGATATTAGCTTGAAATTTAGTACATAGAATACTTTAAAACATAAATTTTCACTAAGAAAGGATTTTATAAGATTCAAATTCTAAAGGTGTAAAACAAGAGAAAACTATTAATATTAAGTTTTCATCCAGTTTTTCTGTAATGATTTCTCCGGGATAATCAAGCTACCGTGAGTTCAAGCCCGACTAGTGTATTTGACAGCCTATAATCTGATCCCTTCAGGGGAAGGCAATGGGAAACCACCCCTGTGAAAATTTTCTTCAGGAAACTTACAATAGAGGCGATACTCTCAACAATAGTCACTAATGCTCAGAATCAAGTGTGGCGCTTGAAGAAAGAGAAAATAAACTAAAAAAAAAGAAAAAAATAATAATTAAATTAAATATTACGAGTATAGGTATATATACATGTACGACCTATAAATAGTAACGGGCAGCATACGCCATCTATTAGAAAAAACAAAAAATTATGTAGAAAAATTATAAGATATATTCTGGACAGCATACGCCATCTATTATCAGAACATTGCACTCGTACCCATTATTTACCGCGATTTCTTTAATTGTCTCTAATTCCTGTGAATATGCTTTTTCTGATAAAGGTATATTTATTAGTCTATGTATCATTGAATGGAAGGCTGCGTGTTTATGTGACATTGGTCTACAAGAATTTTTATGTATTACAATGTCAGTAGCTGTGGGTTTTCTATAAATTTCAAAGGTGTGCTTATTTCCGGAGATATTTATTTTTAAATCTAAAAATTTAGTATTTTCTCTTTTTCTTTTCTACTGTGAATTTAATTTTTTCATGAAGATTATTTATATATTCTATAAATGTGTCTAATTGTCTATTTGTTCCTCCCCATAGTAAAATTATATCATCTACGTATCGATAATAGTATATAATGTTTTTTGAATATTTTTCATTGTCAAGGAATTTATTTTCAAAATCATTTAAGAATATTTCTGCTAATAACGGGGACAATGGAGATCCTATTGGTAATCCCTCCCTTTGTTCATAAAATTTGTTCCCAAATTGAAAGAAATTGTGGTTGATACATGTGTGGACCATACTGCTTAGATCCATTTTTTCCAGGTTGTTTAGGCCAACTGACCTGAAAATAATTTTGTCTACTAACTGTTTTGTTTCGTTTGGCGGTATATTAGTGAAAAGACTCGTGATATCTAAGGATAGAAGCTTCGCATTATTAGGAATTTTAATATCTTTAATTTTGTCTATAAGTTCGATTGAGTTTTTAATAGAATGTTCAGCTTTGAATTTTGTTCTTTCTCGAAAATGCTGTTTAGTTTTTTTGCAAGTTTCGTTATTGATGAGTTTATATAACTAACGACGGGTCTGATGGGAATTTTTTCCAATTCCTCTGACTTGTGTATTTTGGGAAGTCCATATAACCTTGGGCATAATGGATTTCTTTCTTTTGCAGAACATTTAAATTCAAACAATCACTCCTTCCCAGAAGGTATTAGATTAATAAAAGGAGAAAAGAACCTGAAATTGATTAGCGCAATCGAATCTTTAGAAATTTTGAAGTCATTCAATAGAAATTCAGAACTCTGTTTAAACAATCAAATTGAATTATCCAATAGTAATCTACTTAAGATGTTTGCTAACAAAAGATAAAAGGGAAAAAAGGAAAAATTCCTCCTTTCTAAGGAGAAAGGAGAAAGGGAAACATATTGTTATATTTGAATGAGCCCAGGATAGAGTGTCTTTATTAGTTCCTAGCCCTCCAGCAGTGACGAAAGAACACCAAGTTTTCAATATCCATATGATATTGACTCCATGAAAAACATTTATAATTGAAGAAAGACTGATGATGAAGACCAAGTCTGGAACTATAGTCTCAAACAAATAAATAATATATATACAGATATATCATCTTGAGATATATGTGTATATGTTTATTTGCATCAAGCAGAGGACAACTCTCTTTGTTTCTCTTTGTGAATCAACAACTCTGCTACTCTCGGCAAAACAAAACTTTTCAATTAGATGATGATTTACATATTCTTATTTAAGTTTAGTTTAAAAAGATTTTTTTTTTTTTAATTATTTTTTTTTATCTTACCCCCTTGGCCTCGTGAACTAGATGCCCATTTAGTCAGTCGTGAATCAAAATTATTATCCTATATAAAATTAAGCTACCTCAATGTCCTTTAAATAGCGAATTAAGCGAGCGTCGCCCCCTCTACCCCAAAGCTAATTACATAGCATCTATCCCAATCAATCACATCAGTTAAGAAGCCGAATTCGATTGAAATGCATTTTCCGGATAGGTCACCTTTTTTATTGCAATTGTATCACTTATATTTTTTTTGCTTTTAATAATAAAATACACTGTGGTGCAAATAAAGTGGAACACTTAAGATTGATTCGGGCATTCGGTGTCAAAAGAGGGCCTGTCGCTGGTCTCCTTGACATCAACCCTAATTCTCGGAAACGTCTTCTGATAGTCCAAACACTTAGGTTGGCTTGTCGAGTTTGTAGAAGGCGCTGTTGAATTTGAGCTGCTGTACAATACCGATCCCTCAATACCTCCAATAGTTTGAATCGGTCATCTCTCTCATTTGAAACTCTAATTCGACCAGATCCCGGTCTCAGAAGGGCATAAGAGTTTGTTTCTCTATATCGTTTTACAGCTCTGTGGATACTTCCAACCGATGCTTTAAGTCGTTGAGCGACATACCGATACGATCTTCCATCATTTATTAGAGCTACAGCTTGAGCTACTTCCTCGGTCTTTAGAGGCATTATGCTTGGACAATATTTCAAATTAAATTAAATTAAAAGATGAGATATTCAAATCGAACTGATAAACATTAAAATATTCAATTTAATTCGATATTAGACGATAATCATTTAATACAATTCAATAAAGGGATCAGATTTCAAACCTGAAAATTTATGCTAGTTTAAATAAATTTAATTTTAAAGGGTTTAAATTAAAGTAATACATTGTTTTCACTCTAAAAATGTTTTAAAATATTTGTACAATCACAGAATGTATTAAAAGTTTAAAAATTATTTGAAAAAAACTAAATTTTTCTAAGTGTTCCACTTTTTTTGCACCACAGTGTGCATTGAATTTTTTTTAAATTCAAATTTCATTTCAACAATATCAATTTTTTAACATATTTAAATGTGAAAATATATTAAATGTTCTATTTTTGTTCTTCGATTGAATTTATAATCTATATAAATAAATAAAATTATGATTATTATTTTATGAGAACTATTTTCGGATCTTTTATTTTAAAATCCATCTTCACAATTAATTTCTCTGAGATTTTGCTTTTACGAGTTACAGACAGAAAGTTAAATCATAGGATTCAGGACCTTAAGGTAGTTGTTTCACCATATGGGTTTTCTTAGGATTTTTTTTGAAATTTAGGGAGATTATTATTTAAATACTTCTTCATCGATTGGTGGCAAAACAAAATTTATGAACACTATAGTTCCGGAGATATTAAATTCCAAAGATAGAGTTTTTCAGACTCTTATACATTGCACTATACGGGATATCGGAAAATGTACATACATATTTAATTATAATTAAGAAACTCTTCTTACCATGGTTATAAAAACTAAACCAACTTTAAACAATAACTAAATAATTTTTTAAGAAAATTTTAATTCATAGTTACAATACAGCTTCTGAGATAATAATGAATAAATAATTAAAAATGTATAATGAAAAATTTACACTAAAAACAAGCTGGCAACAACGCATTTATTTAACCTAAAAAGTGGGTTAACTTTAGTAATTTTTTTGGCGTTTTTTCGCTTCAGCCATTGTCCCAACAGCTTTCAATCGCTTATTAAGAACTTTTTGTTTTATAAATCTCTCTTTATAATGTACTTTATCTGACATTTCTATGATAAAATATATACAACCTTTGACAGTGTTACCAGGTTTGCCAAAAGAGCACGAGATTGGCTAGTAGTGGTACATAAACAGCAAAAAGTTTTGGGTTTATGAACCCTTATTGTCTCTTCTATATACACTCTAGTATTAACTTTTTGCTAGTATTGTTCGCGAAACAACTACCTTAAAACGAGTATTTACGATGAAAATGTGTATCTGAATTTTTGAAACTAATCCTATATTACTACTACTACATATTTATTTAAGTGAAAGTAATATTAGAATGTTCTATTCAGTTTTTTTAATTTCATTATAAGTATAGATTGATAAAAATAAAAATAAAATAAATATTTCAGATTATCAATCAGGCCAGTGAATGAAATAAATGTACCATTGCCTTGGTGTAAGTCAACGGTTCACGAAAATTAGCGGTTTCTTTTAAGACAAGCAGGCTTTTGAGATTTTTATTTATTAAATATCATTCTGGGAATATTTTTTAATAAGACTGAAATTATTTATTTTCCCTTTCGTTATATTTACATATTTTTACCACTTAAATTCATTTTTTTCTCTGTTTTCTCCAACGTCTTTCTTAGATACAAAAGCGAATATTAAAAAAAAGAGGCATCTGCTATCGTAGTTGAATTTTTTTCATTTCTTAACATTTCGGCAATTGAATACGTCTTTTTCTTCTTTTTTTTCATAGCCTTTCTGTAATTTAATCCTTTGAGATGTACGTGGAGATTCACCTATATTGATAACGTTTTGGGAATTGTCCAAATCGTCTTAGCAGGCTGGAGCCAGAATTTTTTTTTAAGTTTTTATATTTATATATACCCTCCCCCTACCGATCTCTGTAGAAAAAACCTATGAAGCTAAAACGTTAATCATGGTAATTTAAATTATAAAAAAAGATTTTAAGTTTTTTTTTAATTAGTTTTATATACATAATTATAAATTTCATCTGCTACAAAATTTTATTTAATTTAATTTTAATTTAATTATCTTAGTTTTTAGCTAAGGCTTTTGGTTTAGATGTAAATCATGAAAATCTATGACAAGAACAGAAGACACACTCTTCGACCTTATCAATGCAAGAAATTTTATTTTTTAATATTTTTATTTTTAGATTATATATAATATAACAATTATATGTCAAATTGAAAGTTTCTGTTTGCCGAGAGCAGCAGAATTTTTATAAATTAGATGGAGACAATAAAAAGAGTGTGTCTTCTGTTTGAAAAATAAATTTTTTAATAAATTTATAACAAGACTATAGTTTCGAGGGCTTTTTCCCCCTTCATCAGTCTATTACAATCACACATCAATTGCAATAGACTTGATGAAGGGGGCAAAGCCTCTGAAACTATAGTCTTGTTATAAATCAATTAAAAAATTTATTTTTCCAGCAGAAGACACTCTTTTATTGTCTCCTTTATATGTATATATACTATTTATCGTATATATACCTATATATTTTTTTGGCCTCGGATTGTATAATATGATATAGCCAAATTTTATATAGTATACTAATGTTGATCAGAGTGTTAGTAGAGTTACTGCATGAAGTGTTGATTTTATTATAGCTGGTCAAATTTTGATTGAGGAGTGCGAGGCTTGAACTCGGGCCTCCTGCTTCAATGTCGTTATCACTGTAATATTACGCGTTCGACCAACTAATATATAAGATTGAAGTAATTCTTGGAGACGAACTGATAAGTGCAATTGAGTGGATATTGATGAGGGAGTCCAAAAAAGAAGAAGATAATTTATAATTTCTTTTTATTCATAAACCGACGTTTCGAAGACTATTCCCTCCTTCTTCAATATTATTAATATTAATATATTTTTATCGATTAGAAAAATTAATAATATATTCAATAACGATATTTTTTAAATCTCCCCTTGTTGACACGCAAGCTCTCGCCTATTCTGTTGACTCGGTTGCATAAATAGCATGGGGTCTTCTATTTCTCGTTGGAAAATTATTAATAAAATTCATAAAACTATCAATATAATATACAAATATTATTTATTTATTACATATTTATTAAAGAGCAGAGGTTCTCAACCTTTTTCTTCGAATGAAGTCCTTCTGCAATTTTGTAAGAATGCCATTCCCCCTTTCCAGGATTTTCTAACTAAAATAATATGCTTTTAATATTGAAAATACAGGGTATCATATTTTTATTTTAGAGATAAAGATAAGTAATATTTACCTAATAAGAAAGGCGAGGTTGTTTTTTCATCAGAACTTAAAAAAACAATCAAATTAAAGTTACTTGAAGAAGAGCCCCCATTGTCGACTCAAAAATCCGTGATTTTCATCGAAATCATTTTAGCCATTTTCGAGAAATCGTTTCTATATATACAAGAATTCTCATTTATTATATTATGACTAAATTAATGTATCCTCAATTAATCGAATCAAAAAATAAATTTTGAACAGGCTTTTTACTTGGGTGGCTCTATTTGAAGAGGGTTCCGCTTTTTGAAAAAGTTTTCACTTTTTAATCCAATTTTACTTTTGCAATATTATCCCAAACTCAAACAGTAACAATAGTCCAATCATAAGGGTTGTTTTGATATCAAAATAGGAGTATGTCCTTCATTTGAAAGACAAGTTAATCCCATCCTTTACCCTGCTAGAGCTAGGGAATCAATCTTGCCATGTCTTGATGACTTATTTACTCTCCGTTGACCCATTCGAGTAATATCCTCTCGTAAACAAAGGTATTTTTCAACGAATAATAAAAATTTAGATGGTTTTAACCTAAAGTATTTCTCATTTATAATTCACAAGCACAGATGTTGCATTTCCAAAGAATATTTTTCATCACTCTTATCCATTTTTTTTAATATTTTTTTATTTTTAGTAAAACTCAGTAATTTCTGACACTAACGAGAGAGAACAGCAGATGTCTATAATTGTAATTAACAAAATTATCGGGCAAATTGAATAAGTTTGCTTTCTGCGTACGGAGGCCCATTTGTAATTAGTTCAAAATTAAATGTTTAGCGGTCACTAATAAACGTAAGGGAAATTGTTGTTTCAGTTAATTGGGAAAGTCAACTGAAAATGGGTCAAGCCAGAGTGAGCCATTAACAAATTGAAACGGTGGCTTAAATGCAGGCCAGAGGCTGGTTAACAAGCAAAAATTAATATTTATTTTAAAAGGTTGAGAAAACACGGGGGAGACTCTCTCTGGTGGATCATGCAAAACTGACAACTAATTAATACAACATACAAATTGGACCAGAATCAGATCTAACTCATCTGGAACTCTGGAATATCTATATATATAAAATGGAAGTATGTATATACAGTTAAAGATTCCCATTACTCTTCCACTTCCCCCCGTAGCCACTAGCGCTATGCTGAATCGCTTTCTGACCGTGAGGCTGCACTCTTCCTCTCTGTCCTCCGCTCATCTACAAACTCATGGCAGCATCAGCATACCAGAATCATATAAGAAGGGCTGTTCCAGCCACATAATCCAGAATGGCTCGTCGCAGAGACGAATCTGTATCTTCGTAGGCCAGACTTCTAATAGGTCTCCTTTACGAGGCTGGACTCTAATAAGTTCCCCCATTAGTATTAGTGAAATCTCTGCCTGAACACCAGTGAGCACCGGTCACACTGAGTGGACCAACCGAACGGTAAACCCGCAGTATTTAACATCGCGTACTTCTCTACCGTTCTCCTGGGTTGTCATCTATTTCGTGTGACACTGGCACGGTCAAACCCGTACTACCCTCCATCTAACCCAGTAGTAATTATACGTGTTAGTTTTTCTCATAAATACTCTTTACAAAAAACCTCCTCTCTCCAAGTTCCAATCGTGTAGTGCCCAAAAAATTCAAACTGTGCTGTGTCGAACATTATAAACATTATAAACATTGTGAACTACTTTAAAGAAGACTTTTTTTCATTAAAACATAAAATTAAATTAAATAAACCTTTATTCTCCTACAACATCTGACACCCTAAATTAGATCTAAAAAGTCTAAAATTAAAGAAACAAACCTATCCAAGCATCACCATCAATTTTTCTCTACCGCATAAGAATTTGTTGTATTAGTTTAAAAAACTTATTAACAATACGACAAATTTAACTTATATGTATATATGTTTGTATGATCCGAACGATCTGATTGGCCAGTGCATAGCCAATGGCAAAGTCTTAAATTATTAGAACGATTCTGATTGGTCAGATAGTGATCGTACTTAGTCAATGCGTTAAATAAATATTAAAAAAAACTTTTGGCCGTCTCGAGACGCTACCCGCCAGGGCAATTCGCCGAAGGCACGCCTGGAGCAGCTAATGGTATATAAATTGATTAATATTATTGATGTGGATACCAAATTTAAATATGTATTAAGAACATTTTTATAGCTTTTTAAAACAAGTTTTACTTCTTTGAGGTTCCGTTTTAAAGTAAATTGGGATCCAATTATTATCATCGATACAATCATTGTCTGTCTGTCTGTAACTCGACAACCAATGGGGTAAATAACGCCTCCACAGTCCCTGCACTCTTTTTTTAATGCAATCGAATTCAAGAGGGGGCGCACCAGGAAGATGTAGCCCCTATGGATCTCAAAACACCCACGAGAAGAGAAGGGAAAATTGTTCAAGTGAATGTGAGAATAAATAATATATCTATTATAAATAAAAATGTACTGTTACGCTTAAGTGATACGTTGAAGAATCTCCGAAAGTTCTTCACCGATTTCTTTGAAATTTTCACACAACATTCCATTCAAATGCACGAGTGTTTTTTATAGATATCACACCTGTGGCATGTAAAAAAACCATTTTTTCGAGGAAACAACGCCAGCGCCTCTCTGGGGATAAAAGCAAACAAACAAGATGGCCGATAATAGCTTTTTGGAAATCTTTCAACTGTCAATATTATTTTTGGTTAAGGGAACAATTTTGACAAGTAATATATAATTCATTTACTGTTTTAGTACCTATTCTATAATTATTTGCATTTTCAATTTATTTTCAAAACTATTATTATTTTTTAAATATATTTAAATTTTTGATCAAATACGTGCAGTGGTTTAGACGTGAAGCATAATAGTTAGTCACAGCAACGCGTGGTCGGGTCACCTATTATCTATAGGTGCTAGGTGACGCCGGACCGAAGGCCCGGGCTTCAGCTAGTATACATATATATTTGATACACAAGTATGTGTGTATGTTTATTTGCATCAAGTAGAAGATAACATCTTTGTTTCTCTTTGTGAGAATAAACACCCAAATTATTAATGGGAAGGGGTGACAATATTAGTTACCAATTATTTAACAACAATTTATTAGTTAACATGATAGTTTTCTAAAATAAAAATAAAAATTTTAAAATATAATTACTTGTTAGGATTCACAAATAATTTATTTGTGAATCCTACCTAGTAATTATATTTTTAAATTTATATTTTGGAAAATTGTTTCACTTAGAATATACACCAATATCCCTTAACAAGACCGTTTTGAAGATATATTAACAAAAATACCTATATATTTTTTATCTTTAAATAAATAAGTAAAATTTTCGTGGAAATTAAATTTTATTTTCTTATCACAATCGGAAAACTACACATGTCCTTTTTAAACTACTCTCTCTTGACCAAGAGTGCAAAAATATATTTTTTTCAAGATATTTTATCGAAATTATATTTTATCATTTCTAAATAAAATACTCATGCAAGTTAATATTTGGTGGGGTGTGCATTCAAGGTTTTGGCTTAGGAGTACAGAGTGCACATGACCTTAGTTAGGTCACTAAATAAAATACAAACTTCAAATTTACAGCTAATTGAAAATATTTTGTTTTGCCGAATGTAGTCGAGCTGTTGATCCATAAAGAGTAATCAATGAGGAATTCTTTTGTTATGTGACCAGTTCGGCTATTACAACAAAATTAATTTATCTATATCCAATCGGGTATTTGAACCTATGAGAAATAACGGATAAAATATTTTTAATTAAAAGAGTGACGATGAAGGTCAAACCTTTGAAACTATAGACTCTAACAAATAAAATTATATATATTTGAATATGTTTATTTGCATCAAGTCGAGAACAATCTCATTGATTTCTCTTTTTAAAATTTCTAATTTAAATGTATTTCTTTCACAAATGTAAAAATTCAAGAAGTCATCGAAATTTGGAATATAAGTCATTAAAAGCATAATAAACACACTGTTAAAATTTGAAGACGATTTACCACACCAAACATGAAATAATTGCAATTAAAAATGAAATTTTTTACATATGGTAGATTGGGAAAGGGTGGGAAAATGTTCATTATTTTATTATTTTTCATTGAAGGACTTTCACCATCTTGATGAAAAACTAATATTAGTTAGAATAATATATTCGGAGTAACTTAAAAAATATATATTCGGAGTAACTTAAAAAAGAGGCGACTGTGGGTCAGTGGTTAGAGTGTTGGGTCGCTGACTCGGAGATCGCTGGTTCGAGACCGAGTCTCGGCAGACAGATATTTGCAGTCGCCTCCTCTTGAAAGTAATGGCAATCTACCAAGAGTATAATTGCCAAGTGACCTCTCCAAATTAGCCGTTCGGAACCGGCGTTAAAAAGTAGGTCCCATATATCTGTGTAAAACAACTAAACACACTCAGCACAGGTATATGTGGAGAGGCACCGACACCCGTTTCGGGTATGCCACTCGAAAAAGAAGAACTTAAAAAAATTGAAATTATTTACCACGTAGTTTTGATAAAAAACAAAAACAAAAAAACATATTTTGGCTATTATTTTTAGTGGAGGGATATAAGATCAATGGCTTGGAAACGATCCATTCATAAAGATAGTATAGTAGTGTAAAAAGTACAGTCACACTAAGAAATGTCTATATATATACACACATACTAGCCGGATCGTTTCCAAGCCATTGTGCTTATATCCCCCCCCCCCCCACTAAAAATAATCGCCTAAATATGTTTTTTTTGTTTTTTATCAAAACAACGAGGTAAATAATTTCAATTTTTTTTTACGTTACTCCGAATATATTATTCTAACAAATATTAGTTTTTCATCAAGATGGTGAAAGTCCTTTAATGAAAGAAAAGAAAATAATAATCAATTTCCCACCCTTTCCCAATCTACCATATAAAAAAAATCAATTTTTAATTGCAATTATTTCAAGTTTGGTGTGGTAAATCGTCTACTCAGTACAGGTATATGTGGAGAAATCGTCTACTCAGTACAGGTATATGTGGAGATGTGCCAAAACCTCAGGGAAATCTGATATGGTACTTAAAGAAGATTTAAATTAAAGTACCTACTAAAATATAAAAAAATTAAGAAATAATTAAATATTTACTCAATGGATTTTGATGAACAAGTCAAGCTTCAAAAAAGAAAGAAAATTATAATCTATCTTTTTATTCAAAAAACCAACGTTTCGGAGGTTTCTACCCTCCTTCTTCAGGGTCTGTGCCTAATCAATTAAAATGAGATTGGACTGCCTCATCAAAATCAATTCAGTTCGCTTACCAGTCCATCTCCTAAAACATCAATCGTATTAAGTATTTAATTAAAAACTATCTCATTCTCATTTATCAACGACAGACAAAAATGAATGTGCTTGTTAAATATTTCGGAAGATATATGGTACGGAACCCTAGGTATGCGAGTCCGATTGGAACTTCGCACTTGACCGGTTTATTCACAAATTCCTGATGAAATGAGTGCCTAAAACACATGAAACAGATATTACTAACTCAAATACTCGTACAATATGAGAATTTAAATATATTCCCAAATGAAACAACAATTTTAAGCGGATATTTTCAATCCATTATTCGAGTCTCTCTTTTAAAGAACTGATAAATTATTTATTTAATAATATAATGGCATGTTTGAATTTCATTATAAGGCAAGAGGAAAAATTGTACAAAAAAAAAAAACGGCAATCAATCATTTTTTTCTTTCTAAACCTATATCTATATATATTTACATTTCCCATTAGATGAAAAAAACGATATTCAATTATATAATTAATTCATTTTCTGTATAAACCTAGGTACGGATGTAGATAAGATGATTAATAAACAATTTTTCACTTTCAGTTGTAATTTGAACGAGTATTAAGAGCTAATGGGCCTTAACGAGCACTTTGTTGATTCTCACCTTAGTCTTTAATAGAATACTTAATATTAGAACAAAATATCCGAAATCTATAGGTATTAAATTACTCTCCGTTACTCGTTTTATTCAAATTCAAAATTGATTTCCCAAAGGTTTCTGATAAATGCATAGATTATAAAGATCATTAAATATTTATGTATTCTGAATGATCCCTCACTTTATCATTTAAGGATGTTCCCTAATAAATCGATTTTCTTGCAATCCTTTTAAAACTTTGAATACACATATTTATAAGTGTCCTTTATACGTGGAAATTTTTTTCAATACTCCTTGCGGCACTAAATTTATAAATATTGACCATTGAATTTTGCATATTTAACAGGCGAACCCTAACCCGATTGATGTTAAAGCGACTGTTTCATTAAATAACAATCGTAATTTTCTTGACATTATTTTGAAAAACTGAGAATCATTAACTGAAGATATAACAAATATTTTCCTGTTAAAATAATTGTATCAAGCGGTAATTGTTTTGTATGAAAAATGTTAAAATTTAGGTACTTTTGATGGTTTTCATTTTTTCTCTCATGGCATGGCAAGTGAGAGATGGCGACTTGTCAACGTCGCACTAAAATTGCTCAATTTTTCCATATCTAAAAAAATTCTGCAGTTGGTGTATTTAAGATTTTTAGCTAATTCTCTCAAGCTAACTATACTGTTCTCATCTGGAATTTTGCATTCATCTGTTTCATTAAGAGTTTTTTTTTATTCTTTATCTTTTAGCGTTGGTAAGAATGCAATGTTGCCAGATCCAAGAAACGACCCAGTAAAAATATTTTGAATTGTTTCTAAGCTATATTAGGGAACTTTCTTAAATTAAATGGAAATTATTTTTTCCCTATGAGTTAATTATTATTGGCCGATTTCTGCTAGTATCCAAGCTTTAAGGGTTGACGTAGCTTTCTCAGATAATCAAAAGCTACAAATTCTTCTAGCGTGCTTCTTTGGATAATGGTTCAAAAATAAAAGCTCGATACATTACTAAAAAGAAAATTCTATCCTTGAGACGGTTAAAATCCCAATAAATAGTAGAAAATGAAATTCTAATAGCCAAAAAAATAGAGAGTAACTGCCAATAAATCAATCAATTCAGTTACATAAAATTCACAGTATTCAATCTGAATACGTTTTCTAAGTCATTAGCAGAGTGTCTTTGATGCTATAATCTATCGGGTTGTATTCAGGGAGAGAGCAGCAGATACAGTCTCCTCAAGCTGATCATTGAAGGCAAAAAAGAAGGCCAGCGTGAACCCAGACACACAAAGTCTTCCTGGCTGAAGAACATGCGGGATTGGACTGGGCTAGATTCTCATTCGTTTCAAGAGCTGCTGCTGAATTCTCTGTCATTGTTGCATTAAATGCAGAAGACACCACAAGAAGGAGAAGTATTCAGCGCATTTCAGAGATAATGCCAGGTCCTAAGCAGCTAATATATTTTAGGGTCTTCAAAATTCAAAATAAAACTCTGGACAAGAAAATAAAAAAGAATTATATTTTATATTTATTAAATTATGACGTTTATTTATATCATATAAACTTTGGGCGCTGCACATTAAGAAATTCAGTTAATATGAGGCCCCTAAAATTGTGAGGCTCGGGACAGCCTTTGTTAAGCACTAATTGTATTACATACAACTTCCTTGAAATACCGAAAATCTATTCTAAATCGTGTATAAGCCCCACTTTACCAGATACCACACATCAAATTTAAAAGTGAGTCGATAAAAATTTCATGTGATACAGAAATGTTAATCTGCTGAAATTCCCTAGATTGCATATTTTTGATTATAGAAATTCATCAGAATGTACAACGTTTCGAACATATTCCTGGAGTCGTTTTTAAGAACTGTGGGAAAAGTTTATTGATATTCTTTCATTCTTACAATAGATTTTCTCCATAGCATATTATGGTCATTGATCACGACTCCAGAAATAGATGTTGAAACGTTGTACATTCTAATGAGCTTTTGTCATAAAAAATATGTAATCATGGTTTCACTGGAAATGTATCATTCAATAAACAACTTGATTAGCAAAACATAATATCATGCGGTATAGAAATGGATATTCATTAACAACAACAACATTCTGAAGCATAATTAAAATACTTATAGGTATGTAGCATTTAAATTAGCCTCAAACCAAATTTGCAATTCACCAATGATATTTAGAAAAAAATAATCTTATAGTCTTTCTAATTTCTAATTTAATTAATTTAAATTTCATGTTTTTATTTCAATTTAATTCAATTATCTACCGTAAAACTTAGTTTGAAGTAGTTGAAAACAATTTATTAATTGTTTTATTGTATTAAATAAATACAATTCTTTTCTATAAAGTATAAACAATCTCAAAACGTTTATTAAATATCCAATTCTTCCTTTATCAATGGAAATTTGGAAAATAATTTTTATAAAAAAATAAAACTGACTTAAAAAAAACTAAATACAACAAATAAAATAATAGCTCAAAAATAAAATAAAATCCACTAAAACGTATAAAATAATTATCTTATTTAGTTACAACTAAACGACGAAATATTAACATGAAATCACTTTTTGAAGTCGGTGCCAAACATACATTTTATTGAAAAGTTTTTGTTTTGCCGAGAGTAGCAGAGTTGTTGATTCACAAAGAGAAACAAAGAGGTTGTCCTCTGCTTGATGCAAATAAACATACACACATATATATCGAGATGATATATCTGTATATATATTATTTATTTGTTTGAGACTATAGTTTAGATATAGACGATAAGGAACACCAAGTTTTCAATATCCATATGATATTGACTCCATGAAAAACATTTATAATTGAAGAAGATGATGAAGACCAAGTCTTCTGAAACTATATGTCTCAAACAAATAAATAATATATATACAGATATATCATCTTGATATATATGTGTGTATGTTTATTTGCATCAAGCAGAGGACAACCTCTTTGTTTCTCTTTGTCATATATTTTATGAATCGACCTCGACGGATCTTACTTAGTACGTTTGGAGGGTAAGCTGGCTTATATAGTTTGTTTGGCATCGACTTAAAAAGTGATTTCATGTTAATATTTCGTCGTTTTGTTGTAACTAAATTAGATAATTATTTTATACCTTTTAGTGTATTTTGTTTTATTTTTTAGTTATTATGATTATAATTGATGCATTTAGTTTTTTTGAAGTCGGTTTTATTTTTTTATAAAAATTATTTTTATTTTTCTCTTTTTAGTGATGTTATTAATAGTTACTTAATATAATACCTTGCATGCATCTCGTAAGAGAAAGCGTCGGGCGAATGAATCAGAAAATGATAATAAAATCCAATTCATAATTATAGAAATTCTCTCGAATCGTTTGCGGATTTTAAATGAATGTTTTAAGATTTTTTTATAAAAGATTTTATTTATTATAATTTCGATTATTTGCTCATAAGAATTGGAGATTTACTTTATTTCGTGATTGATCATATCATCAGAACTTCACCAAATTAATATGGGACCGCCCTTAAGGTGCCCCCTTTCCAATAAAAAAAGAATCATCGAAATCGGTACACGTGGCACAAAGCTCTCGCTGAACATACATAAAATAAATAAATAAATAAATAGGTATCTTGACTATCTTGGAGCTATACTGATCCAAACGCAGAAAGAATCATTCAAATCGGTTCATAAACAAAGAAGTTATGCCTGAACAAACATAGCAAAAAAGGTCCAATACCAATGAAAAAAAAACGGGACCAATCTGAAACTATACTAAACCCAATGCGAAAAAAATCATCAAAATCGGTTCACAATTGTCGAAGAAATCAAGTAACATAGACACAAAAAAAAATCAGTTGAATTGAGAACCTCCTCCTTTTTTGAAATCGGCTAAAAATAGTTGTTTAAAGAAGCTTTATTATATGTTCTTAAAGTAAATATTTTTCCAAATTTTCATTGATAAAGGGAGAGGAAACGTAAGGATATTTAATAAAAGTTTTGAGATTATTATTTTTTTAAGATAGATTTATTTAAATAAATTTATAAGTTATGAATTGTGGAAGGGTGGGGGGGGGGGGGGCTAGTTCCCTCAGGCGTTCCATAAATTTCTATTTATGTATAGATTGCATTAAATGAAACGCAAACCATATGTTCATGCGACATGAAAAAGTATAAAATATTATATTAAAATCAATTTATATTCTCCCTTAGTTTGAATTGCCATTCATTTGATAAATTTGTTTTTAAAGGGTTTTTTATCCCTCTTTGTTAAATTATATTTTCCTAGCATCTATCATAGGAGATAAACGAGGAGGGGTGATAGACAATACATAAAATAAAACATAGTTGGCTGAATGGTTATCATAAAAACAGAAGGACTGGTCCAAGAGGATCTGCCCAGCCGCCTTTTATGTGGCTAGGCAATCCGGGACAAAGGCGGCCAAATAACAGCCATCCAGCTGGAAATTCTCTTTATTGTCACTTTGAATAGTGAAGAGCAATCCTCTGTATCCTATATAGTATATAGATACCATTTCGATTTTTTAATAGTCCAATTATCCCACCAGGAAAAACATTTACATATACATAGTTAGGTATTTAAATTATAACAGAAATCATCTTCTCGATTGTATTATTGTATACATTGTATATATGCCCTGGCGGGCAGCGTGTCGGTCCAAAAATTTTATTCCTCTTAAAAAACCACACTCCAAATGTATACCCGTAAACTACCGAAAATACATTGTCTCTTAAAAGTTTCGCATCTTTAATTTTTGAGTGGCGAGGGGGGGGGGGGGGGGCGAACAATTATCAATATATTTAATGTTTCTTAATTTAAAATGAATTGGAGTCTTTCATTTCAAAATTTGAATATATATATTTCAAATTTGCCTGGTTAATGAAAATCGATTGGAGCCATCAGTTTAAATTATATTTTAAATTTGCCTCGTTAATTAATTTTTATTTAATGTTTCTTAATTTAAAATCTATTGGCGTTTTTTCATTTTCATTCGAGTTCAAATGAATACAATATTATCTAGACACAAAGTCTAAATCAAAAATATATAGTTTTAGTGAAAGAAATCAAGATATATATATTAATGTGACATTGGTCTAATGGTTAGAACAGATGCCCATAGTTCAAGAGTTCGTCGGTTCGATTCTAGGCAAGAGGGTAATTTTTTAGAGAAATTTCTCTAAGCGTTGTTACAAATTAATCTAGATAAATATTATATAGTATTTTCAAATATAAATGTGATTTTAATGATGGATTATAATTAGAGACCGGATTCCTATGCAATTGCATATTTTGTTTGGCGCTACGTACGACCTAGGAGATCAATTATCTATAGTATTTAAGGAATTTGGTATTGGTACTTGGTGAAATTTTTTTTTTAATTATTGGATAAAAATTACTTGGTAGGTTTCACATTAAGATATTAGTTACTTTCTGTTGCTTCTGAAGATGGGCTAGTCACCCGAAATATATACATATATCGAGATTAAAGATTCTCCAAAAATAAATTCGTTTGATTTTTTATATCTTAATGTGAAACCTACCAAGTATTTTTTATCCAATAAGATCAATTATCTATCTGAATCATGCATCTAGGATACTGTGGGTTTAATTTTATACTGCCTTTTTTGCATATTTGAGTAATATTGCATAAAATTGCATATTTGAAGGATGTTGCATGCTCCTGCACCTGTTTTGATTCAACCATATGATTCATTTTTATTCATCCAATTGTTGCCTATCAGAACCACCTGCGATGCTAGTTCATTTATAAAACTATCAGTAAACGTTTATTTAAACATGAAACATTTAGAGAAAATTTTTCATTCTATTATTCAGAAAATTTTAATTGCAAATAAATATGTCTAACAATTTTGACGATCATATGAATTGTCTTTTAATAATAATAATAAAAATTCTAAATATAGATTTATAGGTATTTAGCTTCATAGGTAAAATCAAAACAAAAATTATTTTAACAGCTAATATGTTTCATCTCATTATTTTAAACTTTTTCAACCTCTTAGCTTGATATTTACTAGTTGGAAAGCATGCCTTTAAAGAGCATCTTGATAGCCTGAGACCTGCTACCATTGGACTTCATCCGCAAAGACCACAAGAACATTTAGTATTTCCCACTTAGTTTACAAAAATATTTATAAATATTTATTTCCGATTTAAATATGTATTTTGATTAAAGAAATTTCCAGGAATGTTTTATGTTCAAATAAACGTTTTTAATGATAGTTTTAGAAGATAATTGTATTTTTGTAACACAATCATTTAGAATCCGGATTGTTTTATATTTTACATAAATAATTATAAATCTTGTTTTGTAATATATCCCCGTCTCTTCAGGGCAGGGTTATTTATTCTAAATATCCCGAATAATTATTCACTTACCCTGTTAGGTCAGAGGGTAATAAAATAAGTTGTGGATTCTGTTGTGCATCTGCTGTGTGGGCAGGATTATTAATCGGCCATCTGACCTACAGAGCAAATTGTGCTCTGTCCATAATTCCTCTCGGTCTTAACAAAAAGCTTTCCACCGATATAATATTCCAAAACATTTTGGGGCTAATGAAGAGAATGCTGTTTGAAGGGGTCTTTTAGCAGAACACGTTTTATAAAATAATTATTATATTTACGCGTTTAATTTTTAAAGTTTGAAATTATTTTTTATTTTTAAGAAATTTAAATGACGATGGCTTAAAAATGTCAATTTTTACACGATTTTCGAACCTTATATGATTTTTAAACTATTGAATTTCAAATTATGAAAACAGGACCGGGTCTGGGGAGCAGGGGCAGTTAAATTTTAAGAAGCGGGAACTTTTTTGTAATTGGATTTTAAAATACAATGGTGTTAAAATTTAAATTATTTATTCTTGATACTATAAAACCATATGGTTGTCCATTATAACCCATTTACTATTTTTTTTATCATACTTTACTTGTTTTATATAGTATTTGGGGGGGAGGGATTCAAGCTTGCCCCCCCCCTGACAAAAGTCCTAGATCCTGTTCTGTATGAAAATATGCCATAAATACGCCCATTCTCCGTACTTAATTGGCAAATAAGATTACTAAGTATTTTGAGAGTTTATGGTAAGTTATATGGTAAGTTATCGTTTTTCTTATTTTTTTTTTTAAATTTAAAAATCATTAGTCTTTTTTAAACAAGATTTTTAAGTCAAGAGAGCATGGTGTAGTTCTAGGGAAAAGCTAATGTAGAAAATTATTCAAGGTTTATTTAAGTTATTATTGTTATTTATTTATTTGAATTACTTTATTAATAATAATATTAATCGAAGGAGGCAATAAAAGAGTGTGTCTTCTACTGGAATTATAAATTTTAAATTTATTTTATATATATAATTTATAATTTTAATCATCATCATCATCATAGAATAAAAAGTCCTAAGACTGGTTTAACGTATGGAAAACATTCGATGGTCCAGTCTCTAGTCGAGAGTAACAGGTAACATCCCTTCCAGTTCAACCTGCCCACAGAATATTTATCGAGAAAATCACTTGAAAATTACTCCAAAATTAAAATATTTTGTATATTCTGATAGAAAATGCTCATCAAAAAACTTTATCTCAAGCTCTTCAACTACTTCACTTAAAATTTGACATTTATTTATCTCCTTTTCTTCAAAGCAAAATGTTTATTGATGAAAATTCTATCAAAGGAAAATAAGAGAGGCTTTTTAATTAGAAAGAAGCCACGTGCCTGCCATGACCTTATTAAATACTAGATAATTAAAATTGAAAGTTAAATAAAGTTCTTTTTATATTTTTTTAATTCCAATTATAATTAGTGTTTTCAGTGGTTTTATGAAAGTGGCAGAAAATATGTTTTAAGGATGCCATTTAACCCCCCCCCCCCCCACACACACTTAATCTTCAAAAATAATCTATTGGGAAAAATGTTTTTTATCAAGTAATGAAGTATCCTTGTAAACATATTTCTTTATATATAGAACTAGCTGCCTTCAGCGGCCCTCTTGCTAGCATTTTCATTTTTTGACCCCCCCCCCCACCCATTTTGGGTGCTTAGTTTTTACATTTCTAGTCTTCTAGTGGCTATGTATACAAAATTTGTTTGAGTTTGGCCCAAGGGAAAGAAAGATACGAAGGCTTTTGTGTTTTAGACCACAAAATCAAAAATCCCCCATTTTTCAGTTCAGGGGTCAGATTTAAAAAAAAATAAAAAATCTTTCCGAGATTTAGCATTACTAAACCTATGTACTAAATTTGAATGCTAAAACTTAAAAACTCGAGGAGATAGAGCACTTTAAAAATTTCAAAAATTTACCCCAAAATGACTATATCTCCCTTTCGGGGACAAATAGAGCAAAATACTCAAACATCTTTATTTTTTATTTCAATGCTTAACTAAACCCAATGGATATCTTTTCTGATTTAAGAGATCTTGAAAAACTCTGAAAACACATTTTGGGGCCCTTTCCCCCTTTAGGGTTCGAATTTCAAAAAATCCCTTTTTAGTACACCCATACGTTGAAAGAATATACATTCCAAATTTCATCTTTCTAGGTCAAGCGGTTTAGGCTGTGCTTTGATAGATGAAACATCACCTTCTCTTTTTATATATATTTAAGATTAGCTTTTTACTGACCCATGAAAAGACCCAAAGTGGCCATTTTTTGATGATTTTTGTACCATCCCAATTTCAATCAGGTACTCAAATTAAAAAAAATAGCTGTTAAAATTAGTCTTGAACCGGGACACGTCCCGTAGAACCCGCGTATATCCTCATTGGTCAAATTTTAACCGTTCTTTACTTTTTTTTATTATCCCTTGAAATATTTAGCTACTATACTTCTTATGAGCAACAAAAATAAAGACGAATTTGATATCTCAAGTATTTTAGAATATATAATAATATATCTGCTGCCTGCCTACTGCCTCCAGGGCCGGCCAAAGTATTGAATTCACGGAGCCATGGATCATTTAGTTATTAATTTATATATAAATAAGTTCCGGATGATTGATCGACTGAGTGATTGAAAAATCAATAACACCTGGACTTAGAAACATGGAGTTTGGCAAGAATGTATCTTTTATATTGTGGACATGAAATAAGAAAGGATTTTTCGAAATTTGATCTCTTAAGGGTTCTAAAGGTGCAAAATCTATTAATAATTGATTTGGTAATATTTTCTAAGAGGAATAAGATAACTACTTGCTTCAAAAATTTATACATATATAAATGTCTATAAAACTATTCCAGAATTTTTTGAAATTCCACTTGCCACTTCTAAACCCTAAGGGGATTAAAATATGCATAATTTATTGATATTTGATTAAACTTAATAGCTATTAAGAAAGCTAAAAAATCTACTTGCTGCCTTAATAAAATTCTACATAAAAATCTAACAAGTAATTTCAGTATTTTTTGAAATTCAACTCTTAACTATTCTAAATGAAGGATATGGTGCAAAATAAAAATTCTAAACGCAAAATTAATTTTGGCCTATGGCCAAAACGAAAAATAAAAATACTTAAGTCCAAAATACTGAAAAAAAATATATATATAAGTAGGGGAGAGGTGGCATGAAAGGGACACGTATTGAAAGGGATAATTCAAATAACTCGCTAAATAAAGGTCGTCTCGGAACGAGATTAGTTTTGTTCTGTAGCAATCCCAAAGTACATATATTGACATCTTACTTCACAGTCCTATCATTTCAAGGATGCTGGTAAAGTGCATGGTGTTTGTAATCGTCTATCAAATTATTTTTTTGGGTCTTCTTTAGAAATGTTTTTTCCAGTACTGTAAACTATTAATTAAACAATTTAGCATTGTTTATAATAATTGGTGATGTACATGCAGATACGAGAAAAAAGATCAGTAAACTTTTATTTAGAATTGTAGATTTTGTGGTTATTTTTTTAATTTTGTTTGATAGTTATGAAAGGGACGTCTATTTCCTGACTCGTATTTCATAAAATTGTTATTGTTACTTTTTACCATATAGAAAACAATTATTTTCAAACATAATTTCTATTCAGAGAACTATAATTGTTTTGTTTTTTAATTATATGAAGGTAAATATTTATTTCCATGTTAATTATCTTTTAAGATGAGAAATTCAAGACAAATATGCTATTAATTACTTTCAAAGATGTGATTTTAAGCTAAAGATAGTTAATTATATGCGTGCTTCCTAATATTTATCTTGGGAGATTAGAATATAACTGGCTCAATATTCTGGGCTGCTCTCTTTGTTTAGGCATTTTCTAATGAGTTTTACCTGAATGAATGGAATGTTTTTAAAAAAGGGTCATTGATAATTTTTTGATTCTAGTATAATTATATCAAAAAATTTATAAAGAGAAAACCGAAACCTTCTCGAAAACACAAAATTTCAATCAAATTAAAAACCCAGTAAATAAATATAACAAATTAGTTAGGGACAAAATTAAAAATTCCAAAATTTTAAACGAAAAAACCAAAATGTCATTAATAGAAAAGAACCCAAAGTGTCCTAGATTGTATTCCCTTCCGAAAATTCATAAATCGGAAAAACTAGACGAAATACCAATTAGACCTGTAGTAAGCTACTCAGGAGCGTGTGTAACAAAATTAGCCAAAAGTCTAAATAAAATCTTCAAAGAAAAACTAATTTTCAACCAGATCACTCAATTTTAAATTCATTAGACTTAATAAATAAAATTAAAAACATAGATATCCCCAATAACGCAAAATTAATCTCTTTAGATATCATAAGTTTATTTACAAACGTTCCCCCTTCAGAAACAAAAGACCTAGTTGACCAGATAATTTATACATGTCCAAATTTGAACATAAAAGAAAAAACAGACCTAAGTGATTTGATGGAGTTATGTCTAAATCACAATTTTTTCCAATACAACGATAAATTTTATGAACAAAAAAATGGCTTAGCAATCGGAAACCCTCTGTCACCATTATTTTCAGAAATTTTTCTAAAACATTTCGAAAAACAATTTTTAAATATAAAGTGCGAATTCTCTCAATATATCAAATATTATTATAGATATGTTGACGATGTGATTGTCTTATGGACAGGGACTGAAAGAATTCTCAATAAATTCATAAAACATATAAATTCATTACATGAAAAAATCAAATTTACCGTAGAAAAAGAAAAAGAAAAAACATTAAATTATTTAGACCTTAAAATTAAAATTGAAAAAAATAAACACACATTCGAAATTTATAGGAAAGATACATCTACAGATACCGTAATTCACAACATGGCTTGTCGACCAATGTCACATAAATTGGCAGCATTCCATTCAATGATCCACCGTTTAAATAGTATCCCATTAAAGAAAGAGCATTTTTTAACAGAACTAGAGATAATCAAAGAAATAGCTATAAATAATGGTTATGAAAGCAATTTAATAGATCAAATATTAAAAGGTAAAATTCAAAAATCAAATTTAAATTTAATCTATTCACAAAATTCCCAAATTAACGATCTGCCAAAACTAATATTACCATATTATGGTAAGATGTCCGAAAAAATAAAGCATAAATTAAAATCTTTAGGGTACGCGACAATCTTTAGATCACCATATACATTAGGAAGTGAATTAAGTCAAATTAAAGATAAAATTCCGAAAAATGAAAAATCCGGTGTATATAAATTGACATGCCAAGATTGCAATGCAACTTATATAGGAAAAACGGAAAGAAATTTATCCATTAGGATCAATGAACACAAGAGAGCCTACAAATTAAAATATGAAAATTATGCATTTGCAGAGCATTTAAATGCTAACAATCATAGTTTTCCAGATCAATCCAAAATTAAATTGATCAAAGAAGTCAATGACCCCTTAATTCTTTCTTTAAAAGAATCCATTGAAATTTTAAAATCCTTGGAAAAAAGCCCAATTGAATCTTTAAATGAAAAACTAGAAATTATCAATGACCCTTTTTTAAAAACATTCCATTCATTCAGGTAAAACTCATTAGAAAATGCCTAAACAAAAGAGCAACCCAGATATTGAGCCAGTTATATTCTAATCTCCCAAGAAGAAACATGAAGAAAAAGACATTATATATTTTTCAAAATTTTCTATGTATAAATCTTAATTTGTAACTAATTTGAAATATTTGTGATAGACTGATGATGAAGGCAATGCCTTCGAAACTATAGTCTCTAGAAATAATTAAAAATTATTTTATTTAAAAAACAGAAGACTCTCTCATTTTATTTTATTTTTAACCTAAAATAAAAACAATTCTGTTACCATCGACAGTGAAATCTTTTATTCAATTTATTTCCATGTTAATTATCTTTTAAGATGAGAAATTCAAGACAAATATGCTATTAATTACTTTCAAAGATGTGATTTTAAGCTAAAGATAGTTAATTATTAGTGATTTTTTAAGAGGATAAACTTTTTAGCCCTGACGTTGCCCGCCAGGGCCACCAGCCCTCCAAGCTCGTATACAATAGATACTAATAATATTTAATTTTTTTTAATTATAAATTATTTATAAATTGCATGTATCATTACGTGAAATTTAATTGGAAAGTGTAATATATATCTGCAGATAAAACATTATTATTTTTAAATAATTAGAGTTTTTAAATATTCTTGTCAATCAACTGGTGTGTTCACCACACGAGTTGCAGGTTTTCATTTATTTGAAGTCATCGGGACACTGATAAATACACTAATTTTTAAAAAATCGTTAAAGCCATTTTTGAGAAAATCAAAAAAAAACGAAAAATCTTTCATGTAAATGTCCACTTCCGGTCTTCCGATTTGAACCAAAAAGCTTGATATATTCCTTCTAGACTATATCAAGCTTTAGTTTCGAATTTCGTATCTCTGAGAAACGCAGTGGGGTACAAGGTACATACGTACATACGTACGCACTGATCAATGGATTTTTGGCCCCTTTTTGGCCTCTGGGGACCACAATTTCCGATTTTACTTCCTAAATCCGATTTTCAACTATTAAGGGCATCGATTCCTTCCACCTAGAAGTTACAAAATTTAATGAACTTTTTTCATCTCTGAGATACAAGCTCTCAAAGAGTCTGGACCCAGACTGGCCATCGCAATACTTCCCCATTATATTCTATGATTATAAATGTGAAAATAAAAATAGGCCCCTCGGAAAACATCGCTGCACAGCGCCCTACATTTTCTCGGGTCAGCCCTGAGGCAGTTTATAAGCTTATAATTTTTAAAGGATGTTTAAAATGGTCAATATACATTGTGGAAACCATGTTTAGATCTACTAGATTTTTTTTTAATTTTATAATATTTTACTTACCCTCTTCTAAATTAATTTCTATTGACTCCCATGTGATTGGGAGATACTAATCTATTTGGTTTAGAGAGTTTGCAGAGAACAAAGCAAACAAATATACAAAAAAACAAACAAAAAATGAATGTAATTTTAATTTGACCAAAATTAAGCTGACAAGCGACAAACAAAGTAAATCGATTTGGTGAAGATTGAACAAATGTTGATGGGTGGAAAATGTCATTCAAAAATAGATGAGAGAAAAATTCGAAATAATAAATGATAGAAACCAATCTGTACGTTTCACATGACGATTGACAATAAATTTAATCAAATTTGAGTTTTAATTCGCGAAAATCCTGGAAAACATTGAAATAACAATGGTCTCTCTCTCTGTTGGTATATTTATTTATTTATTTGATTATATGATTATTTCTTTAAAATTCTTTTACTTTATACATACCTGGCCTATTTATTGGTGTAAATATTTACAAGACAACGGTCCACCCAAGTTTTTCAATCTTTTTTTGATTATTTGTATTTAATATTGTCTGAATGTTTATTTTTGTGTTGTTCTATCTGCCTGTGTATTCCGAAACTAATACCCTTGATAACACAAAATAAAAATTCGTATACAGTTTGTACTACTGTGTAATGTGAACTTATTGGTTTTTAGTTTTCTCTCTTTAAAATTTAGATAAAAAATTCAAAAAAAAAATCAAATTCTTACATAGAAAGCTTTTAAATAATTGAAGTTACGCACGAATTGCGGACAATAGTTTGTGAAGGAGAAATCAATGAGATTATCCTCTGCTTGATACAAATAAACATTTATATGTATAATTTATAATTAAAAAAAAAGTGACATGTTCTGATGTGGCCATCCACTTGACTTTACCATACACTTCTGGTTGAGTTTGGTACAAGGGCCTAGATTTTCGTTTTTTAACCCTACAACCCCCTCCCCATTTTGGGCGGTTAGTTTTTACATTTTTAGTGTTCTGGTAGCCCATTGATTATGTATACAAAATTTGGTCCAAGGGCCTAGTTTTTCATTTTTTGAACCCGTCCCTCTATTTTGGGCGGTTTGTTTTTGCATTTTTAGTGTTCTTTTGTATACAAAATATGGTTGAGTTTGCTCAAATGGCCTAGATTTTTAATCCTAATTTTGGCAGCAGAAAAAACATATTTTCGTTATTATCAATAATTTATTTGTCCAACTGTAGTTTCCAAGGGTTTACTCTTTTCAATTAGAAAAATAATCTGTTTATTTCTCATGGATTCAAATATGGATGTAAGTAAATTTGCATTGTTATACCTAATAGTAAATTGGCCTCTTTACAAACATTTACATAATATATAGTATATTGGTAATTTGAAATAATTGATTGATTGTTGGTCTTATAAAATAAATACAATTTTTCAATAAAACAATCTCACAATGTTGAAATTTGTTAGGAAAACTGTTAAATTAATATTTCAATGTACTTACTAATTTATTGTAAAGTAATGGAATAAAAATGTCATTAATATATCCTTCATTGAAACGTATTTTTCTAATTATTGAATTTTTCCAAGTGCTGCATAATCATTTCTGAAATTATATATAGGGATGTCTTTTCGCTCATGGGACTCGAATGGTTGGCTATAGAATTTACTATTATATTTAAAATATGAAGAATTTAAATTTAATTCTAAGACATCTAGAAATTTCTTTCCAGATAATTTCGTCTGTTCTTTAACATGATCACATTTTTTAATAAGAGATTAATATTAATTAGATCGCTGCTTCTCAATCTTTTCGAAGTCGGGGAACACTAAACTCGTAACATTTTTGCCAGGAACACTTACAATACAACCAACATAAACTGTAAACCGAGTGGTGGCCAACCCGGGAGTATATATTGGTTCGAGAGAGATCGATTACATTTTACATTTTTCTACAATATTCTTATTACACAAAAATTACTCAGTCTAGTTTAAAATGACATACAAAAATTATTTCTCATTGTATTGATTTTTCTTTTGCAACAATTTTTATTTGTTCATTTGATTTTTTCGTGGGCTCAAGAGCACAGTGTTCTACGAACCTCGGTTTGGAACCCCATGGTACTAGATTGAGATTTTATAAAATAATCAGTGGTGTATACATGGGTTAGGGTTAAACCTATCTATCTATCGTTTAAATTTTTAGCCAACATCTAAAACAGCAAAAACGAAAAAATATATTTTGGAGTTGGGAAGATATGGGCTAATATTAATACATAAAAGCAACGTATTTCTTTATATCCTTTTAACTAACTAGTAGAATCCCCTAGAACTAAGTTCTGGCTACCCCCTGAAATAATTGTATTTATTTGCATCAAGTAGAGCAGTGTTTTTCAACCTTTTTCAGACGCGACCCCTTAGTATGAAAAAAAAATTTGCGACCCCCTATGGTAAAGTAATAAATGAGATCTGATTGATGCTTATAATCTACTCTTCTACTCTCGACAAACTAAATCTGTTCAACACATATAATTTATTTGTCCAACTGTAGTTTCCAAGGGTTTACTTTTGAGAGGCTCGGCTCGTGACTTTGTGTACTATTTTTCATTTTATAGTCAAAAACACATAAAAACAGTAAAAATTATTGATTTATTATTTATTTTTATGAATCCTGACATAAATTAATAAAAAAAAATATATAATTATTGAAAAATGTATTATAAACCAATAAACCAATAAAGCCGGTGGGCCTGAGGAGGCCCGGGTCGTGACTTTTCTGTACAATTTTTCATAAAAACACATAAAAACATTAAAAAACTTTTGATTTATTATTTATTTATATAAATTTTGATGTAAATTAATAAAAAAAATATATAATTATTGAAAAATGTATTATAAACCTACACAAAGTCGGGAGCCTGGCCTCTCGAGCTGAGAGGGACTTTCGGCTCGGAGGACTTTTGTATACAATTTTAAATTTTTATTTTTTTACCATATAGTAAAAAACACATAAAAACAGTAAAAAAGTATTAATTTATTACTGAGGCTTCGCGACCCCTTATAGAGGCATCGCAACCCAGAGGTTGAAAAACACTGAAGTAGAGGATAACCTCATTAAATTCTCATAAAAAACAACAACTAGGATGCCCAACAATAATGTTATTAACAATCTGGATCTTTGAACCTAGATTCACCTGCACAAGCCAAACCGAATGTAAACGTTAAATCCACTAGAGGCTATAAAGCTTCACTTTTCCTTCATTTCTTATATTGATAATTTGATGTTCAGAATGATTAACTGGAAAACAATTGTGAGGCAAATGCGATAGAGAGTGAAAGTGAAAAATCTAATTCGGTTAGACTTTTAATGTATTTTAAGCTCCACCTCTGTGTACTTTACTTTTTGAATAATAATATTGTATTTAGAAAACAATAACATGAATAAATCCATTAATATAAAAAATTGTTGATAAAAATATGATATTTAAAATTTTAAAAAAATGTCTATTTCATGGGGATGAGAAAGAGAAGCTTTACAACCCACCCTTAGCGGACTCGTGAAAAAGCTTTTTAGCTTTTTGTTTGCCTACGAATCGGAATCATGAATCGATTGTGTAATTTATAAGTAATTCTCTAGAGCTCTAGAGTATCGAACTAAATAGATAAGGTAATTGGATTGAATTCCCTAATCTAAATGATACTCTACTTTTAATCAGAGGCAGATCCAATGATGTATCTATTTTCTATGCAAATGTGTGCATTCTATAGCCACTAGGTAAAAAAATATATGATATTATCAATTTTAACTTGAACTTCACGAAAATTATTTAAATTTCTCATTGCGTGTATGTAATAGGATTATTGGCTGGCTAGCCAAAGCACCTGGGAGATTAAACTAAGTATTTTACGATAGAGTAGGGATTTGGGCCACAAAAATAATTTACTTTTAACAAGGAAATAAATTAATAAATAGAGATCTTGTGAAAAAAAGAAAAGAAAAAACTTCTTTACTTTGAAATGGAAATGAGAAATTAAATTATAATTAATTTGCTTCTGGTCTTCGAGAGAGCAATATTTCGCAATCTTGTAACTAAATAAGATAATAATTATTTTATACCTTTTAGTGTATTTTATTTGTTGCATTTAATTTTTTGAAGTCGGTTTTTATTTTTTTCTTAAAAATTATTTTTATTGTTCTCTTTTTACTGATGATATCATCAAAACTTGACCAAATTAATATGACACCATCCCTAAGACACCCCCTATCGGATAAAAAAAGAAACATCGAAATTGGTTCATAAACAATGAAGTTAGGTCTAAAAAAACCTAATAAAAAAGGTCTTATACCTATGAAAAAAAAATGGGACCAATCGGAAGGTAGGCTGAACCCAATGCAAATTTTTTTTTCAAAATCGATTCACAATTGGCGGAGATATGAGGTAACATAGGCACAAAAAAAAAAAAAAAAAAAAAAAAAATCAGTCTAATAGAGAACCTCCTCCTTTTTTGAAGTCGGTTAAAAAAACTGAACTATTTATTTGTTCCTGACTTTATTCAATCCAAATAGTTATATTAATTAATTAATATTCTTACCCAACATTTTTAAGGTTACTGATTTAATAATTATGATACCTTTGGTAGAAATTAAATTAATTAAATTCGTGTAGTTATTTCCTTCTTACAACATACATATAAAAGGGATAAATAATTTTAAAAATGATTTAAAACAATGAACTTAATATATTTTAAGGTAGTTCTTTCGCGACAATCCACACAAAAAGTTTTAGCCTCGTAACCACTCTATTCATATGTGTCTCGTACCTCAATTTATTGGTACACATTTGATCTTGGCGGTTTTTATAAGTTCCATAGTTCCATTGATGTACTTGTACTTATAAAGAGTGAGTCATCTCTTATCCATTTGAAAATGTGTTTCTCTTTCTCTCCTCACTTACTGTTTCGCTTTCATGAGAGTTGAAGCTCTTAATTTTTTATAAGTTTCTTTTTTCCTATCCACTTTTACACTTTTTCCCTTGTTCAGCGGTAAACATTTACTTATATCATATTTCCTATCTCATCATTTACTTAAATCGTATCCTCAAAGAAGTGATATTACAAACACAATCTTCACATTCATTATTTTGCCAATTCGAAAATTGGCTGGTCTTTCAGTTTACCTGCAGGCGAATTCCATCGGTATTCGAGACTAAGTACATTTTTATCTTATTAACCTCGCCTGCCACAATATGAACGGTGCTAAACTTTTAGGTTACATTTTTTAACGTGACTGTACTTCTCACACTGCTATATCCTCTTTATAAATGGATCATTTCCAAGCCATTGATCTTATATCCCCTCCACTAAAAATAATCGCCCAAATATGTTTTTTTTTTATTAAAACTACGAGGTAAATAATTTCAATTTTTTTTAAGTTACTCCGAATATATTATTATAACAAATATTAATTTTTCATCAATATGGTGAAAGTCCTTTAATGAAAAAAATAAAATATTGATCATTTTCCCACCCTTTCCCAATCTACCATATGTAAAAAATTTCATTTTTAATTGCAATTATTTCATGTTTGGTGTGGTAAATCGTCTTAAAATTTTAACGAAAGTGTGTTTATTATGCTTTTAATGACTTATATTCCAAGTTTCGAAGACTTCTTGAATTTTTGCATTTGTGAAAGAACTACCTTAAGAAATATGAAGTAATTAAAAGAATAAAATTAAAGAATAAGTAAATAAAATGAATGATTACTCATCACTTGAGTAACCTTCTGCTGAAGTGGAATTTGGACCAGCTATTGTTTCTTAAAAAAAAAAAACATCTGATATGTAAGAAATTATTTTTTTACATCTATTTTTTTTCGTTAATAGTAACTTTTCTATTATACCTATGCTTTTTAAAGCAGGAAGTCTCCAATGTTTGGTTTTTGCAGTAGAAAATTCTTTCTAACGAGGCCGTCATTATATTCTGTGACTGTGACATTCGTACTCTTTTGGAGAAGTTGTGTATTCCAGATGCCTATATTTGGAAATTGAAAATTGGTCATTTGTGGTGGATTTCGACGATTTTTTATAAGCTTGTGGCACCAGTTTTTGAAGTCTATACATTTTAGTGTGGAGTGAAAAAACTAAAATCAAAAATTTGAAACGGCCGTATGCGGAAAAGTTGCCTAATACAAAGCCAATTTATAATACAAAATCTCAGCTAAATCTAAATTATATCTTAAGGTGCCCCTTCAAGTGTGTATTACGCTGGTTCGTCGCGAATGCACTTTTGACGTTGACTTATGAATTCTCTCTGAAAACCACCGAAAAAATGCCGCGCTGGTCAATAAAAATGCACATTGCACAAGCTGGAAATAATTTTAATCAACGTTAAGCATTCCAAATAAAAGTTATATGAGGTTTCTACGGTTTCTGGCTGGTGCCAAATTCTTTGAGGGACTAAAAACTACGAAAATTGTGGACTTTTTCATATTTTGCTTATAACCCGAAAGAGCATAACATTTCGCGTCGAATAATCTACTTATCAGTTAAAATTGCTTCAGTCGTTTAGCCACAATCGATCGTCAAAATAGGCAATTTTTACTAATTTTTACCAATTCACAAAGAGAAACAAAGAGTTGTCCCGTTGATGCAAATAAACATACACACATATATATCGAGATGATATATATGTGTGTATGTTTATTTGCATCAAGCAGAGGACAACCTCTTTGTTTCTTGTGAATCAACAACTCTGCTACTCTCGGCAAAACAAAAACTTTTCAATTGTTACCAATTGGCTAAAAACGAGATTGGCAATCATTCATCTTAATTTGACAACGGTAACCCGTGCCGCAATGGGGTTGAAAAAATTCCAGTTTTTCATTGATAAAATGAAAACCACTCATCCTAGAAACTTGATTATTGTCTCATTTTCTAAGAAAATTTGTTGTCTTAAAGTTTTACTTGAGCCACTTTTTTGTTTAAACTTTTAGATTTGAAGATTTCCAGAATTTTCCAAGACAGGACATGATCCGACCTTATTGCGGCACGGGTGTCCAATTAAGATTATACTTTTCCAATCTCATTTTTTAGCCAATTGGCAACTATTATGGGGGTCAGCACCAAAATTTGAATAGTGATTTCTTGTGATCACATAATGAGAATAATTCACTTTTAGTTGGTAAAACTTGACTATCTTTGACGATTTATTGTGGCTAAAGACTAAACTTATTTTAACTTTTTAGTAGTTTCTTCAACGCAAAATTCTATACTCTTTCATTTTGGTGAGAGTAAAATTTTCCATAGGACACATGGTTTTTGAGTTATAAGCAAAAATCTGAAAAAAGTCCCAAATTTTTGTGGTGGCAAATTAGCACCTTAAGATTGCATAGTAGGAAGTTCAAATTTCACACACATGATTACACTTATAGGTGGCAACATTTCCACATATGGTCTAATAAATTGAGCAATTTTTTTGTGTGTGGGGGGGGGGGCTTTTTTGTTCCACCCTAATACATATCAGTCAAAAGAAAAATTTCTAACGTATTTTTGATAAATATTAGCGAAAAAGTCCATATCTGACCTCTTGTTAATTGAATTTCTAATGAGAAGAATTTAAAAAATAGATTAATTTTAGAAATCATCGAAATTTTAAATAACAAAAATTTAATTAACAAAAGGTCAAATATGAACTGTTTTTCTAATATTAATAAAACAAATTTTAGGGAGAAATAATTTTTCGTAAATATGTATTTTTTTTTTAAATTAATTTCATCACCAAGACAATTTGTATGATTATCTTTTTTTATTTATATAAAGCAGCTTTTCTTTTTGCAATTCATGAATTAAATCTCTACTGATAAAGGAAGAAATTTTCCCGAAACGTTTGGAGTTTTAATAAACGTTTAACGATTGTGTTTTTATAAAAGATATTTATATTTATCTATTTTAATATATGTATGACATAATAATAAATGTATACTTTCAAAGTTGAATAATTACTATAATAAAATACAAACTCTATAATTTCTTAATTAAAATAACATAAAACACGTTTGACAATAATTAACTAGAAATGGATTTTTGTTATAAGTGCAATTGCTAGTAATTCCAGAATTATAATATTTATGAATGTATGGTTAAGTATGTTTGTGTGTGCGTGTGTGTAAAATGTCCGAATATTCAATGGTCATATTATATTACAATCCCGAATTTCCTCATTAAAAGCAGAGCAGTTGATTTCAGAGAGAGAGTGCAACGACCAGGGGCGCAAAATTTCTAATTGAATTTTATAATTAACTCAAATATCAAATGTATATTATATTTTAGTATGTGAATCTATATATATATATATATATATATATATATATATATATATATATATTATAGTTCCCACTTTGCAGCAAACCATGTTTATTTTTATTAATATTATATAAATGGAATTTCGACTAATATTATTAATTTGAAAATTTATTTCTAAGCCCTTTATGCGGTACACGGTTAAAACTGAAAAATCAAATGCTGAACATTATCAAGTTAATTAAAATCAAACGAACAATCGATTTTAATTGAAATTGAAGAAAATAGTTCAGTCGTAAGACTAAAAGATTGGATACCCTAGCATTAGATAAATATATGTTGCAGTAAAAACCCGTATTTAGTTAGAACGGGTTCTTACTAGTTAAAACGCGTTTCACTGAATTCTTTTATTGCAACTAGAGTATACTGATGTTGGTTGATTATAATTTTCTATATCTCTATAAAATACTCTACTAGAATTAAGTATAGTCCCCACGAAATTCAAAAATTTATTTTCTAAAAAATTGGAAATCTGATGATAAGGAGGGACCCTTATCATTTTCTTGATTTTTTTTCCAGGGTACAAAAAGAATGTTTTTTCGATTTTCTTTGATGAAATTATAATATCCTATATCTCTATAAAATATTCTACTAGAATCAACTATAATCTCCTCGACATTCAAATATTTTTTTCAAAAAAAATTGGCAATCTAATGATTATCACTTTCTTCATTTTTTTCAAGGGTGCAAAAAGAACGTTTTTTCGAGTTTCTTTGATGAAATTATAATTTCCTATTTCTTTATAAAATACTCTACTAGAATTAACTATAATCCCCTCGAAATTCAAATATTTTTTTTCTAAAAAAATTGGAAATCTGATGATAAGGCGGGACCCGTATCATTTTCTTCATTTTTTTCAAGGGTACAAAAAGAATGTTTTTTCGAGTTTCTTTGATGAAATTATAATTTCCTATTTCTTTATAAAATACTCTACTAGAATTAACTATAATCCCCTCGAAATTCAAATATTTTTTTTCTAAAAAAATTGGAAATCTGATGATAAGGCGGGACCCGTATCATTTTCTTCATTTTTTTCAAGGGTACAAAAAGAATGTTTTTTCGAGTTTCTTTGATGAAATTATAATTTCCTATTTCTTTATAAAATACTCTACTAGAATTAACTATAATCCCCTCGAAATTCAAATATTTTTTTTCTAAAAAAATTGGAAATCTGATGATAAGGCGGGACCCGTATCATTTTCTTCATTTTTTTCAAGGGTACAAAAAGAATGTTTTTTCGAGTTTCTTTGATGAAATTATAATTTCCTATTTCTTTATAAAATACTCTACTAGAATTAACTATAATCCCCTCGAAATTCAAATATTTTTTTTCTAAAAAAATTGGAAATCTGATGATAAGGGGGGACCCTTATCACTTTCTTCATTTTTTTCAAGGGTACAAAAAGAATGTTTTTTCGAGCTTCTTTGATGAAATTATAATTTCCTATATCTCTATAAACTACTCTACTAGAATTAACTATAATCCCCTCGAAATTCAAATATTTATTTTCTAAAAAAATTGGAAACCTGATGATAAGGCGGGACCCGTATCATTTTCTTCATTTTTTCAAGGGTACAAAAAGAATGTTTTTTCGAGTTTCTTTGATGAAATTATAATTTCCTATTTCTTTATAAAATACTCTACTAGAATTAACTATAATCCCCTCGAAATTCAAATATTTTTTTCTAAAAAAATTGGAAATCTGATGATAAGGCGGGACCCGTATCATTTTCTTCATTTTTTTCAAGGGTACAAAAAGAATGTTTTTTCGAGTTTCTTTGATGAAATTATAATTTCCTATTTCTTTATAAAATACTCTACTAGAATTAACTATAATCCCCTCGAAATTCAAATATTTTTTTCTAAAAAAATTGGAAATCTGATGATAAGGGGGGACCCTTATCACTTTCTTCATTTTTTTCAAGGGTACAAAAAGAATGTTTTTTCGAGCTTCTTTGATGAAATTATAATTTCCTATATCTCTATAAACTACTCTACTAGAATTAACTATAATCCCCTCGAAATTCAAATATTTATTTTCTAAAACAATTGGAAACCTGATGATAAGGGGGTACCCTTCCTTATCATTTTCTTCATTATACTTTACCAACCAGGATATGGTCAAGTATTGTAATCGTACATGAAAAAAGTGGTTTATTTCCTTCTTTTTTCAGAAATATCTCAAAAACTGCTTAATCTATTTTTTTCTTCTTCTTCATCTATTTTGATTATAAATATTGATCCAAACCATGGCACTTCGGTCTACTAAAAAGCTTTTATAAGTTAACATCGAAAAAATTATATTTTTTGAGATAACAATTGTTTTGTCAAAATGTCTGTTAAGTCTGTCTGGTTAGTTCGTCTGTGCGTTACCAAATTTTTGTGGACAAGCTAGCTCAAAAACTAGTGTGAATATCGAAACCAAATTTCACAAGTAGTTTTGGCTTATTGAGATTAAGAGCTGTTTAGATTTTGCTGGACATCGACCTAAAATTAAGGGGGGTGGAGGAGGGGCTAAAAATTAAAAATCTATGCCATTTGAGCAAACTCAACCAAATTTTGTATACATAATCAGCTGGCCCCCAGGAGTCTAAAAATGCAAAAACTAACCCTCTCCCCCTACATGATTATAAATAATTTTATGGGCCAGGTTGTATGGTAAAGTCAAGTGGATGGCCACATCAGAAAACGTCAGATTATTTTATAGTATAGTATATTTCATTTTTTCTTGTTTTTTAGTTTGAAAATATTATAATTTTAAATTTTAAACCCCTCTCCCTTCCTTAATTTTGTGTCGATATTCAGCGAAATCTAATCAGCTCTTAATCTCAATGGACTAAAACTACCTGTGGAATTTAGTTTTCATATTCACACTAGTTTTTGAGCTAGCTCGTCCAAAATATTTGGTAACGCACGTACTAACAGAATAACAGACCAATTAACAGACTAACAGACATTTTGACAAAACAATTTTAATCACGAAAAATATAATTTTTGATGTTCACTTATTATCGGTTTTTTGTAAACCGAAATGCCTTGCTTTCGCCCAATTTTTTTAATCAAAATAGTTTCAGCCGTTTTTGAGATATTTCGAAAAAAAGAAACAAAAAAAACACTTTTTTCATGCACGATTACAATACTTGACCATACTTTGTATGGTAAAGCAAAAATAGAGCCATATAGGTAATCATAATATTAAGCGTCTTATTATTGTATGCGTTTGTGGGCTGCTATTTTAAATAAGTCAAAATAAAAAATAAAAATAAATAAAACTTTTGGTCTACAACAGACCATATGCAGGAATATTTAAGAATGATAGTCATATATCTCACTTTAATATTTTTGAACATTTTTAATACAGTAAAGAATATAAAAAGTCAAGTAATAAAAACAAAATCAATGTCGAAATAAAAATAATGTCGAATATAAACTTTTTAATAGGATATAATAAAAAGTCAGGTGCATTTTTCCTTCAATGACAAATAAAAAATAAATAAATAAATAATACTTACAGGAATAATTAACAATTTCATTTGAGTCGGAATTCTCTTTCTAAAATATTTTTTAATTTCGTAAATACACCACAACAAAAAAGTTGGTTCGTTAATTAGAGAGTTTACAAATCTCGTGAATGTTTAACTTTTGCTATATGCTATTATGTTGAAACACTTGACAATTTCCATGGGTAAAACTCAAAATGTACGTACGTAAATGCCCTCTTTTTTCACTTTTTGCTTGCTTAACAAGTATTAAAACGGAGACCGTTACCTTACGCTAATTAATTTATTTCATAATAAAGAAATTCAGGGAATTTCTTGTGTGGTTTAATTAAATTTTCATTAAATTTTTTAATGAAAGGCTAGATTATTTTTTCTTTTTTAGAGTCTACAAAAGTAAAAGGAAACAGTATTAGTGTCTCTGCAATGTCTGTCGTTCGTATGTCAGAGCATTGCAGGTCATAACCGAGAGTAGATACAAACTTGAAATTTACAACCTATTTGAATTTATTCTTCTCAACATATACTCTATATATATGTTTCAGGAAGAATAGTAAAATTGGAGTAATTTTTGGAGACGGACTGATAAATGAAATTGAGTGGATATTGATGAGGCAGTCCAAAAAAAGAAGATAATTTATACTATCTTTTTATTCATAAACCGACATTTCGGAGGCTATTCCCTCCTTCTTCAGGGTTTTGAAAAGTCAGTGAAGGAAATCCAATGCGACATTCCCATCTGTCTCCTCTTTCAGTGGCAGTAACAATAATATATTGTATTTCATTCTCAGCAATTAAGATTACTACATTATAATTCTGCTGAGCATGAAATACAATATATTATTGTTACTTTCACTGAAAGAGGAGACAGATGGGAATGTCGAATTGGATTTCCTTCACTGACTTTTCAAAACCCTGAAGAAGGAGGGAATAGCCTCCGAAACGTCGGTTTATGAATAAAAAGATAGTATAAATTATCTTCTTTTTTTGGACTGTCTCAATAATACCCACTCAAGAATGGTAAATATTTTTGGAGGTGCTAGTATATACGAATTGCAATAAAATTGTCATATAACATGTGTCCAATTTTTATTGAGTACAGAGATACATCTGAATTCAATGCATTTTCGTTTCGTGTGTTGGTACACCGGTTGATATGGGCGTATTTATATAATGTTAACAGTGGAGTGTTGATGTTCAAGTTGTGAAGTTGTGCTTTAGTTTACATTGAAGTTTTCATTGTGATTTATTTGTTGGCCAAGTCTACTGTACTGTAGTGTGTAAACATGCCGCACGTATTTACACATGCTGAGTATGCCGATATTGACTTACATACTAACAGCTGTAACTCTGTACTCAATAAAAATTGGACACATGTTATATGTCATTTTTTATTGCAATTCGTCTATACTACCACCTCCTAAAATATTTACTATTCCTCCTGAAACACCCTGTATATAAATAATTTATGAAATCGGAGTAAAATGAGAATTTGACACCGCAATGTGTTTTTTATTGTTAATGTCAGTTACGGATTTCTTTTACACCTTTAATAAGTTAATATTTTATTACTAACCGAAACTGCTTCGAGTAAATATTTTGTGCCCTCTAATAAAAGATCACGTAATCATATAAAACATAATAAACAAAATTATATCCAAATAGACATTGTGTGTTTTGGGGCTTAGAATAGTAATTAAAGCGTCTGATGCCTTTTACCGGCGCAGCTTAACTCATCTTTGACTGGATTCCATAACAGGTTACAACCCCATCTTCTTGAATACTTAACCTTAGCATCTAAGTTTTATCCCTAGAATATAAAATATAAAAAATAACATCACGTTCTAACACCATAAGCAAAAACGAACCAATAAAATAATTATAATCATTTAATAGGCATTATCATAAAATAGAGCCAGAGAAAAGGGAGAGCTTAATTAAATTCAGAAAAGGTAATTCTGGTAAGGCATTAACTTTTAATGGGGTGCAAAAATAAAACGGATCACGGCCATTTCGTTTGTTAATCCTTTTTAACTCTATTTCGTAATTAATTACTCGAAACCTAACTGATTTTGATATCAGAGGTACGAACGTTTTTATATATCTAACCTGAACATGTGTACATGTCTAAGTAATTTTTCATTTGAATCATTTCGGCTAATGGATTATAAAAAATAATAAACTTATTTCCTATATAAAACAATAAATAAGCTTATCACAGAGTTATATACCTACTAGTATAGTGTTTCCACTTTGCAGATTTAATTATGGACATCAAAAGCCATCTAATAGAAAAATTAACAAAAATAAAAAATATAAGGAATAAAAAAATATGAATTTGGAATATGAACATATGGACAGCATACACCATCTATTAAGAAAATCAATAAATATAGAAAGAAAGATATAAAATACCTATCGTACAAACCGAAGTATAAAAGTTGTGGTGGATGGAACATCTTCTGAATCGTTCTCCACAAACTCTGGTGTTCCCCAAGGCTCTGTAATCTCCTCCACACTCTTCCTTATTTATATAAACGACCTTATTGATCAAACGGCAAACCCCACTCATTGTTACGCCGACGATAGCACTCTACACGGCAAACCCTCTCTCCCGAATAATCGAATCAATATTGCCTCCTCAATTACTCTCGACCTAGACAAACTGAATAAATGGGGCTCTCAAAATTTAGTTAACTTCAATTCAAACAAGACTCAATGTTGTCTAATTTCTAGGCGCGAAAATAGAGATTTCCCTGATATTCACTTCGATTCGAATACCCTGAAAATGTGTGACAGCCTATCCATGTTGGGCGTCTCTGTCGCATCTGACCTGTCTTGGAATGAACACATCTCCTCTGTGGCGAAATCTGCAGCAAGGAAGATTGGCTTCTTATTCAGGTCCAAGCGATTTTACAAACCCCCACAACTTCTCACCATCTACAAGGCCCAAATCCGCCCCTGTCTCGAATACGGCTCTCATCTGTGGAGAGGAGCCTCAAAATATTCTCTTGCTACCCTTGATGCAATTCAGAAACGAGCCGTCAGGCTAATTGACAATTCTACCCTCACCGACTCCCTCGACTCGCTGGCTCATCGAAGAGATGTCTCCGCCCTTTCCCTTTTCTATAGATACTATCACGGCAGGTGCTCTGATGAGATAAAATCAATAATTCCCCCAAAGCATGCTTTGCACGCAGCACACGTTTTGCCGACTCCCAACACTCTTTCGCGGTCAAATTGGAAAAGTGCCGGACCACTTCATTCGCGAATTCATATATCCCCATGACTTCAAGAAACTGGAACTCTCTCCCAGCCTCTATCTTTCCCAGCACCTATGATCTTCAAACCTTCAAAACCAGGGTGCATAGACACCTACGTCTACACCCTCTCACTTAAACAACTTTCCCTTCTCTTCGGTAATGCAAGGGTCTTTCGAGATCCATAGGGGCTACATCTTTACTGGTGCACCCCTTCTTGCATTCGATTGCATTAAAAAAAAAAAAAAAAAGATGGAAAATACCAGTACACGCCATATATTATTAATACCTGGTAATATAAAAGGATAAGATACAGATTCATGACTATAAATAAAAATTATATACAAAATACATTAGGTTATTTAATAATTTTAGAAAAAAAACCGACTTCAAAAAAATTAAATGCAACAAATAAAATAATAAGAACTCAAAAATAAAATAAAATGCACTAAAAGGTATAAAATAATTATATTTTTAGTTACAACTAAACGATGAAATTGTTACATGAAATCACTTTTTGAAGTCGGTGCCAAACATATACATTTTAAGAATCGCATTCGATGGATCATACTTAGTACGTTTGGCGGGTAATTAAGACAACATCGCATAAGCTCGCTTATACAGTTTGTTTGGCACCGACTTCAAAAAGTGATTTCATGTAACAATTTCATCGTTTAGTTGTAACTAAAAATATAATTATTTTATACCTTTTAGTGCATTTTATTTTATTTTTGAGTTCTTATTATTTTATATATTGCATTTAATTTTTTTGAAGTCTGTTTTTTTTTCTAAAAATTATTTTTATTTTTCTCTTTTTAGTAATGTTAAGAATAATGACTTAAGATAATATTTTGCATCCATCTCGTAAGAGAAAGAGTTGGGCAAAGGATGGGACCACTCCTAAGGTACCCTCTTTCCAATAAAAAAAGAATCATCGAAATCGGTCCATAAAGAAAGAAGTTATACGTGAACATACATAACAAAAAAGGTCCGATGCCAATGAAATTTATACGGGACCAATCGAAAACTATTCTGAACCCAATGCAAAAAAATCAGGTCCACATAGTAAAGAGAGATCGACGAACAAACATCATCAGAATTTGACCAAATTAATATGTGCCTACACCTAAGGTATCCCCTTTCCAATAAAAAAAAGAATCATTGAAATCGGTCCATAAGCAAAGAAGTTATGCGTAAACATACATAACAAAAAAGTTCCAATAACAATAAAAAAAAAACGGAACCAATCGGGTACGAGACTGAACCCAATGCAAAAAAAAATCATCCAAATCGGTCCACATGGTAAAGAGAAATAAATGTTCAAACACAAAAAAAAAAAAACAGACATTCCGTTGAATTGATAACCTCCATTTTTCAAAGTCGGTCAAAAAACTAGAATTAAAAAGAAAAAAAATTAAAGTCTATTAAATATTTTTCACATTAAGAATCTTCTGTTTTAAGCTTATATATAGGCTGTTATATTTAATAGACTTTATTTTTTTCCTTTAATTCTTGTTTTTTAAATAATCTATATCTACTTATATATCTTTTAAAAATTTAAAAGTTACTTAATCCAATATTAAGGGATCCAGTGGACCATAGCCCGCCGAGAGTTTCTAGTAATGATTATTAATAACTATATTATAGCTTGAAGGAGACAATAAAAGAGTGTGTCTTCTGCTGGAATTATAAATTTTATAAATAAATAAAATTTATAATTCCAGCAGAAGATACACTCTTTTATTGTCTCCTTCAATATATAAAAATTCTGCTACTCTCGGCAAAAACTTTCAATTTAATATATTATAGCTGGTGGCTTTAAATAGATAAAGTTAAAACACTTATAGTAAATTGGGGTTAAAATTTATAGCCACCCCTTTATTAGTTTGCACCCTGGTGATTATGTTATCGCATTATCTAGAAATGAGGCCAAAGGTGATAAAAGCTCATCGATCAGTTTTAAGATACCTACCCTACCCTACCATCTCCTAATTAAATATGATGGTCTTATGGGAGAGAAAATAACTACATTTATGAAATACGACAAATATATACTTTAATAAAATTGATAAAAACGTATTTATTATTATTATTATTTATTAATGGTAACTAAACAAACAGTTATAAAATAAAATTCACGACATTTTAATGATTATATCTCCGATAACTATCATGCATGAGATATCACGTGAAGTCGAATTAAGAACTGTTTTTATCTGCACTTACGATTGATAAAGGGAATTTGAAATATAATTACATAATCAATTAAAAAGTGAAAACTTTTTTAAAACTGTGCTCTTTCTGATTTTTTTTTTTTAATAAATGGTGTAAACTAGAAAACTGAAACTTGGTGCAAAGATACAGCTCAACTAGATAAACGCTTGTACTAAATTTGAGCTCATTATTTACAATATGATGGTTCATTTTTTTCTAATTTTTCGCATTTTTCAAACGGAAGTTGTGCAACTATAGAATGTTTTGAATCTAATTACTTTTTATTTTAACATACAGGGTATGGTCAAGTATTGTAATCGTGCATGAAAAAAGTGTGTTTTTTTGCTTCTTTTTTTCGAAATATCTCAAAAACGCCTGAAACTATTTTTATTAAAAAAATTAGGGGAAACAATGGCATTTCGGTCTACAAAAAGCCCTAATAAGTGAACATCAAAAAAATTATATTTTTCGAGATAATAATTGTTTTGTCAAAATGTCTGTTAATCTGTCTGTTAGTCTGTGCGTTACCAAATTTTTGTGGACGAGCTAGCTCAAAAACTAGTATGAATATCAAAACCAAACACGTAGTTTTGGTCCATTGAGATTAAGAGCTGATTAGATTTTGGTACATATTGACCCAAAATTAAGGAGGGTGGAGTGGAGGGTTAAAAATTAAAAATCTAGGCCATTTAAGCAAACTCAACCAAATTTTGTATACATAATCAGTGGACACCCAGAAGTGTAAAAATGCAAAAAATAACCGCCAAAAATGGGGGTGGGGGTGTAGGTTTTAAAAATAAAAAACTAGGCTCTCGAACCAAACTCAACCAAATTTTGTATACATAATCAGTGGGCCCACGACAATCTAAAAGTGTAAAAACTAACCGCCCAAAATGGGGAGGGCGTGCAGGGTCAAAAAATTAAAATATAGCTCCTTGTACCAAACTCAACGAAATTTCGTATACATAATCAGTGGGCCCACGTCGATCTAAACGTGCAAAAACTAACCCCCCAAAATGGGGAGGGGTTGTAGGGTCAAAAAATTAAAACATATGGCCTTGTACCAAACTCAACCAAATTTTGTATACATAATCACTGGGCCTCCAGAATTCTAAAAATGCAAAAACTAACCCCCCCCCTACATGATTATAAATAATTTAATTAAATATTAAATATAAGTGAGGGGCCAGGTTGTATGGTAAAGTCAAGTGGATGGCCACATCAGAACGTGTCAGTTTATTTGTTTAAGAAATACCGAGGGGTGAACCACGATTGGAATTAGGTGTACACCGTCTTTGGAATTATTCGGAATTACTTTGGATTTCATTAGATAATTTATTGTCCTCTATTGTCTTCTACTTGGAATTGAAAGTGGAAGTGGAAGTAGGTGTACACTATTTTAAGTCGCGGTTCACCACTCGAGAAATACTAATATTTCCTTACCATAGAATGAACTGTATAAGACATTCAGTTTTTAAGTTCTATAATTTTTAAAAGTATAGTTCACTCCCAACTTAGGCAATATCTACCCAAAAGTAATCTCTCTCGCTATTTAAGTAAACATTTGCAAAGGCTTATATATGGAGATGTCTGGCTTATTTTTCTTATATAGGTAAAAAATGGTAACATTTACATTTTATGATAAATTTTAGAACAAAAGTGCAAATACAAAAGCTGTTCAGAATTGAGAGCTGCAACAAATTTATTTGCAGGATTCTTTGAGAATATTATGTTGAGATAAAAAAGATCTAAAAACTTAAAAATTAGGTTATTTAAGTATTAATTATGAATTGTAGCTTGAAATAGAATTAATTTTTTTACTAAATTTTTATTATTTATCATTTAATTAACTAGTCGGTATCTAAAGAGAAGTTTCAGCTGAAATCATCACTTGAATTGCTCATCTTTATAATTAGCTAAGCTAATCAGAATGCCCTAACACCTAGTACTGGAGTTGTTTTCAAATACGAAGTCTATTAATTGATTAATCGGCTAGTAGACTTAAAAAAGAATTTGAAAACCATTTAAGAACTAGGTGGAGCAACTCAACCACCAAAACATCAAATCCGCTATCTATATAATCTAGGCATATAAAATAAATAACACAGAGAAATTTAGAAAGTGAGAAACAATATAATTTAATTTTAATTTGAGTTGAATATAGGTTTAATCACAAACATAATAAATTTTTATTCCAAAATATACAAGGGATTTATTCAAATAACCTAAATTAGTTTAGATAATATAATTTATCTGCTTTCGGCAGGTAAATATTATATTTATAATTGGGACGTTCTCTAAAATTAATTTCTGTTAAACAGGGAAATTTTGTACTGATGGATTGTTGTTCATAGTCCAATACAGCTGCCGAGGAAGCCTTTATTTTTATTAAACGAAACATTCTGGGCTCCCATGTACACCATTGTCAAGGAATAAAAAAACATTTTTTTAAAATTTATTTATTGTCACCTGGAACAAAGGCCATTTAGACAGCACATCAGTAAAGTGTTAGAAGTGTTAGTGAGGGAGCCGAGTATTAGCCAGTCGAAATTTTATATGCTAGCCATGTTCGAATCCAGGTCTCCCGCTTGAACATCGTCATCAACGATGCTGAAGCGGGGCCAGCGCCTTAGCCAGCTCGGCCAACCCGACTCCCCACAAAAAAACTATATAATACAATAAATATATTGACTATATATTGAAAAACTTTTTATTTAAAAAATAAAATCTAAAATCAACATCTATTTTTTTTTATATGTATAATAAATATATCTACTCTAATTAAACGAGCAAAAATTGTATATTTATTTATATATATATTTATTTATTTATATATATATTTGTATCTTGGTTCTATTTTGAAAACGACTCTACCGATTTTGATGAAATTCACGGGTTAGGGGTTTTTTGGGGTGACAATTCGATCTGTCACGGTCTCATCTTCGACAAAATTGTTTTTGATGGTTTTTTTTCATAATCAAAATAATTATTCTCAGTTAGAAAAATGCCAATCTTAGGGATTTGAAAAGGGTTTATCTTTTCTTTTGTACCCAGGCAGACAATGGTTTGATAATTCATTGTTCTCAAAGGCCTTGAAGAAGTATTGTGATTGTGGATTTTAACATATTTTGTTCTCCCTAAACGTTAGAAATATTAATAAACGTTTTATAATTGTTTTTATAAAGAACTTTATTTATTTAATAGAATAAAAAATAATCAAGAATTTATTTAAATATATTTCGCATAAGCAGGTCTCAATTTTCTGAAAAAACAACACATTTTGATAGGTTTTATTTATTAACAATTGGATGAATAAAAATGAATCATGTGGTTGAATCAAACCAGGTGCAGGAGGTAGGGTGCAGTGGTGGGGGATCCGGGGGTAGAGCGAGGTTTCGGGGGTGGGGTCGAGCGGGGTGATGGTGGTGGGGGGGGGGGGGTACAGTGGGCGAATATTATATATTTTTGTATTTTTTTTAATTTGAAAACGGCTCTTAAATAAAAACCGACCCTTTTATCAGAATTTTAAATTAAAAATAACATTAAAATAAAGTTTTTAAGTGAAGGAAGAAGCTACCGAGCATCTCTCGGTGCCTCCAGGTACTTATTAATTAAACGCTCGAACAAATCACCATTTACAACTGAAAAATGTGATAACCTTTAATAAAATTCTTGAGAAAATTACAAAATGACGTCATCTATTAAATAGTGATGAAAAACCGTTTTGCTAATTTTTAATATGAATTAGAAAAATCTCTAAGCGCTCATATGTAAAATATAAGAGCTCACATTCCTGGGAGAAATAGACTTTTAATTTCTAAAGAAATCACAAGATGCTGTCATTAATAAGATCTGAGAAGGAATGGATTATTTTTTATTATATCAGAAGGGTTTTTTAACCTATCGAAAATCGAACCCGATTGCCAAAATTAGAAATAAATATAAAGACATCTGATTTAGATTTATTTATTTTGTTTTTATATTTATGAAAAACCAATTTAATTTATTTTAAAACAAATCTATCAGTCGTTTATTTGAAGAGCAAAAGAAAGAAATTGAATGCTCGGGGTAGGGGGTTGTTTTCATTTTGTTGTCATCTTTTTGATTTGAGCAAACAAAAATCTTTCTAGTTCATGTTGTTGTTTATATTTAAAAAAAATAAATTGATAAAATAAATAAAAAATTAATTAATGTAGATAAATAAAAAATTTATAAACCGATATCAAATAAGTCAATGAACAATGGCCGAAGCATTTAAGGAAGTCCTTTCACAAATGCGAAAATTTAAGAACTCTTTGAAACTTGGAATATAAGTCATTAAAAGCATAATAAACACACTGTTAAAATTTGAAGAGGATTTACCACACCAAACATGAATTAATTGCAATTAAAAATTAAATTTTTTACATATGGTAGATAGGGAAAGGGTGGGAAAATGATCATTATTTTATTTTTTCATTGAAGGACTTTTCACCATCTTGATGAAAAAACTAATAATTGTTAGAATAATATATTCGGAGTAACTTAAAAAAAATTGAAATTATTTACCTCGTAGTTTTGATAAAAAAAAACAAAAACTTATTTGGGAGATATTTTTAGTAGAAGAGATATAATATCAGTGGCTTGGAAACGACCCATTTCAATGACCCATTCTGCTTCCACCCCCACCCCCCAGAGGGGTGAACCGAGATTGGAATTAGATGTACACCTCTTTGGAATTATGTGGAATTATTTTGGAATTATTAGATAATGCCCCTTCATCTATTGTCTTTTACTTGGAAATGAAAGTGGAAGTGGAATTAGCTGTACACGATATTAGGCCGCGGTTCACCCCCTAACCCTGTATTACAACTCAATCACACAAAATGTTTTTAATTTTTATTATTAGAAATTTCTACCTGGATCTTCGACAATAATACATTTTTTCATATCCAATTGAATGTTTATTTATATGTTCCATGAAAACAACTACCAATATATATAAAACTCTTATTTTATTTTTTATTTTAATTTTAATGACTGAAAAAATAAGCATCAAATCTGCAAAATTAAAAATCTATTTTTTAATAACAAATTTAAATTTAGGGAACGAAGAAAAGTTTATTTTTATTACAGACAATTATTTCTATTTTTTAATTTTGTTAATTTTAAATAATTCAATTTCTTAAATAATATTCAAAATGAAAAAAATACATGTTGGTCAATTCATGCCTATATCATCACAACGCATTGAAATCTCTATAAAATCTTTCCAAAAATAAAAAAATAAATTTTATTTAAAAAACTAAAAAACCCGCTTCTAAAAAAGTACAAATAATGTAATACTTAATCAAAAAGTGTGGGGCGCAGAAACACATATGTACTTTTAATTAATTTCGACAAAGTACCCCACACTTTTTGATTAAGTTTTACATTATTTTGTACTTTTTAGAAGCTTGTTTTTTAGTTTTTTTTAAATATAATTTATTTTTTTACTTTCTAGTCTTAATTATTTTTATAGAGAAAATCTTGGAAATTTAACAGAATGAAATGTATTTATTTTTATTATTTTTAAATCATTTCATTTATTTATTTATTTTTTATTTTTTTAAATTTTATTGAACCAATTATTTTACATCAATTAATGTATACATTGTATTTGAGCTTCGACTTCGGAGATTACTTCTCCACCATCAACTGTCCTTGATCATCTTTTTAGTCCTTGTTTTTAATAAGAGGAAAAACTAATTAAATAATAAATCCTCTTTTCCGATAATATTTATTTTCCATTCACCTCTATTCACCCCATCTTCACCATCATTCATTTCTATATCATTTCATAAAAATAAATAACTAATTTTTAAACCAATTATTTTACTTGAATTAATGTATACATTGTATTTTAGCTTCGACTCCGGAGATTACTTCTCCACCATCGACTGTCCTTGATCATCTTTTAGTCCTTGTTTTTAAAAACTATTTAAAGAAAAAACCTCTTTTCCGATAATTATTCCAATTCCATATTCCCGTCCAATTATATAATTTCATTTCAATTGAGTAGGTAAATAATTATTTTTATAGAGAAATGTTTGCGGAATTTAACAAAACAAAAGTCACGTTGATACATAGATAAATAAATAAATACATACATACAGGCGAAGCTAATGTAAAGCGTGTAATATAATTGTTTCCCGTATTTTTAAGCCCAAAGTTTTTTTAAAACTAAAAATCTCAAAATTTATACAGTTTTCCAAAATAAAAATACTACAAACATTTTGACACCATAACGGCATTTTTATGAGGTTTTGTTCTTGAGTTATTGATGGATATCGAAATCCATACAGACATACATATAGAAAAAATCATGGTTAAAAATGTTTTTTTCCAGGTTTCATGATCTTAGGATTCGATTCTCGGTGTGAGCACAGAAACGACTCTAAATCAAGTTGCCAAGTTGGCCGGAGATAAAATCCAGGCTCTTCTGCCGTGTTTACATGAACTTTAGAATGAATGCAGGCCAGGCGAAGCGTCCCTCCAAGCCGCAACTTGATTCCACAGGTAGCTTTTTGGGGTCCCCATTGAAACTTTAAAACTAGCTTGCCCACCCTCTCAGCAAGACATTTACAGAGACATTGCATCTTGAGTGTTACATAATACCACAGATAAAACGATACGAGATAACATAGAACCTAGGTTGGGGACTTGGTAAACTCTTGATAAATGGAAATTGGAATATCTTGCAGAAGTTAAAGTTTAGTTCTTAATGAAAAAAAGGAAAGTGTTCAAGGGTCAAGGCACATTCACCTCGGAATTCCTTGCAGTAAGATCTCAAGATAGTGAGTAAGAAATTTTACCCTTAAATGATCTAAGGGCGGTCAAGACATTCCAAGCAAATGGAGTACAAAAATTAGAATAGAGTAATTGGGCATCTATAACGTTGCATTGGAGTAGGCATAAGTATATATATCTTAGCGAAGTTTTAAATAAAATTTTGTTTAATCCATAGTGTGTAGATTTATTTTAAAAGCTAATCCTGGTGTTTCGGGGACAGGAATTTTTAATTCTGCATCAGTGGATGCTGGAAAATTAAAGCGAGAATAAGTGGGTTATAATTGAGTATATTATTTAGATGCTTTTAACAAATGAAAAATCTTAATTATCACGTGAGAATCGCTCAGTTTCTTTTAAATATACTTAACGTATTCATTTAGGACAATAATTCAAACCAAAGTCCAGATAGTATAGATACAGGATGACATTAACTTCTTTTCTCAATTATGGCTCAAATAAAGGGAAGAAACGATATTAGCCAGAGGGCTAATTATTTGGATCCTTCTTAAAATAAATGACAATTTGTCTTGAATTTATAACTACATAGACAAAGACCCAATTTAAAAACTAAATGTAATGTCTCTCGGTATGCAACTCTGACATCTTGTAGCTACTAACCGAACAAAGGCAATCGCCAATTTGTTTATCCCTATGACTTCTAGAGAGTGGAATTCGTTCACCCTTCTGTCTTGCTGTACAACCTTCAATCTTTCAAGTCTTTCAAGGCTATCAACAGATACCTTCAACACGGACCCAATCTATGAAATTCCTTCTTCTTTTCACGATACAAGAGTCCACCCCGATCTACAGATGTTGTACCTTTTTGGTGCAATATCTTCTTGTATCTATTGGTAGCTGGAATTCGCAGATAGGCCAACTGATGGTGAAAGCTTGAACTAGTTCAATTGGGTCTTCTGACAGCTGATTTATCAGTATTTAAATGACATATCGTCGCCTTAGGACCAGTTGTATGTCGGTTGGTAAACTCTTTTTAAACATTGACAAAAGGTAAAACCTTATAATTTACCTTGTGACCGGCGGGATGGCCAATCAGATGACAGGCACTTTCATCTGATTGGCCATCCCGTCATGCAGAAGGTGAATTATAAGGTTTTACCCTTTGTCAACGTTTAAAAAGAGTTTACCAACCTACATACAACTGGCCCTTAGAGAGTAAACATGCTAACTCACAACAAGAAAATTTTACAGGGCAGAGAAAAAACAATCAAAATGTATCAATAATTTTTTTGTAATGGAAAAAACTATTTTGGACATTTTTTTTCTACAACTTACGATCGAAATTTTATGTAGTAGTTTTACTTGGACGATGTTGTTTCTCTTTTTCTTTCGAACGGTATTAATATGTCATATATGATAAAAAATCGAGTTAGCAGGTTTATACTCTAAGCCGACAATATAAACAAAAACGAAACGTATTTATTATTTTATAAATAAATATAAGTTTAATATTCTTTGATTATGCTATGACATTTGTGACAGCGACCCGATTGCGTTAGATTCAATTTCGGCAACACCGTACTTACCATTTACCAATATCAATACAAAAAATCTGAAAGATTGGCTGTTAGTTTTACCCACTTGAGAGTATTGGCAGGATAGAGGATCTGACTTAAAGCGATTCATTTTGTCTATATTTTTTACTCTATTTCCTCCATTTGAACCATTCATCCCATCCCCTTCCCTAGGCAATCTATCCCATTTACACTACCCTATCCATCCCCTCGAGGAAAAATATCCATATTTTTCAGGAATGAGATTCTTCATCGAAAAATCGGATATTAATGCAAATTTCATCCATTAAAAATGGAAATTCGATTTCGGATTGATAAAAAAATATATAGTCGATTTATGCCGGTTATATTTTATATTTATGTATACATCAAACCTTGTATGCATATAAATTTTAAATTAAAAAAAAGGTTTTTGTCTTTTGATATCATTAAAGTTTTTTGATTTTTCAAACAATATCAATGAAAATTCAAATTCATTCAAAGGGTGAAAAAGCAATAAATATTGAATCAAATTTTTGGAAATTCAAAGATATATAAAAGAATTACGTAGCATACTGCTAAACTTCAAAATAAAATTAAAGAAATTAATATGATTGGCAATTAAGTACCCCTTCACTAAATAACACATGGAATGTAACGTTTTGATCACTATCTATATCTGGGTTATGATGTTATCTTTTTTATATGTGAGTTGACATTGGCCATATACTGCGAATTTCGTTATTTTTAAATATTGACATATTTTATATAATATATTTCTTTGTATTTTTTTTCGAAAAAATATTAATTTAAGTAATTTGAATTAATTTTCAAAAACTAAATGCATTTTAAATAGTATATTTTATAGCGAGTTAAAAGAGTTTATTTTCGTTAAAATATCTCGGAAAATATTACTTTTTATCCCTCTCTTGGAAGGACAGTAAATGATAAGAGGGGACCGTTATCAACTTCATTCAGAATTTGTTGAAAAAATAAAATATTAATTTTCAAAAAACTAAACTCATTTTAAATACTATATTTTATACCGAGTTAAAAGAGATTATTTTCTTTAAAATATCTCGAAAAAAATTACTTTTATCCCCATCTTGGAAGGGTAGTAAATGATAAGGGAGGACCGTTATCAACTTGATTCAGAATTTGTTGAAAAAATAAAATATTAATTTTCAAAAAACTAAACGCATTTTAAATAGTATATTTTATACCGAGTTAAAAGAATATATTTTCGTTTGAATATCTTGAAAAAAATTAATTTTTTATCCCTTTCTATCAAGGGTAGTTGATGATAAGGGGGGACCCTTATCAAATTAATTGAGAATTTCTAGAAAAAATAAAATATTAATTTTCAAAAAACTAAACGCATTTTAAATAGTATATTTTATACCGAGTTAAAGAGTTTATTTTCGTTTGAATATCTTGAAAAAAATTCTGTCTTGTCTTTTAAATAGTCTTTGTTCTCGAGATCATACAAAATACACCCAAACAATAATTTATTACAAATAATCATATTTTTAAATCACTAATTATGAATTTTATTCATTCTAAGCTAATTAAATAAAAAAAAATTGAATAGGTTTTTATTATTAGAAATATATTAAATATTAATAAAAATTCTCTACTCTCTTAGTTTCTTGTCATAAGCCATATCTTTGAAATCCGAAAAGACCGTACCAACTCTTACTTTTTCTTTCAATTGATTTATTTATTAAAAAAAACAATAAAATACCAGTCAATTCACTGTCTCAATTTGAATTTATCCCTGGCAAATAAAATACTAATAACCGCCCAGAAAATAAACTGAAAATAAATTCCCTATAACGTTTTGTTATATCTGTAAATTAACCATTTCTAAAGTAGATAAATAAATATATAGCAGGCCAAGATCCATAATTGCATTCCATTCCGATTTACATTTTATTTATATATATTTACATATAATTGAATGTTCCGTCATTTGAATATATAATATTAAAAACGCAATCAATAACATAATAGCACTCATTCACTTTTCCAAACTTAATTTACTTTTAGGCATTTATTTTCATTTTATGTCATATTTAAAAAAATTCTCTGCGAAATGTATTTATTAAAATATTTCAAAAAGGCAAGTTTTTTTTTATTGTACTTCCGCATTCTCTTTCATCTTTTTTCTTTATTTGAAAGAAACTCGATTCACTCTCTTTATGGATTATACCACTCTTTAAGTTTTCAATGAATCTTTTAAAAATCCCTCTTTTCTTTTATCACATCTATAAAACTTTTCTGCTACTACTTAATGAGAAGTTTTCAATTGAGATTTTTTTTTACTATAACATATTTCATTTATATATAATAAAAGCTTAATATTTTGGGAAAAGATTAAAAGTTTTCATATTAATGTTTTATCCGATTAAAAAGGAATTATTTATTATATCTTCGAATGAATGAGAGATTATTATTTGCCTAGATAAAGTTGTCTATCTTTTGATTTCACAAAGGATGAATAAATGTAACTTAAAAATACTTATAAAAAAATTAAAAATAACATCATTAGGTATATATAGTCTTCAAAAACTCAATGTAGCTTGGTTTTTCCTCAAGTATTAAAATGAGAATCGATGGCCATTTTCAATTTTCAGTCGATATCTCTCTATTTTCATCAAAGTAACGGAAAGATAACAACGGAGCTGCTTTTTTTTACATTTTTATCCTAGGGTTACTAGTAAAATTTACACCCTCTTTCTATATTTCAATCGGATTACAACTTATACACGACTAACATATTATGACACTTAATAAGCACTTCAATTTAAAATAAAAACAATGAAAATATCACAAAAAACGAAAAATCTGTCTTGTAAATGCCAGCACCCGGTGGTCCAGTTTCAATTGACTGTGTTTATTGCGCCACGCAGAGGGGGGCAGCCCTTTACAAGAAAAAGAAAAGGTTTACATTTTGTATACAAAAAACGCCAGCCGTCAAAAAATTATGCGAGATGTTGTGGCTTACATCCACTAAAGTTAAATGGGCGGTCTTAAACAAATATTTTAATATGTACATTATGAAAAGTTAAAATTAAAATTATTTACAAGTTTGTTAAAAATTTAAAATTATGTACACATATCTTTAGGAATGAGGCCCGATAATTGGGGGCATTCAACACACCCCGCAACAGCTCATAGAGAGTCTTTCAGTTCATTATTTAATTTTGGCCGGGCCCCGTCCTAAAGGTCCGCCTCATGAAAGTGGAGAAATTAAAAATAGAGCCTATCATCGCCCTGAGCGTCATTTTATTAAGAGTATTTTTGCAGACACCCAGGGCGCGCAGGTCCCTATAGGACCGGGGACACCAGACCCCCTTCCACGAAATTGTCGCGGCCAAAACGGTGACATGACTGGCCGCGACCTCGAACCTTTCCGCGATGTTTCTGATCAGGCTGGAGTTACCACTGTAATAATTAATTTTGTTTGTGTTGGCAATATCCAGCCCGTCAAGTGCGGAAATCACCTGCACATCGATGACAGTGACCCGATTTTCCGGTCCAGCCATCACGAGGTCTGGCTTACGTGCCCGGCAGTGCTGGAATATAAATATTCCAGCTCCACCCTAGGGGATCTTTTTTCACATCGTCTGCCAGACATCGGACGACGGCGTCATGACGCTTGAAGCTGCATTACTCCTTCTAGCCTATATCGAGCTAAAGTTTCGAATTTTGTAGCTCTGAGACTTACGGTTGCGAAACGCAGGGGGTACATACATACGTACGTACGTATGTACGTATGCACTGACCAATAGATTTTGAGACCACAATATCAGGTTATATGTTCTAAGTCCGGTTTCAAACTTTTAAAGGCATTGATCCTTTCCAACTATAAGTCACAAAGTGATATTAACTATTTTAGGTTAAAAATAAAATAAAATGAGAGAGTCTTCTGTTTTTTAAATAAAATAATTTTTAATTATTTCTAGAAACTATAGTCTCTAGAAATAATTGAAAAATTATTTTATTTAAAAAACAGAAGACTCTCTCATTTTATTTTATTTTTAACCTAAAATAATAACAATTCTGTTACCATCGACAGTGAAATCTCTTATTCAAATGATATTAACTATTTTCATCTCTGAGATAGAAACTCTCAAAGTGTCAGGACCTCGGTAGGCGATTGCAATACTTCACATTATTATATTATTATCTTATATCATTACATGAAATAGAGAATATATATGTGAAAGTAAAAAGTGTTAATTAGTAAAATAGCATGAGTCTGTGACAAATCACACATTTTCATTTTCTATTGAAGACGCTCAAACCTTCGAAACAATAAAATAGCTTCTAACAAATAAATTATATATAGGTAGATATATATTAGACTGATCGTTAAAAATTAAATTTTTCCGACGCCCCTAAAAAGCTTCCTTTTGATGAAAAAACGCAAGGTAATGTTTTTTTTAAACGACACGTACCGAAAGACGATCTAAGTTCATTTTTTGTTAAAATCATGTTTTTTGGAAATTTCGCATTAAATATGCAATAATAATAATTTTTTGATAATTGGATATTATTAACAATGTTACATTATTATTCTCAATATTTTCATCAATAAATTTGAACTAATTTCCCAAGTAAATGTCCTATCGGTAAGTTAGCTAGCAGGTTAATGTACAATCATTATCTATATTTATTAAATTACCGATGCTTTCATACGTCTATAGTTTCTATAAAAATATGTCGCGAAATTTCTCTTAGTTGTACTGTACAAATCATTGACTATATTATATATTATATTATTTATTTTGTGATAAGAAATTTTCAAAAAAAAAACATGATTTTTACAAAATAATGAATTTAGATCGTCTTGCGACTCGTGTTGATTTACGAAATTTCCCGACTTTCTATGAATAATTGCTAATTGTAAAAATAAGTATTACACACTGACACCCCTATGGACCGGGGGTAGAATAGGTCCATAGTATCCTCTGCTTGTTGTAAGAGGCGACTAAAGGGGTTGGACGTGAGGCTAACAAACTCACTCCGTAAAAAAACTTCCTAGTCATGGAAGCAAGCATTTGCTTCCATTCAACAGGGAGAAAAATATTAGAAGACACCTAGATAAAACAAAAATAATAAATTAAGATTCTAAAGAAAAAAATAAGCACTATTCTTCTTTGAGAAGCTTCTCATATAAGATTCTTGGATTATATGCATACAGGCTGCTTCGCAGCCAAGTAACATCATATCACTTTATACACTTTACGCTCGATCTGAGTGCAGCAAAACCGCCTGGTTTTCCTTGGGAGTGGCCTCTCCCTAAGTAAGTTCTTTGACTTCTTACTAATACAAATTTGGAACTCATATATATATTCCATTCATGCATGAGATGCAAACCGCTCCTCTTAAGCAATTTTTCATCAGTTCATAAAAATTTATTCAGGAATTACATTAAAATCCTAATCAGAATTTTAAACAATAGAATTTTTGGCAAATTTTAAATAAAATAGATTCGGAATTGATTCTGAAATAAAGAAAAAAATTTTTTGATTAATTTCGTTGACAATCATCAACTAATAAAGATATGAATTAAACAATAAAATGTCGTTTTCAAAGTTTAAATTGCAACAATGGACATGTTTGAATTCAATTTTATCACATTTTAATTGAATTTTGAATGAAAAACTTCAATTCAATTACATATTGACATTTGTTTGGTGTAATTCTTAAAGCCATTAATGTAATCCTTTCTTATCATCTTATCATCTTTCTTAAAAGGCCTATTTTCCGTCCCTCGTCTCTGTGAGCTCCGTAGCTCAGTGGGTTAAGTGAGCATTCCTACAGTAATTAAATACGGATTAATTTTTAATTTTATTATTCAGACTCATTCTGGTTCGATCCCAAGCCAGGCATAATATATAAATTATTTTTATAGATATATATATATATATATATATTTTTTCAAATTATTTTAAAAGATTGATTTGTTTAATTATTATTTCAAATCCATTACCACAATAATTTCGATTTTTTAAATAAATTTTAATTAAAATATATATTTTACAAAAATACTTGAAATGGCTTAATTATGATTAAAAATAGGTGAAGATCCGTTTCACCTGGAATAGTATATTGTAGCCCCTCCGAAAGTCGTTGTTGTCGGTGAGAAAATAAAAGAAAAAATCACACAACGTGCAGGAAAATTCCTTTCTTTTATTATTTATTTATTTATAGAAAACAGATACATGTTTCGACAGGAAACCCTTGTCATCATCAGTCTGAAATTTTTATACAAAATGAAAACATGAGCAAAGAAATCATCTTGTCAATTATTTTAATTTAAGTGATTATTTTGGAGTATCTTTGATTTCTTTGCTCATGTTTTCATTTTGTATAAAAATTTCTGAATGATGATGACAAGGTTTCCTGCCGAAATATGTATCTATCTATCTATCTATAAATAAATAAATAATAAAAGAAAGAAATTTTCCTGCACGTTGTGTGAATTTTTCTTTTATTTTCTCAGCGACAACAACAACTTTCGGAGGGCTAATATACTCATTCCAGGTGAATCCTGAAACGGATCTTCACCTATTTTTAATCATAAAATATATATTTTCAATGCTGAGAAAGCGAACCTTTCTGACATATAAATGTGTACACTTAGGGTGTTTTACGTATATTAGCCATTGACTTCAGCAACCTAAAGTACTCTCATTTATTTATGCGAATATTTTCGGATTTCTACGTTAAATTAAACCATGAGAATAATTTTTAAATCAAGTGCTAATAAGACATTTTTCTAATTTCTGGTGAATAAGAGATTAAAAAAAATCATCTCCCCAACTTATGGCACTTAAACTCCGAAATAAAAGGTCAAAAGTAACAAGCCATTTTTTTTTGAAAATCTAAATTTATATTGAAGGCGATTACTAAAAAATGTTCAATACACTTGATGTAAGAAATACGGAAAAAACATCCTCTTTTTTATAATCTTTCATTTTCCATATAAATGAACATTAACAATTCATATCAATTTTAAATTAAATTTACTTATAATAACAACTTTCATATTTATATTCTATAGAATATAATGTGAAGTATTGCGATCGCCTGTCCAGGTCCTGACAATTTGAGAGCTTTTATCTCAGAGATGAAAAAAGTTAATTTCATTTTGTAACTTCTAGGTGGAAGGAATCGTTGCTCTTAATAGTTGGAAACCGTATTTAATACATAAAACCGAATATTGTGGTCCCCAGAGGCCAAAAATTCATTGGTCATTGCATACGTGTGTATGTATGTGCCCCCCTGCGACGTCGGCAACCTTGAGTACTCTTATTTATTTATGCGAGTTGTATTTTCGAATTTCTACTTTAAATTAAACCAGAAGAATGATTTTTAAATCAATTGCTAAAAATACACTTTTCTTATATCTGATGGTGAATAAGAGATTACTTAAAAAAAATGTCACTGGTTATTATTGGTGTATAAATTTTAATCCGATTGAAACAAAGGAAGGGGGTGTAAATTAAGAGAGTCGTGATAATTTCAAATAAGAGAGAATGTTAAAGTCGTGTGGTGACCACACCAGTTGTATTATTCAACTTGTCTTTATTTTTCCCTTGTATTGTACAATATTTCTTTTTACCTTCTATTTCATTTTCCAACCGTTTACTTGCGGAAATGTTTTTATTTATTTATTTATTTTTATTTTTTTGATATTGGGTCCTACAATAAATAAACCGAGTGAGTGAAGGGGAGTTGAGGTTTGAGTTTGTTAAAGTCTGGCGTCTTTTGAAGGAGGAACTAAGTAAGTAAGAAGGTCCCCCTGTGGGGTACGGGGGTAAGTCTCTTTGTGCTGACCCTATTTGGGGCAAACACCCACATGGCTGTCTGCTTGCGCCCTTATCGCATTCTTTTGTTCGCTTCCACAAGGCTGAAGCTAATTAGTCCTAAGGGCTTAAAGAAGGAGCGACTCAGGGACTCAGGGAGAGCCTCTTCAAAATTAGATTGTCCCAAATCAGCAACCTCAAAATGACGGGGCGTGTATTTGTCGACGAAATAGAAAAATACAGAAATTAAATGAATTTTTTAATTAGGTTTATCTCTTCTCTTGTTCTTCTTCTTCTTGGTTCCTTGGTTGTCATTTCCACAAAGAGAACGCGGACGGTCAGACAGACACTTGCGTTAATAACGTCATCTAGTTAATGGCAATGATGAAAACTCACTTTCAAAGGGAACGCTGATTAAATACGAGGATGGCCCCTTCCTCGCTTACGTAAATTATTTTAGCCTCTTTAAGATTTTAATAGACCTTACAGATAATTATACAACATTGATTAATCGCCAATTCAAACTCGGATCTAACTTTATATCCAATAAATTCTAATCCATTAAATGGGAATCGTTTTTCGTTTTTTGCTCAAGATGTTTTATGACAAATGTTCAATTAACAAAATCACTAATAAGTCGGGAAAGTGCAAGTCGGGCTCGATTACTGAGGGTTCCGTATCTTTCATCTTCAAAAAATACTTGAGATTTCAAATTTTTTCTTATTTTTTTTTTTTAATGATATTGATGTGAGAAGGAGATACACCAGAAGGTCCATCCCCTAAAGGCCTGTATGGGCTGGCCCCTCCATCGTGAAAAGAACAGAGTAGAAGGAAAAGAAGCCGGGATCACGAGCCAAATCTCAGAAAGTTAGATATAGTCCAATTTACTAAGTTTTTAGGGGCTTCGAGCAGTGGTATTTGTCGTTGAAAAAAGGGGAGTAGTACGAATCAGTAGATTTTTTTCCAGATTTTTATATTAAATATATCCTTAGATTGACAAAGCTGAAAATAGACATAGTATGTGAAGCCTTCGCCGTTTTTGTTAAGTGAATTAAGGAAGTTCTTTCACGACAATCCACACAAAAAGCTTTAGGCTCGTAACAACTCTATAAATATGAACGGTTCTAAAATTTTAGGTTATATTTTTTAACGTGACTGTACATTTTACACTACTATATTCTATTTATGAATGGATCGTTTCCAAGTCATTGATCTTATATCCCCACCACTAAAAATAATCGCCCAAATATGGTTGTTTTTGTATTTTTTATTAAAACTATGAGGGAAATAATTTCAATTTTTTTACTTTATCCAATGCGAAGCATGGGTAAAGTATTGTAATCGGTCTCGCGGCAAGCGCGACTTCAAAGGGTCCTCAGGCAAAGGCTACGGAACCCATGGTCTCAATTAAAGTCACAAATTATAGTATTCAATTAGGTTTAATTTAAGCACGTGACGGTTTTGCCAAAAATTACATGGGGTCTCGTCCAGAGACCAAAAAGTGCGATTTTTTCCAGGAAGTGCGTGCGGATGGATGGATGTTATCGTTTTTTCCGTCCACGATTTTTTCCACACCATTGCACCGATTGAAATGAAAATGAAAACCTACCATTATTTTAACAAAATGAAGCGCTGTTAGTTTTTGGTACATATCGGCCCTCTAAACATTAGTACTTTATTCCAGTACTTTTTTAGTTTTTTCTAAATATCTTGAAAATGACCACAAAAACGGTTAAATAAAGTTTTTAGTAAAATTATATTTTAAAGTACTTTACTCTAGAGTAAGATAGTAATTTTTTAAATTCTTTATTATTTTATTTTAAACATGGACCGCAAATAGCCAGTGATATCTGATTAATAACAAAGGAATAAACATATTGATATTTCAAATGACTTTGGATAAAGTTTAGCAACGATCCTTTGCAGTTTATTTTTAAGTTACTCCGAATATATTATTTTAACAAATATTAGTTTTTCATCAAGATGGTGAAAGTCCTTCAATGAAAAATAATAAAATAATGATCATTTTCCCACCCTTTCCCAATCTACCATATGTAAAAAATTGTCATTTTTAATTGAAATTATTTCATGTTTTGTGTTTTTATACTACTATATTCTATTTAAGAATAGATCGTTTCCAAGCCATTGATCAAGTTTGGTGTGATAAAACGTCTTCAAATTTTAACAGTGTGTTTATTATGCTTTTAATGACTTATATTCCAAGTTTCGAAGACTTCTTGAATTTTTGCATTTGTGAAAGAACTACCTTAAATTTGAAAAACATTAACGCATCTTATAATTTTTGGGTTCCTGCAAAATATTACTCACACCTCTAACATTAAATAATCCAAAGCATTTTTTTTACAAAATAATTAAAAATAAACTGCTTCATTTAAAACACAAAGGAAAATTATGTCCCAGAAAATGTACCTACTCACACATATTTTGAATTCTAAATATTTCACTGTTTTCATGATGCATGTAGTTTTTATTGTACCTATTATGTTGTTAATTTAAAAATAGAATAATTAAAATACAGACAAATGGGATATGGGATTTTTACCCTCTATAACCTTCCGCATTGCGAACTCCAGCACATAGTTCTACAAGTGATAAAAAAATCCTTTCTAATTAATGTGATCTATATAGCCCATGAAAAAAAAAATATATTCGACTCCACGAAAAATTCAATCATTCCCAAAATATAATCATTCATTTAAAATTTATTAATGCGATTTGTGATTTCTGAGTAAGTGAATATTTATATATAACTTATAAAATTTAAGCTTGCATCTGATTTATTTTTATCATCTACTATATATATAAATGTATAATTTATCTGATATCGCAATTTAATAATATTTCTACTAAAATCTTAGACTTTGTCCGAAAAAGATTGATTAAATTCTTTCTCTTTTAAAATATATATATAAATTTACTGCAATGACCATCTGTCTGATTCTTTGGGGAATCGAAACAGATGAATTTTGTTCAGATATTTAATAATAAATAAGTTTTAACTTTTGCGTTCATCTAGTTAACATACTATATATATTTGTCTAGATTAATTTGCCGCAACGCTGAAGTAATGCTGGCGAGAGAGAGCGCCATCGGTATATTTGCGGCAAATTTGAAATATAATCTTAATTTGGACTCAAATTTCGAAATGAAAGACTCCAATTGATTTTAAATTAAGAAACATTAAATATATTGATAATTATTACCCCCTCCCCCTCTACACCACTCAAAAATTAAATATTCAATTCGCTTTTCTTTGCGCACAGAAAAAGATTAATCAATCTTATTTGATTTTATATCATTTGTTCATTTTTTATATTTCCACTTTTTATATTTTTAAAAATCTAAATTTTGTTATTCTATTTTTTGATTTTTACAAAATTAAACGACTTAAGACACCCATGCCCATATGAGTTTCTAATTGCAATATTGGAGCAGCCTGTCATACAAACAACACCTGATCTCTTTTAAATATTTGGAGTCTTATATCGATTATTGATCCCAAATTTTAAAAAAATGATATAATATAATTCTCCTCCTCACACGATACCACTTATTTAAATAAATCTATTTCCACACAAAAAATATCACAATGATGTAGATTATAGAAGAAAAAAATACTTCCAGATTCATATCTAGAGCCTCATTTCTGTAGCTGTGTCAGGACGAAAATGAGGCGAAACTTTTAAGAGACTATGTATTTTCGGGAGTTTTCAGGTATACATTTGGAGTGTGGTTTTTTAAGAGGAATAAAATTTTTGGACTGAGACGCCGCCCGCCAGGGCACCAGCCCGGAGGGCCGAGCTTCGAGGGCGTGCCTCTGGCACGCACGAAAAGCTCGTATATATATATATATATATATATATATATATATATATATATATAAGATAAATGCTCTGACATATAGAGAATAAAGAATAGTCTAGGAAAGCTGTCCGCCTGTATCTATGCAGCCGATGACCCCTCTGAATCGTACTAGCCTACCCTGCAGGCGTTCATGTTAAATGAATATTTTTCATGTTTAAAATTTGACGACCATCTCCCATGAGCTCATTTCTTATTTTTCTAATTAGCAGTGGCAGCACAAGGGGTGGGCGCTAATAGGGTTGGTCTCATTTTTCTCAAAAAAAAAATATAAAGTGATATGGCCGCATCCATATGACGTTACTATTCACATGCCCCTCATTAAAATATAATTTAATTTTATCTGGCCGTGAATATTTTATAATTTTAATTTCCTGGGAATCCCAGACCCCAGTTTGAATCAATAACATTTAGAACATTTTTAATTAAAAAGACTGATGATGAACGTCGAACCTTGGGAAAAATAAATTATATATTAAGAATACAGTGAAACCCCTCAAATCTAGAACTAATTGGGGCTCTAGCAGGTTAGGATTTCAATTTGTTCCGGATTAGCCGAAAAAGTTTTTAATTAAGTAGACGGTATGGATTAATGTTTTGATTTTAAATTGTGGCAAGCAAACGAAAACACAGTTCTTGTACCGTAGAACAAAAACTGAAAACTTTGAAACCTCTGGAAGCTGGGGAAAGTTTGTCAAAGTTGTCTGCCGAGTTTGGTGTTGGTAAAGCAACAATCTGTGACTGGAAAAAAAATCGCGTCAAAATTGAACAGTTTTGCAATGTAACAAGTGATAAAACTTTTAAAAAAACGTCATCACGTAACAGTTTCCGTAAATGAAAAAAAATGATAAAGCAGTTTTTTGTGTCAAACTTAAATTTGTCAAAAAAAACTCGTTCGGATTTCCCGGGATTTCAGATTTACGGGATTCGGATTTGAGGCGTTTCACTGTATATAAAATACGAGGTGCGAACCGCGACCTAATATGCTGTACACCTACTTCCACTTGTACTTCCAAATATTTCCAAGTAATTCCAAATATTTCCAAGTATTTTCCAAATATTTTCAAATAGGTGTACACCTTCTTTCAATCGTGGATCACCCCTCGATAAAATATATATAGGTATATATTTATTTGCATCAAGCAGAGGACAACCTCATTGATTTCTCCTCTTGGCAAATTGAATCTTTTCAATTTAAAATTCCCCATTGTAAGCAAGCAAACATACAAGCGAGCTTCCATCATTAAGTCAATGGTTTGACGTCATAAAGGACCGCCAATCAAAAGCATCAATCAAAAAATGTCTTGTCTTCATGTATCTATGGATAGACTCGTTGAGCTATTTTCATCGATAAATAATTATGATGAGGAAGTGACTAGGTGCAAGTAAATATCAATATATGCTTAGTCTAAGGAGAAAGGAGAGAGAGGCAAAGCAATAAATTCACTTAATCTCATACCGAGATAATCAATCATTTCCATTAATTAGAGGAAACTGTTAACAAAGTAAACAGACATTACATTATCTCTCGACAGGTAGATTGCCAAATAAATGAATGCGATTCATCCAATTATTTTAAAAGAAAAAAGAAAAAATGGATTTTTTTTCACGGTCCAATTACTTAATTCCATTTGAATTCTTAATACTGTTACTATAATCTGTACATACATTGAATACCTAATGGAAAAAAATAATAATTTAATTATTAGAAAAAAGAAATGGAATAAATTATATAATAATCATCCGCTATTCAATCTAATCATTGGGTAATAAATATCTCTCCAACCAGGTTGAAATCCAATCAAAATAATTTACATTTTTCAGTTTAATGAGTCCATAAAAAGGAAATCAGAGTTTATAATTAAAATAATATTATATAATATATCGATTTCACAAGTACTGAGATTTCTCCTATAACAACAAGGCAAAGATCTTTGTCTACGACCTGAATAAAGCCGGGTTCACACGAGGCTTTTTCTACTACTTGCTCCTAAATTATTCGGCTTAATTGCAATTTGGAGGCAGGGGGAGTCGAAATGACGTCACTCCTGACTGTCTTACTAACATGCTTACTTGATTCAAAAGATAGCCCATGTTCTAAAAAAAGTTTAGCATTTGAACCTGGCAGTGGTCAGCCAATCAGCGTTATTTTATCACATAGGGGACATGCCCATTGGCAAAATACATCAGCTGATATCACAGAACAGCCGATATTTTGTTTCTAACTGTTCAACTCTTTACTACAATGAATAAAGAGAATATGCCTTCCAAATTCGTCTGCGATTGATAATTTCTGCAATAATATTATTGTCAGCCATTTTTGTTTGCATTTGAGCTGAAACTGAAAGATGATAGTCCAGCTGTCTGGACTGACATATGCGAGCGCAACCTAGCCGGCTAACTTAACATTTTCTGACAAAGCTCTGTGTGAAGCCAACAGGCGAAAAATCAGCCTGACTGAACTAGCTTCAAATTGCAAGTAGGTCCAGGTAAGAACATATGTCTCGTGTGAACCAGGCTTAAGATTCAACTAACTCGAGAGCTGAAGCGACAAGACCATTGCTTGCCTAGTTTGTTCGCTGATTGAACTGTAAACCAGCTCGAAGTGGTTCAAAATTTCATTGAAAAATTTCAGTTGAGGCTCATTTTTGGCTTATTGGCTTTGTAAACAAGCAAAAACACCGTATTTAAGATGATTAGAATACACTGTTGATTCAATATTGTAAATTATGGTATATCTGGAAAAAATCACTGTTTGCTGTGGATTGTGGACTGGTACCATCACCATGAACTACTCCTACTCGAAAATGAGCAAGGTGATACTGTTACTCTGTGAACACTATCGCGCCATGATTAATTAACTTTTAAGGAGTTCGGTGTTGGTTCTAGGTGAAACATTTTAATATAATAATAAAACTTGAGTAAGATACGAGGTAGGTTTCACAAAAAAAAAATGATGATTTATTATTAATATCTTTGACAATTTGAATGATTTTGATTCCTTTGTAAATATGTAAATAACAACTTTTGTTCATAAATTTTTGTCTTTGGAAAATACCCCGGCAACTATAGTAAAAAATAAAAATAAAGATAATATAATAATAATTATTATTATTTATTATTTATTTTTTATTATTATTTTTTATTATTATTTATTATTTATTATTATTTATTAATATTTATTATTTATTATTTTATTTATTATTTTATTTATTATTTTATTTATTTATTATTTTATTTATTATTTTATTTATTATTTTATTTATTATTATTATTTATACAGCCGCGGTTCTGTCTAGCTTCGGCCCTGCTTCGGCCTTGCTTCAGCCACGGTTCGGTCTAGCTTTGGTCCTGCTTCGGCCTTGTTTCATCCGCAGTTCGGCCCTGCAGTAAAAAATGTATATAATGCGTGCGGCCGAATTTGTCCTGGAAAAAGACCCAGTTCGGTCTAGGTGCGAGCTGATGCGTTCAGACCGCTTTCAGCCGTGCTTCAGTCTAACCAAAAAATTGTTCGTTTTTTCGGGACATGTCGAACATCTGCTGAAACAATTCAATTATTACGTCAAAAGTTTGGTCTTTTGATAATATATTTTTATGGGTATCTCGAAAAATCATCTCTTAAAAAGCAAAGCTCAAATTTTGGTTCTAACTTGAGATAAGCCCTTCTGACCAAATTCGCCCTTTCACTAAAATCGTTTAAAAGCTTCCAACTATGCGAATTTTTACTGATTTTCTATAATTTTCAACCAATAAATGCAAGACATTTGATTAAAATATATTCAAAAAAATATCATCAATATGAAGCTCTTAAGGAGGTCCTTTCGCCGCCACTGTTAAATAAAAAAATATTAGATTATAAGTATAACTTAATTTTTTATTATAGTTTAACTCTCTATTTATGCTTTGGTAAACATTTTCTTAATCTTATGGAAAATTAAGATCTTGACACTTTCTATTGAATTATACTACTATTAGTTGTTTATATAAAGTTAAAAAAACTAAAAATTAGCTTTTTGAAACATGCAGGTTTCTTTTTTGCAATAAAATATATGACCGTCGACGACGACGGGGAACCTTATCAAAATTCTCTTAAAATTCTAGGTTACAAAAATAAACTTCTTTTTGAGTTTCTTTGACGAAATTATAATTTACTATATCTTTATAAAATACTCTACTAGAAATAAGTATTATCCTTTCGAAATTGAAATATTTATTTTCTTAAAAAAATGAAAAAAACTGATGATAAGGGGGGACCCTTATCAACATTCTCTTAAAATTTACTTAGATATTTACTTGAAAAAATCACATAAATGCTATGTTTCGAAGTAAACATAAACAGTCTTAATACAACGCATTGCCAAATCATACAAGACTTATTATCAGCTGATTTGAATAAATCAAACTAACTTTTGTATTTAATTATTTTTTTTATAATTGTTTTTATTTCAAAAATTTACGGCTTTCATACTATTTATTTTTTTATTTCTATTATTTCTCATATGTATTTTAACATATTTTATTAAATATTAGATACTACACTTCTTTTAACTTAACTGGAGCGAAAGGAACTCCTTAATAAAAGAAAGGGTAAAATAAAACAAGATTAATTTTAATGTTTCTTTTCTTGTGTAAAATTTCAGAAAAAATAGATATTTGGACTTAGACATGAAATTTCTCGATTCATGTTAATACAAATTAAAGCTAACAATGATGTTTTGTATTTTGTACCTATTGATAAACTGATGCTCGACAGCCTGTAAATATGTCAATCGCCTTGAATCTTTTAGATTAAGAGCATCGCCTTTGAATCATGAGACTTGCATCCATCTAAAATCTGAATAAATATTGCTTGTTAATACAAATTATAGCTAACAATGATGTTTTGTATTTTGTACCTATTGATAAACTGATGCTCGACAGCCTGTAAATATGTCAATCGCCTTGAATCTTTTAGATTAAGAGCATCGCCTTTGAATCATGAGACTTGCATCCATCTAAAATCTGAATAAATATTGCTTGTTAATACAAATTATAGCTAACAATGATGTTTTGTATTTTGTACCTATTGATAAACTGATGCTCGACAGCCTGTAAATATGTCAATCGCCTTGAATCTTTTAGATTAAGAGCATCGCCTTTGAATCATGAGACTTGCATCCATCTAAAATCTGAATAAATATTGCTTGATAATACAAATTATAGCTAACAATGATGTTTTGTATTTTGTACCTATTGATAAACTGATGCTCGACAGCCTGTAAATATGTCAATCGCCTTGAATCTTTTAGATTAAGAGCATCGCCTTTGAATCATGAGACTTGCATCCATCTAAAATCTGAATAAATATTGCTTAGGGGGAATCCATAGAAACGAAATGACAATATTCCTAAATGTATCTAGAGCAATTCCATTGTATATATAAGTTGTCCAATAGGATATCTAATTTCACTAGGGATAAGTACACCAACTCTATTTAATCCCTAGCATAAATTACCTGTATTAAATGCCTAATAACAAACTTCTTTAACGACTTAATAAAACTAGAGAGTTTAGCTCTACTTTAACCGCTTCAATTTTGTTTATTTTTACTCCCCCCCCACCCCTCTAAACTATATCTTACTTAAAGTTTACCTCTGTTTGAATTTAATTATCAAATTAATTTGATTTAAATTTAAGCCTATTAAATATATTCATGGAAACTAATCACAATGTTTTCCTTTTGTTTCAGGTGAGTCATCAAGTTCTGTATACCAGTAGTTATACTTTAGAGAGGTAATTTAATGCTCTGTTTAATCTAATTACTTATACTGTAAAAACTCAAAATAACTTATTTTAATAATGGTCTTTCGTGAGTACTAGTATTAACTAGACAATACTAGAATTCATCATGTTGGTTAAATAATTCTAGTTTTCACTACAATTTTTCTAATTAGAAATATATCATCTCTTATAAAAATATTACCGGATTATTATATTATTAGAAAATAATTTAAATTTCTTAAGAGTCACGAGGCGGATTTCCGAATGAGTTCTTTTTTAAAGAATTTATGGATCCCTGGGCTAATATACTACTTGGAGGCCTGCCTAATTAATCAAACTAATAGCCATTTTTTTATAATGATGTTTATGGTATAGGAAGAAAAAAATTAGGACAATAAAATATTTTATTTATTTAGTATGACTTAGATACACAAACAGCAAGTGTAAGGCATTATTTCAAAAAAATTAACAGGTTATGTGTAGTTATGTTATCTCAATCAGACCATTCTGTAAAAAAACAGGCCAAGTTAGAAAAAGTAGTTAAATCTAGTGTGTAGCCAAGTTAAATTTGTCAAGAATAATTCAGTTGAGAGATCTACTATTTTCTCAACTTAATTATTCTTGGCGAATTAACTTGGCTACAATTAGATTTAACTACTTTTTCGAACTTGGCCTGTTTTTACAGAATGTTCTGATTTCTCTTCTTTTTGTAAGCTATGAAGAAGCCCGTTGGTCCAAAGGGCTAGAATTTTTATTCCCCCCTCATTTTGGATGGTTAGTTTTTGCATTTCTAGCCTTCAGGGGGCCCACAGAATATGTATACAAAATTTGGTTGAGTTTGGTCCACCAGTCTCGAATTTTCATTTTTGACCTCCCCCCCCCCATTTTGAAATGGTTGAAAGATAGAAAGTTTGGATTTTTGGAATTTTTCCTTTGTTTGTTTCTCAAAGTCTACTAGCAGGCGAAATTTTATGATGCTGCATTGGAAGTACCCTATAGGTTTTGATGACCCTGTCAGTGAGTGAGTTCCAAAATTAGCTATTTTCTCAGGTCCATATCTCAGAATCTATTTAAGATACATTATTGAAATTTGGTAGTCTCCTCAAGATGGAGTACATAATTACATGTTTATAATTTCAGCTCTGTATCTAAAATGGATTCCGAACTGCAGAGGGTCGAAATTGGCTCGAAATTGTTCGTGTAAATAGCGTACAGCTAATGCTCGAACTCGGCCTGTGCCTGCTGTGCTCTTTCATATAAATTATAAAGCAACCATTCTACAAATTCTGTTATTTGCTCATCATATTGTAATTCCTTTGTTTAATCACAATTTATGGAAATAATTGATAAATAATTTGGTCGATTGTGGGGCTAGGGGCCCTTTATATTCACGGAGCCCTGAACTACAGCCCAAAAAGCCCATAGATAGATCCGTCCCTGAACTTGCATCTCCGGTGGCTAGAGCTTCATATCAGATATGTGAAGTCCCAAGTTTGAATCGCAGCTGTTCTTTGTGTCTATTATTAGCAATTATTTTCAAATCTTTGGAGCTGTGATTCACCAAGATTTTTTTTGGCTTTTCGGCCTTTCTAGTCATAAGCCAATTTACGATACTTATTATTATTTTTACAAATTGTCTCTACCCAGGGATCAGATTTTATCCGGATACCTCGAGTCGGATCGAACCCGGGTTCACTTGGTTAGCAGGCTGGTACGCTAGCCCCTAGCCTAACCCGACCCCACTAAGATTTGTTATATTTTTAATTTAATAGGCAGTGACGCTTAGCCTTAAAAAATAAATAGATGAAAGATAAAAGAAATTTAATGAAATCTACTAGTATCTACATTTAGACATTTAAGATCAGTTTGGGATTGGGGACTTGTAGATAAATTGATTAAATCTCAACATCAGATATATGAGGTCTTTGGTTTAAATCCTGCCCGATCCTTGCCTCTATAAATTTTTCTTTTCTTTATTTTCTTATTTAATTTATAAAACTCAATGAGTCTAGTATCTATAGTTAAATCTAGTGTGGACCTCATTTATAACAGTAGTTGTAAATATTCCACTGAAATGTCTCGTTTATATGAAAATAGAAACTAGGTTAAAATGGAATGTCCCTTGGTGTTTGAGTTACTTTAGTTCGCTCAATCTTTCACATATAAACGAATACCGCTTGATACAATTATTTTAACAGAAAAATATTTGTTATATTTTCAGTTAATGATTCTCAATTTTTCAAAATAATTTGAAGAAAATTACGATTGTTATTTATTGAAACAGTCGCTTTAACATCGATCGGGATATGATTTGCGTGTTAAATATACAAATTTCAATGGTCAATATTTACAAATTTAGTGCCACAAGGACTAGGAAAAAAATTCCTATGTATAAAGGACACTTATAAATATGTGTATTTAAAGTTATAAAAAGATTGCAAGAAAATCGATTTATTAGGGAACGTCCTTAATTAAAATTTCTTTTAGAATGAGAGCGTCCTACTTCCTAATTTTTCGGTTTTGGTTAAGGGAAAAGTAAAAACATGGTATTAAACTGAAATCTAAAAAAAAATAATATATCTTTGTGAAAGATATGCATAGTTTTATTTGTTTCCACCAGACTGTTCTGATAGATTAGAGTAGCAGGGATATCTTTTCTTCTTTCTAAATACAATTTTTTATGTGAAAACAACGCATGTTTTAATTAATTTGCACTGTAAGTGTAAGAGACATATTAAAAAAATTTAATAGGTTTACGAGTTAGTACAAATAGATTAAAAAAACAAAAACTTTAACACTAAAAGAATAGCTAAGATTTAATGGAAAACCTGGGCAGAGGAGTCGGAAATTCACTTCACTTGAAGTTTAATCTCCAAAACTACTTTATCTATTTCAACAAGTGACTTTACTTTTAAGATCCTTCTCCCTTTCCTTTGGATTTCCAATCGAAAACTCTTTCATCCTTTTTTTCCTTTTTTTATTAATAAACATGACAGCAACTTTAATATGAAAAGTAAACTTTACGCGTTTCGATTTTTTACTCAACACCCCCAAGAGGATAACGAAATTGTAATCGAAACTACTAGCTGGTGAGACCATAGGGAGGTAATATAAAACGAACTCTGGTAATCTAGGATATCTATTTAAAATATATAAATTATTTTAGATATAACAAAAGGTAAAGTAAGGGATGGAATTTTAAGATTGTATCTAGGTTGGTTCATAGTTTCAGGCCGATATTTGAGTTATGTGAGAAATGTGGAATCATGTGGGTGGCCACTTCACATTACTTTTATGAAAAGCCACAAATATTGTTGTAAATTTCTTTCTCAAGTTTTCAACATAGCCAACAAAAGTGGTCTTTTGTAGAATTTTAAAGTCTAGTTTCATTTTTTTTTTTTTATTTTATTGAACCAATTATTCTACATGAATTAATACATACATTGTATTTGAGCTTCGACTCCGGAGATTACTTCTCCACCATCGATTGTCCTTGATCATCTTTTTAGTCCTTGTTTTTAATAAGAGGAAAAAACTAATTAAATAAAAAAACCTCTTTTCCGATAATTATTATAATTCATTATTCTCATAATCTTTCTAGTTTCATTGGCAGTTTGAACTCTTATATATCTTTTTGAGTTTCCTATACAATTGAACATAAAAATATGAATCATAAAATAATGTATATATTCTATTGTTATTATCTTGTGTTTCACCATAAGCTATAAATTTCAATTTTAATGAAATTCTTGCAAGAAATCCTTAGAAATAAATATATAATTACATGGTTAATCAGTGGCGGATCATAAGCAAGGCGCACTAGACGCGCGACTAGGGCCCCGTCGAATATGGGGGCCCCAAAAATTGATTATCATATTAATTTTGATCGTGATATAAGATTTCATTTTCATTTTTATAAAAAATTTATCAATTGACTTATGAAATTCAATCATTATTTTAATGTTGCCTGTAACATTATATGTCCTCTTATATTAGGTGTAGCTATCAATTTTATGTAAAAAGACAAAAAACATAATTCAATAGTCATTTTTTTTCCAAATATTATTAGATATTATTTTTTAACGATAATTGACAAGTATTAATTTATATACTTATATAAAAAAAAGACCTTATAATAAGGAAAAATTAAATATCTATTGAGAAGTGTTTTAGATTAATACTTTGTTGATCACTTTCGATTAAAATTTTTTTAAAATTTCTTTTGTATTTTTTTAATAAATTAAAAAAAAATCAAGCTCTAAGTTAGTTTTTAAATTGAACTGGTTAACGTGATATATATACGTCGAAACTATTTTAAAAACATTTTGCCAATATCGAATGCTTGAGGGGAGCGTTCTTTTTCTGCTTTAAAAAGATTAAAAAACTACGTTAGAAACAAAATTTCTGAAAATAGATTAAATTATTTTTCTATTTATATTGAAGACGAACTATTAAATAGTTTGAATTGCGAGCTTATTATTGAGAAATTCGCTAAAGAATAATCTAGAAAAAACACATAATAATTATAATGTTAATAATTATTATATTATAATATATAGTATTATAAATTGTTGAAACATAAAAATAAGATTAATAAATTACATGTAAGTAATTAAAATTACATTTTATATTTATAATACCTATTAATTAATTTCCAAAGACATTTTTGTTATCCGGGGTCTAATTTTTTTTTGCGCCTAGGGCCTTATATTGTCTTAATCCGCCACTGGGGTTAATAGTAATTCGATAGATTCCTTGAAAGGTGTTATACTATAGCTAATAATAATAACGTTTGCATGAATCACAATTTTTGAAAAATTCTAGAAAAATTTGAGGTATGTAATAAATATATGGTTATAGCCAACGGAGCCCCGGCGTTATAAAATCACGAATTATATTTTTTTTCAAAATATCTCGTTTTCTATTGGACATAGAAAAAAATAGTTATATTCATATTTGTAAAGTATTAAGGTCTCTACAAAAATGTTCCTTTGCATTTTTTTGATAGGATCAACCGTTTCTGAAATAATTCTCTTTTAATTTTATTCTAGAAGAAATGAATGATTGTTTTTGTTTATATTATTGTATTCTTCTTGGAAATATTTATCAACAGATTGTAAATACCTTTCTTCTTTAGGTCACTGGGCTAATTGATGATTTATTGCTTTATAATTTATGCAGTATTTAAATTTAAACGCCTAAAGGAATTTTATTTTCTAAATTGTAACTCTTGTTCAGAAATGCTTCGGAAATTTCACTTTCAACTCATAAAAGTAATCAACTCTAAGAAATATGTATTCAGTATTAATTTGATCTTTTATTTTTTTTTATTTTTTGTATAAAATATTTATTTATATTTTATTTTTGAAAGTTATTACAAATACCCTTTTGAGACGCTTATATGAAGAAAATTTTTTCCAGATATTTTGATGGTATAATATTATTTTATATCTATATGAAATATTCTTTTAGAAATATGAATAATTTCTTGGGAATTCAACTTTTATTTCTCTATCCAAATCAAAAAATCTAGATAACGAAGAGGTTTGCCCAGAAATTTTCTCCCACCTTTAATCCTCTCCCATTTATCCCATGTAGGAGTTGGATGAATGGGCCATCAACTTGATCACCAAAGTTTGCAACAGCCCGCCCAGACCATCGACCCAAATTGAACATGCAATGAGTCCCTCCAGACCGAACCCTCTTGTTTTCAAGCCTTAACAGTGTCATAGGAGCCAAGCCAATAAACTCAACAACACCCGGATAACAAGAAATATTTTCTGCATTTTTGGCACCGAAATAAAGACCATATCTCCAGACATCGGGTTATAAATTGATAATTAATAATTGATAATCGTCATTTAGCCATAGACGAAGGTAAAAGAATCAATAGACGCCCACAAATTACCTGGGTGCAAACCGTTTTTAAAGACATTTTGACGGTGAGTTTAACGCCAGAAATGAGGGAAAATTGCCAAGAGTACCGAAAGAGTATCAGGCCAACCCCAAATAGAGGAAAAGGCTAAGGGATGGTTTGATGATAAATCTTTAACAAAGATTGTTTTGAATAGATGAAGATGTTATGTTTATAGGGGAGAGGTGGCATGACTGGGACATTTTCGCTGTGAAGGCTCTAGCCAATAAAATATATAACATTTTAAAGAGGTAAAAATAGAATTAAAAACTGCATTTTATTGGCAATCGAAATAAAATAAAATGAAAACCATTCAATTGCTCTTAGTACTATATTTTCTCATTAAAAAAAATTGTATTTTGTCCCTTTCAAAAATGAGTTGTATTGAAAGGGACAGCGCGTTAATATAAGGGAATCACCGTAAACTTTGCTACACACATACTAAATAATAGGAAGCACGTATATAATTATCTATCTTTAGTTTAAAATCACATCCTTGAAATTAATTAATAGCATATTGGTCTTAAATTTCTCATCTTAAAAGATAATTAACATGGAAATAAACATTTACCTTCATATAATTAAAAAACAAAAACAATCATAGTTCTTTTAATAGTAATAATTCTGTTTTAAAATAATTGTTTTTCCTATATGGTAAAAAGTAACAATAACAAATTTTTATGAAATACTAGTTATGAAATGGACGTCCCTTTCATAACCGTTTGTTGTGTCCCTTTCATAACTATCAAACACAAATTAAAAAGATGACCACAAAATCTACAATTCTAAATAAAAGTTTACTAATCATTTTTTTCTCGTATATTCATGTATATCATCAATTATAAAGAACGGTAGCTGTTTAATTAACAGTTTACAGTACTGGAAAAAAAAGTATCTAAAGAAGAGCCAAAAAAATAGTTTGGTACACGATTACAAACACATGCACTTCACCGACATCCTTGAAATGATAGGAGTGTGAAGTAAGATGTCAATGTATGTACTTTGGTTTGGGATTTCCACAGAACAAAAATAATATCGTTCCGAGACGACCTTTATTTAGCGAGTTATTTGAATTGTCCCTTTCAAGCCACCTTTCCCCTACGAGTACATGATTATATAACCTATAACAGATTTTTCCCAAGTTGTTTTAGTTATTTGTTACTTTTAAAATGTTCATCTACCAAGCTCTTCAATTATAATACATAATATATGTACTCTAACCAACTCTTAAATATTCCACCTTTTCTTTTTAGAATGCGAGAATTGATCTCGACTCAGAGATGTACCGCTTCTTGAATTCTATATTATTTAATATTTATTCATACTCTGAATAGTATAAGTGAATCGTACTTACTTATTGGGAACGTGACTTGAATGGTTCACCGGTTAAATATGTGTTTTCTTTCCTATTATTTTGCAGACTCGGACAATAGAAAAATAGTTGATAATAAACTAATTTTATGCCAGAGTAGTTTCAGTGCATAACACTCAGTGCACATGCTGTCGAAGAAAAAATTCAATTATTTTCATATAGTTTGAATTTACATTAGATTAGATAATTTAAATAAAACCTATTAGACGGCAAGGAAAACACTTTTCCGAGTAACTATAAATAGAATGGCAAAGTTTATCAAATGAATATTTGATTTAGATCCAATATTAGTGATTTTCATAATCAAATATTGAAAGTATAATTTTAGATAAACAAATTTATAGATTTAATCCCTATTTGTTTTTGAAGGGAACATTAAAAAAAAAAAAAAAAAAAAAAAAAAATAACTGAATAATATCAATGCATAAATAGGAAAATGTAGAGAGATATTTTTATTCATTTTTATAATAAAAGATAAATATTTGAATTTATGAATCCGCCATATAATTGTATTTTATAATTATACTGATATAAGAAGAAGATTACATCAAAAAGGTACAACTTCTGAAGTACGCGGTGGACCCTTAGTATCGTGAAAATAAGAAGAGATTTAGGGTTGGAGTTGAAAGTATCTGTGGATGTGGGTCTTGAAAGATTGAAAGTTATATGTTTGTTGCTGGGAATACGGTCGGAGGAAGAGAGTTTCAGTCTCTAGATGTCATAGGACTGGAGAAAGCGTTTGTTCCCAATGATAGATAACTCATAAAGACATTAGATGACGTTCTTCAGCGTCACTTTTAGAGTTAGAGTCTGTAATAAGTAAGAATTCAATATAGTATTTGAATAATTTATTAATATTGAGGCTAATTACTGAAGAATTTTATTTTAATATAAAGTAGACTTGCCTGACTGACAATCATTGATGTCTTCATCAGTGTCCATTCTATTTTCGTATTAATTCAAGTTACCTCCAGGAACTTCATTATGATTTATTTGATAATACTGTTGCCTAAAACTGTTGAAATTACTGATTTCCCCAGTAAACTTATCTTAATTACTGTCCGTGAGAACACCCGCACAAATGGAGAAATAAAATGATTATTTGAAGGAAAGGTTTTATTAATATGAAAAAGCGTGTTTACATAAAATGAAAAAAGGAAACATAAACAACAACAAAAGAGTCTCTTTTGTAACTAAGTGAGCGCAAATGTCATAATATAGATGTTCATATAAATATAAATATAAATTTATTATGGCGTTCAAGAGGATAATAAGTAGGTCTTCATTTTTAATATCGGGCTTAGGGGTTCAATATTACTACCTCACAGTAAATGGTAGGATCTCGGGGTTCAATGTGGGAGCTAGGCGGGGTTACAGTGCTCTAAATCCGTTCTATTTTGGGCCTGAGTGATAAAAGTAGGACTTAAATTTCAAATTGGGCTCCTCTCCACAAATGCGAGCAATATTCGAGACAGGGGCGAATTTGAGCCTTGTATAAGTTGAGGGGGTGAAAAAGCGTTTTGTCCGGAAAATATATCCAAGCTTACATGATAATGAGTATACTCAAAATGATGAGGATACTGAGGACGCATCAGTTTTTCTGTCAAAAATAACACCTTAATGGTTTACTCAAATTTTTTCAATGAAACGTTACAATTTTTTAAAATTATTTACTTGTTTTTAGTATTTAATATATTTAAATGTAAAGAAAAAAATATTTTGTATGTACACATGTAAGCCTTCAACCCGAATAGGGAAATGCAGAAAAATAAGTCAAATAAATAAATAAATAAATACAAGTTTCTAGAATTTAGATATTTAAATGCGGGCACTTTAAAATTATCTCGCGGGCACGACGTTGCCGACCCCTGATGTATGATTATTATATTTTATTATATAAATTCTAAGCGTTGGTTTACCTTTTTTTTATTTTTTAATCTTGGTTTTTCAATATTGTTTGCTTAAATAATCAATTTAGCAGGGTGGACGAGAACAATTCAGGATGGGCGCTCGTCCAACCCACCCCTGGCCCCGCCACCGCTAATTAGAAAAATAGAAAATGAGCCATTGGAGATGGCTATCAAATTTTAAACATTTTGAAAAATATTCATTTAACAAGGACGCCTGTAGGGTAGGATAGTATGATTCAGAGGCGTCCAATGGTTGCATATATACAGGCGGAATTTCAGACTTACAGACAGCTTTCTCTGACTTTTCTTTAGGTAGCTTTAGTTAAAAGCAAAATAGGTCTACAAATATGTTTTGAAGGTTTTTTGTACATTTGAAGCTTTATTCAGAGGAATTGGACAATGTATTTTATTCAAAGTATTGTTATACCGGGTGATTCAATAAGGAACTAATAATCGTAGAAATTTGGGAAAAAAATCCTTCAGGGAAAATCGACCAAGAAAAATTGCTGGAAATATTTTTTAAGTTCATACGTCCACCGCTAGGTGGCTAAATAGCTTCAATCGTATAAAAAATGTAATTTTCTCAAAAATTTTCCAATATAAGTTTAGAAATGAATACTCTCACGTTAATGCCACCATAATAGTCCAACTTTTTGATATATGACTTTTTATTGTAGGACGTAAAATAAAGGCGGGAGGGAATGCTAAACTTTTATGGACTGTAGTGTCTATAACTTAAGTTTGACTTAACGGAATTTAACAAGGTCTGGTTCAAGAAAGGAAGGTTTGGTAAATAAAATAAAAAAAACATCCATGCCATTCTAGTTCTTGCCGCCCTCGCTAAGGGGCGTGTTTTATAAAGTTAAACGTTTTATTAATTTTGCTCCGAAATCTTAAATGGAACCGTATAATTATTTTAGTATATTCAGAAAGTAGATCAGATTTGCAACAAAATATGTTCAAACCGCATGTCGATATCTTTTTTCGTTTAACAGTTATTGCTTAAAGAATATTTTATTAACGAATTTATTAAAGAAACAAAATAGGTAAATAATTGAGTTTTCATTTTTTTATTAAGTTTCATAGTCAAGCATGCCATGGAAAAATAAAAAAACAGTTTAAAACTTTGTTCTTATTTTCATTTAATCACAACAATAATGATATTCATTCCTAATACTCTTCAGAAATCTTCACATTATTCAACATGTTCAACCCTTATTTTTTCCTTTGAACACGCTTTGCCCACCGATAGATAAATTGTTAGATTATCTATAAAATTGCTTTTTTAAAAATTGATTAATTCTTGCTTGCGTTATGTTCTTGCTATGTTCAATCGCCTATTAAGAACTTTTTGTTTTATAAATCTCCCTTTATAATGTACTTTATTTGAAATTTCTAAGATAAAATATATACAAGCTCGGACAGTGTTACCAGATTTGTCAAACGAGAACGGTATTGGCTAATAGTGGTACCTAAACAGCAAAAACTTTTTGGCTTATGAATTATGAATCCTTATTGTCTGATCTATATACTCTAGCATTAACTTTTTGCTAGTATTGCCGCGAAACAACTACCTTACACACTTAGAGTATCCACAACAATTATGTGATTTCCTATTTCCCTGATTATTTTAGAGCAAATATGCTAGAAACAGCAGTATTAAAAATTACATAGGTTAGCTTTAAGATGTTTTTCAGTTTCATCTCCTTTAAAATCTGATAAAACTTTCTTCGTCATACAATTTTCATACTCAAACAAAGAAAGATCTGTTGCCAAATGACAATTTCATCATTGAATTTCCTATAAGTATAAGAAAAAACACCTGCTATATATGTTTAAGTTTATTCGCATCAAACATGACAGACAGTCTGTGATTTATTCAAAAAATCTACTACTCTCGGCAAGAAAATCTATTCAAAATAAATTGTAGTCTCAAAGAAATGCAATAAATTATCTAACTACATACAAGCGACAGAGGTATGATAAAGTCACGTGGTCTGTTTAACCCCACTATACTTCTTAAGGAGGTTCGTGACTGTTTATCATTTTTATAAGAAAATTCTCAAATTTTTACCTTCGAATCATTGATGCATTAAGTATTTATTACCGAAATTTGAAGTTGATAGTCTGTCTCATTACCTAGAAATAAATGATTGAAAATAGTCCTTTTAACATGGAAGTAAATGGACCGAGCTTTTAAAAGGGCTATAACTTCTATACAAATTATACAATTTTCTTCAAATTTATACAGATCAATAATCAACTTTTATAAATCGAATGATACATTTTTCAATAGATTTGACAGTTTAGTTAATTATTTATTCATAAATGTATAAATAAAAAGATATTTGCAGCAAACAAAATATGACAAAAGCACTAGTGTAGAATTCCAATTCTATTTCTTGAAATCGTATTTGTGTTAAATAAATGTTTTTATAATGAGAAAAAATTTATCTCAATATTCTTTTTATTAATATTATCAAAACAAATATTTTTATTCGAAATTAAGCTCATTATTAACAATTTTTTTATTAAAAAATTTAGTAAGCAGAAGTTGTCACACTGGAGAAATACATAAGTTTTTTCGAAAATCAACCAGATAGAGCTGCTATCCCGAACCTCCTTAAAAATGAAAAAGTGTAAAAGCGTATTTGACTTGAATCAAGTACTTTGAACTCTGAAAGGCATTTTGACTTTGAATATTCTGTCAAATTCTATAGAATTTCCATAAAAAAATGAACAAAAATTATAAACCGCTACGTCAAGTTTACAAGCGAATTAAAACCGACTTGTAAAGGATTAGCCGAATTGAAAATTCTCTTCTCACTTTTGTTTTATTTGTCTTTGGTGTTTCTTTCATCAAGAAAATTTTTCTTTGAGGCTTAATTATTGTTAATGTTATAATAACTCATTTAGAAAACATACAATTAATCATATTGTTATGAAACATGTTGACAAAATCTTACAACTGATTTATTATCTATTTAATATGACATCTGGTTAAATTATTTAGGTTAAGGTTGTTTCACCATATGGGTTTTCTTAGGATTTTTTTGAAATTTAGACAATAATAAATAAAACATTTTTCAAAATATTTTCTTTACTGAAATTTAGACAGATTATTATTTAAATACTTATGCATCGATTGGTGTACAAAGAAAGTTTATGAACAATATAGTTCCGTAGATATTGAATTCCAAAGATAGAGTTTTTCAGACTCTTATTCATTGCACTATACGGGATATCGGAAAGCTTACATACATATATAATTATAATTAAGTAACTCTTCTTACCATTGCTATAAAAAACTAAACCAACATTAAACAATAACTAATTCGTTTTTTAAGAAAATTTTAATTCATAGTTACAACACAGTTTCTGAGATAATAATCAATAAATAATGAAAAATTTACACTAAAAACAAGCTGGCAACAACGCATTTATTTAACCTAAAAAGTGTGTTAACTTTAGTACTTTTTTGACGTTTTTTCGCTTCAGCCATTGTCACAACAGCTTTCAATCGCTTATTAAGAAATTTTTGTTTTATAAATCTCCCTTTATAATGTACTTTATCTGAAATTTCTATCATAATATATATACAAGCTCGGACAGTGTTGCCAGATTTGTCAAACAAGCACGGGATTGGCTAGTAGTGGTACATAAACAGCAAAAAGTTTTGGGCTTATGAATTATGAATCCTTATTGTCTGTACTATATACTCTAGCATTAACATTTTGCTAGTATTGTCGCGAAACAACTACCTTAAATAATGATTATTTGTTGCTACTATTGATTTTTTATCATTTTTCGACGTACAAAACTTTGAGTTTACGACTATGACCTCAGTGTTTTGAATTAAGAAATGGGTTTAAAAACCCTCTTTTTTAATCGCCTATAGCTTATGAAAATATTTGGTTTTTGAATAATTAGTATCAAAGATTTAAAAGCGGTTTATTTTTGAAACTGATTTTAAGAACAGAAATTTAGTTCTGGAGTCAAATTGTTTGTATTTTCAAAAGCTAAAAAAAATAGAAAAATATTGATTTAGTATTTCATACTACATAGGGAATATTAACCTAGTGTGTTTTCATAGAAAGGCAAAGTCTAAAATAATTTAAAACAAAAAAATCTTTGAGCTATTACTCAACAAGCAAAAAACTGAATTGTGAAGACTTTCATTTCTTTTCTTGATTCTTTAATTTATTACCATCGGAAATTTAAACTCTTATAATTAATTCAAAGATTTAAAAAAAAATGGAATTTTTCAAAAATACAACCCAAGTCTAGTAACCACAATCCATATATATCAAAAAGAATTTATTTTAAGGTCAATTTTAGTAGAAAATATGTTTTCATTGCATATCAGAGGGTTTCATCTCCTCAGAAGATGAACGTCGGGATCAACTCCTGAGTGGGTGAAACCCACTGATAAGCAAATTAAACATATTTTCTGCTAAAATCCTAGATTTTGACCTGAAAATAAATTCTTTTTGTTAAACTTTTTTATTTATATTCTGTAAAATTTCTATGATTAGCTCAATATTTTGGGGAAGGGTTTTAGCACCCTGCTGGCTACGACCATGCTTAAATTTAAATTCATTTGAAAATAATTATATTTTAAAGCTTTAAATGAATATTTTAGTTTGAAATAAATAGCTTTTATAGCTTTTTCTTTAAGAGTTGTCAGGCTGGCCGTCATTTCATATGAGGCCATTCACAGTTAATGGAGTCGCCGTTCAATTTTATTTTTCTTATAAATGACTAGTAGTTGATGCGGGCTTATAAAAGAAAAAAAGAGGGGAAAATTGGTGGTGATTGAAGTTTTTGGTATTGCCCTTTTTTCGGATTATCATTACCTGAAGTGGAAAAAGCCCAATCATGAGGGCGAACGATTTTTTTTTTATTATTATTATAGTTATTGTTCTTCGAAAACTCCATTCTTTTTTTTCTTTAACATTTTTTTTAAGAAACTCTTTTCACAGATCATTTTACGTATCACAAACACACACACACAAACGTACACGCCTTTTATCGCAGGGGTAACAACCGTGCACGTAATGAGTGAAGTTTGTCACTACTATTCTTTCACGCAAGAAAGCGTGCGAATTTATAAGCTGAAGCAAAAGAAGGTGCATTTCGAGATCACTCACGTGTGCTATTATGGATATTATTTGTTAGCGAGAGTGGCGGAGTTCCGATAACCGCTTATCACTGTCATGGACAGAGCGCAATACTATAAACTAAAAAACAAGTATTTTATCAAAAATAGAGAAGATTTCGAAAAAGAAAATAAATCAAAACTGATGGTCAATCAATAAACAAAAATAAAAAAATTGGAAAACTTAGCAATAATATATTAATAAAATTAAAAAATAAATAAATTTATAACTTTCTCATTAATATATCAAAGAATAATTATTATATTAACGAGAATTGTTTTTTATCGCGCTTTTTTTAAACAAGATATATATCGCGAGACTATTGATGGATGAAGCTATTGGAGTCTGCTGAGTCTTATATCTGGACCAAGAGAATGAAAAATATGTGTTCCATTTGGCTATAATCCAGCATCATTTTGCGATTAGGCCGCATGACACTTTTTATATCAAACACTGATCACCAAATGGATTTTGTAATCTGAGATGTTATATATTCAATCTCCCAGTCCAGAGCGCTAGATATGTTAACACGTGTGTTAGGTGTTTGTATTTATTAATCATAAGTTTCCTGTATTTGATTCGATCACGAATCAAATGCAAGTGATTTTTGTCAAATATTAAGAGAAAATAATACCCGAATTTATTTATTTCTAACTTGAAATAATGAAGTTAAATAAATTTAAAACTTTCTCATTAATATATCAAAGAATAATTGACACATTAACGAGAATTGTTTTTGATCGCGCTTTTTAAACAAGATATATATATCTCGAGACTACTACTGATTGAACCAAAATCATTGCTCAACGCTTGATTTCAAGGCTCTAATTGCCTCCTGGTAATACTTGCTTCATTGATGTGAAGGAAATTACACTCCTGTTCGCTCCTGGTATCCGGATACAAATTTTAAAAATTTTAAGAAAATCAATCGTTAATGCTTGATTTCAAGGCTCCAATTGGCTCGCTGTACTAGTGGCTTCATCGCCAATTCAAATTATACAGATTAAAAAAATATTTATTTATCAATCAATAATATATTTTGAAATATATTTCTAAATTTTTACTTTATAGTTTAATTTTTTACACTACTTGTGAATCACGCTGTATATATAAGTATATAAATTGACACGTTCTGAAGTAGCCATCTGCTGACTTTATCATATAACATGGCCCATCACTTATATTTAATATTTAATATTATTTATAATCATTTGGGGGGAAGGTTACTTTTTCCATTTTTAGACTTCTGGTGGCCCACTGATTATGTATACAAAATTTGTTTGAATTTGGTTCATAGAACTATATTTTCATTTTTTGACCCCCCACCCCATTTTTAGCGGTTAGTTTTTGTATTTTTATACTTCTTGAGACCCCCCCACCCCATTTTTAGCGGTTAGTTTTTGTATTTTTATACTTCTTGAGGCCCACTAATTATGTATATAAAATTTGGTTGAGTTTGCTATAAGGTCCTATATTTTCATTTTTTGATCCCCTTCCCCCATTTCGGGCTGTTAGTTTTTGCATTTTTAGACTTCTGGGGGTCCACTGATTATGTATACAAAATTTGGTTGAGTTTGCTCAAATGGCCTAGATTTTTAATCCCCCCCCCTTCTCTCTCCACCCCCTTCAATTTTGGGTCGCTATGCACTAAAATTTAATCAGCTCTTTATCTTAATGCACCAAACCTACGTTAGAAATTCGGTTTTAATATTCACACTGGTTTTTGAGCTAGCTCGTCGACAAAAATTTGGTAACATACAGACTAACAACCAGACTAACAGATTAACAGACATTTTGACAAAACAGTTATTATCTCGAAAAATATAATTTTTTTTTGATTTTCACTTATTAGAGCTTTTTTGTAGACCGAAATGCCATGGCTTCGCTTAATTTTTTTAAACATAATAGTTTCACCCGTTTTTTAGATATTTCGAAAAAAAGATGAAAAAAACAAACACTTTTTCATGCACGATTACAATACTTGACCATACTCTGTATGGTAAATTAAAAAAATTACCTTTTAGATCGTGTTAACTTGTTTGCTCTCTATTTTGAAATGTTATCGGGATAAATATTTGGGTTATATAGCAAGATTGAATTTTACATATATTACGTATATATCAGGGTCATCTCAAAGTGGACTAGATAATTCTACGTTTTAATTTAACAACACGTTATAAAATAATCTTTAAAAAGAAGGTTGAAAAAATTATCTCCAAAAAGGGTTACAAATAAGCCTTTCGAGAGAGGGATAATTTTTAACGTCACCTACCACCCCTGACAGCTTCCAAACTTTCTCCTATTAGGTTATATATTTGGCAATTTTGATTAAAAGTGTTAAGTCTAACAAGTTTGTTTATCTATCAACCGAAAGGTTACTCTCTTTGCTCTCTTCGACGGAGAGACAGACATTTTCTGATCCCTAACCGGAATAGCAATGAGGAAATAAAAACTTCCAAGTATGTCAATTTGTATTCTTGAGTTGGATGCTGGCGGTTTTAAAGTTGCTGTCTGCCCCCTCTCTGATTACTTTTTGAACAGCCAAAGAGAAAGACTAGAGTATCGAAGGGCTCAAGGACAAGGGGCTTCTCACATAATATTTCCCACTTGCACACAGGGAAGTTGAAAAACACAAAGATATTTTTTATTTTGACTTTATATGCACGCAGAATTGGGAGAATATTGTAATTATGCTTGAAAATTTGGGTGTTTTTGCTTCTTTTTAATTGTTTTTTTTCCCTTTATTTATAATCGCAATTTAGTAATGCACACAGCAAATAAGTTATATTTTTCGATTTACCATATTATCTCCACAATGTTCAAACAATATATCCTTAATTGTTTATATGTTCTTATTTGTTCATTAAGACACAAATACTTTACTTATTCCTACACAATTTCACTAGGCTTCACTCGCTTGCATCTTCTGGTTAGGTTGTGGAGAAATCCACATCTTTTTCGTTATCCTCACTTTTCAGCCTCGTTTGATGTGCTGCTCCTGATTTTCCGATGATGATTGATGATTTTCTGACAGTCCAAGATTGCGGTGGAAGTCAGAATTTCGAATTTACAAGGAAACATTCCCTATGCACCTGAGTATATCGTTTTGCACTGTTTGTATAATATTTCGATGCTACTGAATGGTTAATCCCCTCAACTGGAGGCCTTAAGTCCACACTGGTTCCTGGACTTGCTTGTACAAGCGAAGCTTATTTTCATTAGGCATTGAGGAATATCCCCCCATAATCCAGTACATCGTTTTGAATTTGAATGAAGGATCCTAGTGTAGTTAACCCAGATGCGATTGAACTAGCCATAACATTAGGTTGGGAACCGCTTATTGTATATCCTTCTGATTAAGCTCGGTACATATTATCATGAGCAAATAAATTAATTTAATCGACTAAACCAGAGGTTCCCAAACTGTGCGCCGCGGCCCCCCGGGGAGAAGCGGCCTCTTCACAGGTGCGCTTCGAAGTTTCATAATAATTGAAACAAAACATTTGGCCTAAATATACAAAAAACAAAGTGAGAAGCTAAACATTTATTTATTATTCATTTTTATCTCTTACGATTAGAAATACATAAACCGAAAAAATTTAACTTTGATACCCCTGAATGAATACAAAGGGTCCGCCCTGTGGTCTGGATCTTTGATTTTCATAGAAAAATAAACCATTAATTCCCAAGATATGTTTATCGATTCTAATACAAGAGTATTTAGAGAGACCAAATACGGTATTTGTTTTGATATAAAGCGAAAAAATGTAACTTTGACACCTTCGAAAAAATCCTCAATGTATACCAGGGTCCCCCTGTGATCTGAGTTTTTGATTTTCATAGAAAAATAAATTATTAATAAAAGGAATTTAGTTTTTAAGGTCTTCAATTCATTGATATTAATAGAATATTTTTATATTGCATTATCAGAGGGAGAGAGTTGTATTTTTGAAAAATATTTCAATCTATTTTCAAAAAGAGATACTTATTTATTGCTTTAATAAAATAAAATAAAATATTAATTTTCAAGATATCTTTATCTCTTCCAATACAAAAGTATTTAGAGAGACTAAATACGCTTTTTATTTTGATATATGTACTTTTACTTAGGCGGGCTCCGTTAGAGTCGAGATCATCACACTTTCGTGGAAGGGAGTGTGGTGGTATAAAGCGGTGACACCCCTCATCGCCCTGGGTATATCCCAAAAGACATTAAACAACCTCGCGTATAGGGCGATGAGAGGCTCTCTCTTAAACTTTTACAGTTTTAATAAAAGAAAATTGAGAGTTAAGTATTTGAACACTGGTTAAGTATTTGAACCGCGGTTAATTATTTGAACCGTGGTTAAGTATTTGAATCATGGTTAAGTATTTGAACCGTGGTAAAGTATTTGAACCGTGGTTAAGTATTTGAATCATTGTCAAGTGTTTGAACCATGGTCAAGTGTTTGAACCATGGTTAAGTGTTTGAACCGTGGGTAAGTACGAAAATAGCTAATTAAATATGAAATCACCAAGGTAAGTATGTCAACAGCAAGATAATTAGGAAAACGAGGAGTTTCTTGAATCGCCTAACGTATAGGTATGGATGTACCAATACTTTGAACGGAATAATTATTTATTTCGTTGATATGATTGTTGAAAGACTAAAACGTATAAAATAGAACAAGGGATTATTATCTAGACATTTTTCTAGGGGAGGGTTGCATATTTCGGTAAATGTGCATAATCCCCCTGGATTTGCGCATTGAATAGGAATAGATTTAAAAGTCTTTTAGTGTGTTCACTCACACTAGTTTTTTCTTCTTCATAATTTTGTTACTAAATTAATTTTAAATTTTGAATATGCAATATGGTAAAATAATTTCTATTCTCGGTGTAATTAAATCCCTTCCCAATTCAATCCACCCCCTGATGTAATTTATTTCTCTTCTCTGATCAAATGCACAAATTCAAAGATAAAATATTGCTATTTATAAATTATTATCTAAGCGCATCAAGTCAAGATGGCTTGAAATGCCAAATGCCATGTTCTTGTCGTTGATTAAGTAAATTATTGCATGCCGTACGTTAAAAAAAATAATCCTATTACTTGGTACAGTCTGAAACATTGAATATCATTTAAAATTTTAAAATATGATTTATTTCCATCTCTGTGTCTGTATTCCTTATCCACAATAACTCATAATCATAGAAATTTAGTCTTGAGACCAAAATTTTTGAATTAAAAAAAAATATATATCTGATTTTGGACTTTTTAGCTTCTGAAATACAAAATGAAAATTACGTAAAATTAAATTAATTTATTATTATATTTATTTCTGATGATATAATCAATGACGAATTAACGTAAATATCCAATTCTTATGAGCAAACAATCGAAATTATAATAAATAAAATCTTTTATAAAAAAATCAATCTTAAAACGTTCATTTAAAACCCGCAAACGTTTCTAGAGAATTTCTATATTTATGAATTTAATTTTATTATCAATTTCTGACAAGAATGGAGATGGGAGACCAATCGACTTGATTGGGGAATAATGGAATTGAAATAATTATCGGAAAAGAGGTTTTTTTATCTAATTAGATTTTTCCTCTTATTAAAAACAAGGACTAAAGATCAATAAGGACACTCGATGGTGGAGAAGTAATCTCCGGAATTGAAGCAAAAATACAATGTATACATTAATTAATGTAAAATAATTGGTTTAATAAATTTATATCAATTTCTGATTCATTCGCCCGACCCTTTCTCTTACGAGATGCATGCAAGGTATTATCTTAAGTCACTATTAATACCATCACTAAAAAGAGAAAAATAAAAATAATTTTTATAAAAAAATAAAACCGACTTCAAAAAATTAAATGCAACAAATAAAATAATAATACTCAAAAATAAAATAAAATACACTAAAAGGTATAAAGTAATTATCTTAGTTAGTTACAACTAAACGACAAAATATTAACATGAAATTACTTTTTGAAGTCGGTGCCAAACATATACATTTTATGAATCGCACTCGACGAATCTTACTTAGTAAGTTTGGCGGGTACGCTCGCTTATATAGTTTGTTTGGCACCCACTTCAAAAAGTAATTTCATGTTAATATTTCGTCGTTTACTTGTAACTAACTAAGATAATTATTTTATACCTTTTAGTGTATTTTATTTTTATTTTTTATTTGTTGCATTTAATTTTTTTGAAGTCGGTTTTATTTTTTTTTATAAAAATTATTTTTTAAAATTAAATAAATTTATGAAAATTCGGGCTAATTTTACTTAATGGGATCTTGACAGACCCACACACCTTATGATAGCATTTTTTTTTTCATGAAAAGAATTTAATTTATCTGGTCTTAATTTCTTTGATATTAGCTGAAATATTTTTATATTGAATTTTTTTTTTAATTTTGACCCCTCGAGAAATTAAATCTTACCCGAAATAATTAATCGATTACAATTTTAACACGATTATTGATTTCAGGGAAAATAAATACATAAAAACTTAAAAATTTCATGTTCGTATCTTATTATCATCCTCATACAAATAAACACCAAATAGGGTTCAGTTTTTTATTTGTACCGAACCCTAAAAATCCCAATTAACCAAACGTTTCATGAAATGTGGCAAACCTCGCAAAATTGTTCCCTGTCGTCTCTAATTTATATTTTTATTTATTTATAGTTAATTATATTATATTAAATTAGTATAATTATTTCATTTTGAATAATTGAACCGAAATAATTCGATTAAAAACAATCATTTGCATGCTGACGGGTTTATCGAGAAAGAGAATTCGCATTTATTGTATCTGATTGGCAAGGCTGTTTATGAAATAGTCATCTGCATATTATGCACTTATATTCATTTATGATGAAACGGCTGTCATTTTTCATTGGCATTTATGAACATGACATAATTAATTCATCAAGTTCACGGTCAAAAGACTCTTGGGGAGAATTGGCTAGATTAGAAATTTTATTACATAGTTATCGTAAGCATTAGTAGAAGTGCGGATTGTACTTTCGGCGAACACTGGTAAAGCAAAACTTGCTGTATATTTTCCAGTTGATGTCCAAATGACTTTTAAATTTCATTGCCCTTACCTTTTTCTGAATTATAGGATTTCAAATATTTTTAAACACACCTAATTAGATATTAGATATAAACTTGAAATTATAAGCTAAATGTATTTATTTTCCCCCACGATCAAAAATAATATTAAAATTTGAAGCGTATGATTATTTTGAGGATTGTTGAATTTCGTTTGGAATCAAAAATAATAAGCTGACATGTTCTGATGTGGCCATCCACTTGACTTTACCATACAACCTGGCCCCTCACTTATATTTAATATTTAATAAAATTATTTATAATCATGTAAGGGGTGGGGGGGGGGGTAGTTTTTGCATTTTAGACTCCTGGGACCCACTGATTATGTATACAAAATTTGGTTTAGTTTGGTAAATGGCCAAGATTTTCATTTTTTGACACTCCGCCCCCCCCCCCTCATTTCGGGCGGTTAGTTTTTGCATTTTTAGACTTCTGGGGACCCACTGATTATGTATACAAAATTTGGTTGAGTTTGGTAAATGGCCAAGATTTTAATTTTTTTGACCCTCCGCCCCCCCCCCCATTTTGGGTGGTTAGATTTTGCATTTTTAGACTTCTGGGGGTCCACTGATTATGTATAGGTACTAAATTTGGTTGAGTTTGGTAAATGGCCAAGATTTTCATTTTTTGACCCTCCGCCCCCCCCTCCCCATTTTGGGCGGTTAGATTTTGCATTTTTAGACTTCTGAGGGTCTACTGATTATGAATATAAAATTTGGTTGAGTTTGCTCAAACGACATGGATTTTTAATTTTTAACCCCCCCCCCCCTCGACCCCCTTAATTTTGGATCGATATGCACCAAAATCTAATCAGCTCTTAATCTCAATGGACCAAAACTACTTGTGAAATTTGGTTTCGATATTCACACTAGTTTTTTTGCGCACAGACTAACTAACAGACATTTTGACAAAACAATTATTATCTCAAAAAATATAATTTTTTCGATGTTTACTTATTAGAGCCTTTTTGTAGACCGAAATGCCATGGTTTCGCTCAATTTTTTTAATTGAAATAGTTTCAGCCGTTTTTTAGATATTTTGAAAAAAAGAAGGAAAAAAACCACTTTTTTCATGCACGATTACAATACTTGACCATATGGTATGGTCAAGTATTGTAATATATATTGTATTATACCATGTATGGTAAAGTAAAAATATATTTTATCATAGAATGTTAGGTTAGGTATTTCAAATGAAATATATTTTTTCTCTAGGACCGTCTGAACCCAAATATATTAAAATTTCAATAATTTGAATATTTCAAATTTTTTGTCAAAATCAGAAATTTCATAAGGCTATTATAAGCCTTGCCATTTTTTTCGTTTTTCGGTTAATTTTTTTTTAGATATTTCAAATAAAATATATTTTTTCAATTCTCTTGGACCGTCGGATCCCAAACATACTAAAATTTCTATATTTTGGGTATTTCAAATTTTTTGTCGAAATCAGAAATTTCACAAGCTATATATATTTTATAGCCTTGTCATTTTTTCATTTTTCGACAATTTTTTTTTTATATACGGTATATTTCAAATAAAATATATTTTTGCACTTCTCTAGGACCATCGAATCCCAAATATACTAAAATTTCAAAAATTTTGATATTTCAAATTCGGATCCCAAATATACTAAAATTTCTAAAAATTGTATTTTATTTTTGAGATATTCAAACGAAAATATACTTAGCTTTACTTTAGCTATGTATAAAATATACTATTAAAAATGGGTTTTCTTTTTGAAAATTAATATTTTGATGAAAGTTGATAAGGGTCTCTTCCCTTTGTATCAACTACCTTCAAAGAGAGGATTAAAAAAATGATTTTTTTTTTAGATATTTAAAACAAAATATATATTTTCAATTCTCTAGGACCGTTAGATCCCAAATCTACTAAAATTTCTATATTTTGGGTATTTCAAATTTTTTGTCGAAATCAGAAATTTCACAAGGCTATATATAGACTTGCCATTTTTTAGTTTTTCGACAAAAATTTTCTTTTTGAGATAGTTATCCTGTAAAATTTTTTTTAATTAGAATTAGGTTTATTTTTTAAACATTTACAGTGATGGTGTGAATGAGATCCAAATTGACCGTTTTTAGGCGATTTTTGTACCAGTCGGTGATTAGAATTTGTTTAATTTTAAACTAAAAAAAAAAAAAAAAAAAAATTAATCATAAAAGATTAAAGATCTCTTTAAGAACTTTTTCCAAAATTAATAATTAATAAATAAATGTCATTATCAAATAAACATAAGGTATTTATGACTTAAACTTTGTTCCAAGAAGAAAAACACCATCTGACGTTCTATTTTGATTTTAATTTTTCATTCATGAGACTTTGAAAAAGCAAGAAAAAAATGCATTAATAATTTCCTAAGCTGACTTAAGTATTATTTATTACGCACATATATTAACAGTTTTAAAAATAAAAATTAAAAAATACCCCTGAAGAAGATTAATATTATATGTTAAAAGTTTTTCTTTTATATCAGTACGGATTGAATTGAAGGCAGTGCAGAAATAAAAATTATATTTTAAAAAACTTAAAAACAAGCTTCTAAAAAGTACAAAATAATGTAACGCAGAAACTTTTAATTAATTTCGATAAAGTCCCCCACGCTTTTTGATTAAGTATTACAGTATTCACAAAAAGAAACAAAGAGATTGGCCTCTGCTTGATGCAAATTAGTATACACACATATATTTCGATATTATATATCTGTATATATATTATTTATTTGTTTGAGACTATAGTTTCAAAGACTTGGTCTTCATCATCAGTTCTTTTTTAATTATAAATATTAGTCATGAGTCAATACCGTATGGATATTGAAAATTTTCGATCTTCACTTAGCTAGGAGCCAGTTAAAATTAAAATCAACTTAAGGTCACATTCATAGTTAAACACATGTATCCCTTTTTTAACCTTAAGTTGTTTTTAATTTTAACTGGGTCCTAGCTAAGTAAAGATCGAAAATTTTCAATATCCATACGGTATTGACTCATGACTAATATTTATAATTAAATAAGCTGACGTGTTCTGATGTGGCCATCCACTTGACTTTATCATACAACCTGGCCCCTCACTTATATTTAATATTTAATACAATTATTTATAATCATGTAGGGGGGGGGGGTTAGTTTTTGCATTTTTAGACTCCTGGGACTGATTATGTATAGGTACTAAATTTGGTTGAGTTTGGTAAATGGCCAAGATTTTCATTTTTTGACCCTCCACCCCCCCTTTTTTCGGGCGGTTTGTTTTTGCATTTTTAGACTCCTGGGGACCCACTGATTATGTATACAAAATTTCGTAGAGTTTGCTCAAACGACCTAGATTTTTAATTTTTAACCCCCTGGAGCCCCTTAATTTTGGGTCGATATGCACCAAAATCTAATCAGCTCTTAATCTCAATTGACCAAAACTACGTGTGAAATTTGGTTTCGATATTCACACTAGTTTTTGAGCTAGCTCGTCCACAAAATTTGGTAACGCACAGACTAACTAACTAACAGACATTTTGACAAAACAATTATTATCTCTTAAAATATAATTTTTTCGATGTTTACTTATTAGATCTTTTTTGTAGACCGAAATGCCATGGTTTCGCTCAATTTTTTTAATCGAAATAGTTTCAGCCGTATTTTAGATATTTTGAAAAAGAGAAGGAAAAAAACCACTTTTTTCATGCACAATTACAATACTTGACCATACCCTGTATGGTAAAGTAAAAAGGACTGATGATGAAGACCAAGTCTTTGAAACTGTAGTCCCAAAGAAATAAATAATATATATACAGATATATAATTTCGATATATATGTGTGTATGCTAATTTGTATCAAGCAGAGGACAACCTCTTTGTTTCTCTTTGTGAATCAACAACTCTGCTACTCTCGGCAAAACAAAATCTTTTCAATTATTAGATTATTGACTACTTCCAACAATTAATATTTATTTGAAATAATTTTTCCTTATAATATTGTTTCTAAACCGTCGTTAAGCTGGATCTTCTTCAGGGTTCAAAAGGGTCAATGAACGAAACACATAGTACTCTTCCTTCTTGCCCCCTCTCTCCGTGTTAGTTGGTATGTAGAGAATACTTTAAGATATCGCATCATCAGTAGAACAGAATATAATGATGATAATGAATTCCTATGTTCCATATTGATTAAATATATAAATAACAAATCAAAAAACTAAAATCAACTGGTGTGCTCACCACACGACTTTCACATTTTCATTTATTTGAAATCATCGCGACACTACTAATTTACACCCCCTTCCTTTATTTCGTTTTTTGACTTTCTCAAAAAAAGGTAATTTCATTTTGTAACTTCTAGGTGGAAGGAATCGATGCCCTTAATAGTTGGAAACCAGATTTGGGACATAAAACCGGATATTGTGGTCCCCAGAGGCCAAAAAGGGGCCAAAAATCCATTGGTCAGTACGTACGTAGGTACCCCCCTCCGTTTCGCAACCAAAAGTCTCAGAGCCACGAAATTCGAAACTTAAGCTCGATATAGGCTAGAAGGCCTCTGGGGACCACAATATCCGGTTTTATGTCCCAAACACGGTTTCCAACTATTAAGGGCATCGATTCCTTCCACCTAGAAGTTACAAAATGAAATTAACTTTTTTCATCTCTGAAGATACAAGCTCTCAAAGAGACAGGGCATCGCAATACTCCCACATTATATTATATGAATATAAACATGAAAATAAAAATGAAAAGGAAGTTTAATACTATACTCGGAAAAGCAATGTTTGTCACACACAGGTTTATCAACAACTAACATTGAATAGAAAAAACCGGTCTGTGATTGTGTTCGCTGTCCGAATTTTGCTCGTTATATCCGAGGAAAATTTTTGCAAATAAAAGTTCGTTAAATGATTTGACTGTTAACTAGGCCGTTCGTTAACAGAATTAAAAGTTTTTATTTTTATATAATTTCATTTAAATTGGTAACCAAGACGACTGTTTTTGTTGGGGGACGGACATACATACATACATTTTTTGGCTTTTCGGCCTTTCTAGCCATAAGCCAATTTACGATACTAGTTATTATTATTATTTATTTATTTATTTTAAATTTGTCTCTACCCTGGGGTCGGATTTTAGTCGGATGCCTCGAGTTGGATTCGAACCCGGGTCCACTTGGTTAGCAGGCTGGCACGCTACCCCTAGTCTAACCCGACCCCCACACAAACATTGAAAAAGACAATAAAAGAGTGTATCTTCTGTTGGAATTCTAAATTATCTCATTAATATCCTAATTATACTTTAATATATTAATGAGAAAATTATAAATTTATTTAACTTCATTATTTCAAGTTAGAAATATATAAGTTCAGATATTATTTTCACTTAATATTTGACAAAAATCACCTGCATTCTATTCGCGATTGAGTCAAATATAGGAAACATACCATTTATTAATTTATTTATTTATTTTTATTTATTTATTTATTTGGAGAAAACAACAGTCATAGTTCACAAAAAAAAATAATACAAAACAAACATAATATAGATCAGAAAAAATAAAAAAACTATGACTTATTACACATTTTCTCACTGAGAGATACAGCATAAAACAAAGTTGGAATCTAGGGACAGAGCCCGAAATACAAATTTTAGCATGTTGAGTGATTCTTATCCATTTTCAAGCTTAATAGAAGGAATCACATGGAAATGGACAATTACATTTAAATCAAATTTACAAAAGACGAAACAACAACAATAACTTAACCTAGAACAGAGCCTCTCTCAAACAAACCAAAAGGCTCGCCGGCTCACCCAGCCCCCCAGTGGCCCACTCTCACCCAACCCAAAATGACTCAAACAGCCAAAAGTCAAATAAATCAAAGTCTACCTCCATAGTCACCAAAATTAAAATCAAAAAGTAAATAAATAAATAAATTAAATCATATGAGTCAAAAAGCTAAAAATCAAATAAATTAAATAAATTAAGTCAGTTAAGTTTAAAATTGAACAGTCATAAATAAATAATTAAAAATTAAAAACCAAAACAAACCCAAAACAACCAAATTACATCAGTATAGTCAGAAATTTAAAATAAAAAAAAACTGAATAAAATAATAAATTAACCCACCCAAAATGAAAAGTCATGAATGCCAAAACAAAAATAAATTAAACAAATAAATAAAATCAACGCAGTCCAACATTCAAATAAATTAAACAAATATACAAGTAAATGTTAATGGCAAGTACCTAACGTACGTGCTAACAGATCGGGCGCTCTGGACTGGGAGATTGAATAAGATTTCAAATTCATTTGGTGATCCATCCAAGTGTCATGCGGGATAAACGAAATAACGACGTTGGATTATAGCTAAATGGGTCATATCTTTTTCATTCTCTCTTGGTCCAGACTTAAGACTTAGCAGACTCCAATAGCTTCAACCAGCAGTAGTCTCGCGGCGATATATATCTTGTTTAAAAAAAAGCGCGATCAAAACAATTATCATTAATGTGTTAATTATTCTTTAATGTATTAATGAGAAAATTATAAATTCATAAAAACATAGTTACAAACATACAGAGACAGGAACAAATGCACTTTATTAGTATGTGATAATAGATTGAGATTACTATTCTTTCTGTTTAACGGTTGCAAAATGTCTATAAATCTTCATTGCCCATTAAATTAGTTGATTATCCGACAAACACCTTTTTCGATAACTATTTAATGTGAACCTTCAATCTATGATCCCTCCACTTGTTATTTAGATATTAGGAAGTTCTTGTTCAGGAGCCATTAGTCATTCATTGGCTGACTCAATGCGGAAGAGCGAAGAAACAAAAAAGGAATTTGAGGTGAAGGCGTCGGGGACAATGAAATTAAATCTGTATTGGACTGGCGACCCCAAGGGCCCTTAGAAGGGGACCCTCACTTTCTCTCTTCTCTGATTCGCCATTGAGACTAATTATAATCAAAAGTTTGCGAAAATTGTAAATTTAATAAGTTAAATGGAAATTGAGTTATATGATTTGATTTGAAGTTCCTCTGAGCCTGCCTGCTCTCTAAAGTCATTAGAATTCCATCAAAAGTCTTCTATTTACATCCACTCATTAATATATAGATAGAGAAAGTAAAAAATAGATGGCATTCTTTTGCCACCCTCAATGCAAATCAGAAACAAAAAAAATTAAAAAAAAAAAAAAAAAACGAAAAGAGATTTTGACCTTAGCAAAACTTCCTGATCCCTTAGGCACTTGGGCGAAATTGACGATTAAAAAATCACTGGCGGGCCACTGACTACTGACGGTTCCTTCTTTTGTTAGCTAAGCTTTAAAATTTAAAGTCATATTTTATGCAACAAAAAAAAACAACAGTTTTTTGAAATTTAAATGTCTTTTATTAAAATAATAAAATAAATAGTAACTACTACCAAATAAAGAAACAAAATTTGATGTAACAAAAATCTAAATTCAAGTAATTGGTACAATCAATGTGATTTCTGACATTGTTTTTGTTTTAATAATTTTCCTATGTGGGGTATCAGGTCAGATGTTGACAGTAACAACAAATCAGATATATGTTGCTCATTTAGAGATGTACGGTATTTATTTTTTACAAAAGATTTAAAAAAAAACTTTTCAGAAACATATGTTAATCCAAAACTACACGCTTTCGGGAGGGAGGGAGGGAGGGGGGGGGGGAGGGAGGGAGGGAGGGAGGGAGGAGAGGAGAGAGAGAGGGAGGGAGAGAGAGAGAGGGAGGAGGGAGGGGAGGGAGGGAGAGAGAGAGAGAGAGAGA